>JAEMWC010000512.1:60000-210000 GCA_016490735.1 Pachyseris speciosa
GCACTTTCAGTGTTCTTTCCATGAGAAGTGACAAAAAATATTGTTCTTATTACTGTGTTTTGTTTTGTTTGTACTTTTTTATTTGAGTTTTATACCTACTCCCCCATGCAAGAATAGCATAAGATATGTAGGGATTGACAACACTATAATAAAGGACCCAGGACACAGGCACTTCGTTTACATGAGCTTGTTAGGAAAAAATAAATTCTAGATTAAAAAAAAATTTTTTTTTTGCAAATCACAATAGAACACTGATAACCTGAACTCGGCAGACTTCCCCTGCTCACTTGTCTGATGCCTTTTTTCTTGCAGTGCAGTAGTCTTTATAGATCATTTTGACCGTCACGCAAAAAACCCGGCGTACAAGAATAAATTCCGAAACCGTTCCATGAAAGAAGCCAAGAAAATGAGATGCGACAAAAGACTAGCAAATGAGCAATTTCACAAGCCTCAGATCTGTGTGGCACACCGGTTCTGAGTTATCTGCCTAACTTTTAATTTTCATGCAACTTTAAGGAGCTTTGTAATTGTATGCAGACGCCATATACACTGAAGTAAGTACATGTACAAGTAAGGTACCCAAAATCAACCAATACAATGTACATTAACTTATGCGATAAAGGGGTTTTCTTTTCTTTTTTTTTTCTGAGCTACTATACATATACATATTCGAATTCCTGAAATGTTATAACTGTACTAACTACCACCAACGGATCGCACTGGAAAGTTGGTTTACTAACTTAGAACAGACACCACTGAACGGTCGTCAACAGCTTCCCGCACCTTACAAACGACTTATTGACGATATCAACAACAGACAAACATTAGACACACCAACTAATTTGACTAACAATACACCTACGAACATTTCACTAACAAAAGACGGATCGAAACGCACCAATCACGGTTTACAGTCTTCACAGCCATTAACATCACGGCTTAACTGACAGACGACCAATAACATAACGACTTCGTTGACCAATCACATCAACGACTAGAGTACTTATACCATCTCCTGACGTTACTCCAATCACTTGACTCTGATGATGACTTCCGCTCAGGTTGTCGAAACGTCAGTCAATGTCATCACAAACAGTCCTTCTCAGGACTACACTCACCCGGACGATCGTGCTTCACTTAGTTATGAATGTTATAACTGCTGAAAATCATAAGGGAAAACTATTTTTCAGCCATACAGCTGACCTATCTTGGTCACGCACTATGAAAATTTCCGTTCTTTAAAAACTAAAGACGCTAAGGAACTGGAAACTTGAGAAAATAAGTATTTTGTAAGTTATCTTCAACTTGATGTAAATAAAAACTCAGAAAACCTTGCTATTTTGATTTTAGAATTTGATGACGTCACGGTAGGAAAGTAAACCACGCATTGACTCGTAGTACTTAATCTGTAACTTTTGCCGACAGCGCCATCCGATACCAGAATCCTGGCGGTGCTTCGGGCAAATCGACATTTCAAACATCGAGTCATGAAATTAAAATATACCTGGAATAAAAATGAAAATCAACATAATGGGAACTGCAATTTAGGTATATCAGGAGCGCATGGGTATATTCATTGCTCGACTGAGGAAATATTGCAAGAATTGCTTAGGGACAAGGGCAACACTTATCTTCTTCCGGTGCAGTCGATGTCCGCCTTCGCATTCCAAGACGCGAGAGACCATAGCAAAATACATTCCAAAGGGAGAGGTTTTTTTTCATCATAGAGGAGCGCAGATGCTTATTGCTTTGATAGTGATCGTTCATAGCACGAATTTTGCCAGCAAAGGAAGTAAAGGTAAAATTTATGGGAAAAATGTCATATCACACGATATATTTTCAGTCCCAAGTTTATTCACAATCCTCAAGACATGCTCAAGGATCCAGCCTTGTTTTATTTTCAGCTCCTTTGGGAATGAGTGCAAAGTGTGCTGGTTCCCTCAGCATGTTATCAAATCTATTTTTCTCCGCAGGCTACCTTGTCTTACCGGGGACTACCATAGAACTACGAAGACCCTTACTCTTAAACAGCAAAATAATCTTCATGAACAGCTCTCAGAATACAGAATATCAGCCCCTTGAGCCTAAAAGTTGACTTTTTTTCAGAACTAAGTTCCGGTTGTATGTTGTGTAGAACTTGGGTGTGGAACTGAAGAAAGCATAAAACCGGGTCGGGTAAAAGATTTTTCTTCAATCCTACAGCGTATATCTTCATCTCAGTATGCTGTGGGGACTGGCCATTAATTATTTCAGAGAAAGAGTGCAAAAAATAAAAACAAATTAAAACTCTATTTCTCGGGGAATGTGCATGGATATTCCTTATCTTGGCGAATCAACAAGCACTTTATAATTCCTGATTGCTCTTTCACTTGATAAAATACCAAAAAGATCAGACCGAGAGCAGGGAAATCGCATGTAGAGTGTTATACATTAGCTTTAGCTTGCAAAAAAGCGTTATACGCTTTTGACACCCGTTGATTAATAAATCAAGTTATGCGGCAATAGGTAAATCTATTTATTTTTACCTGCCTTGCAACTCCGGTGCGCGCGTGCACAACACCATCGTACAGCTTATTAAACACGAGAGTAAAAAGAAGGTGTGTCTCAACCTTACCAGCCCTCGCTAATATCAGCTCTGCTTCCTTCTTCAAACCACAGTTAGCAATACTGACTTGAATGAAGCTTTCTTATTTTCAATGCTAGAGAAAACCATATACCACGAAACTACGCTACCAAAATGGATGCCGCAAGCACAAGATTAGACTGTATTGGGACGTTGTTATTTGTGCACATGCTTTATATAATGAGGTGTTAAAAAAGTATTGCACAACGTATTAGGTTATCTCGTCATCTGATAGACAATCAGAAAAGTGCTTAACTAAAACAAACAAACAAAAGCAAAGGTCTAAGCAAAGCAAATAGCTAGCTTTTGCACTGCTCCTTATTGTTGTACCCAGGAGGCAGGGGATTTGTCAGAATTCCTCTGCCCTATACCCAGGGGAATTTGATGAGGTTTGAGTGGACATTTGGACAAATCCCCCAGGGTCCCCGGGGGTGGGCCCCAGGGGGGAAGCCGCTGATTGATGCACAAAACTGAAGTGGCCTGATCTCCTTGCGTTTCATGTTACGGACAGCATAATCGCGACTCACGCAACAGCTGTTTCACGAGACGCGTGACACGTCGAGCGTGCGGGGATTTCGCTGTAGTTTTTGGATCTTTTTGCAGAACTATAGACGAACAAGGACAAAAGGTACAAACAAACATATCGTGCACCTGAGTATATACTAAGCAGAGAAGATATTTGGTGTAGATTTTGAACTATTGGCTTTGAGTGTTGAAGAACTTGGCCCAGTGCATGTTCACATTTATTTAGCGAGGCAAGTTTAGTACCTAAAAACTGGGATATGCCGGAGTACTTTTCGGCTGAAAATTGTTGTAAATTTTGTATTCAATGTCTATGAAGCATGTATGTATAACTGTAAGACTTGAGATTGCCTAAATTACACTTATTTTGGCTGAAATATTTGTTTGAGTATTGATTTGTGTCAAGTGTCAAGTCAGAAGGGTCAAATTTCACTCAAGTGCTCCGTAAACTTCGCGTTCCCAAATATTCATTTCATATGTTGTCCAAAGTTTCAAAAACATATTTTGAGAGCTTTGGGATTGCTTTTTAATGTAGAATGGTTTTTGTTGTTTGAAATTAGGTACCGGGTGTGATTTTTGGCCTTCGAATTTCGTGTTCAAACCTCTTGAATGTGATAAGAAGCTTTGTGGCTTGAATGATATTTCAATTAGGTTCAAATCGAGATCTTTCCGTAGCCCGGTCTAGGGCCTCGAAAAAGCGATCTGGCAGAGGTTATGAAGCGCCCGAACTTGACACCATCCATATGACCAAAATATTTATCCAATGAAAGTAAAATTTATATTTTCATTAATAGAATACCTAGGGTAGTCCACAGAATTTTTTTCGGATTTTCCGAAATTTTTATAATTCCTACCTCTGGTCGATATTTACAGACATCCGCTCTTAAGTAGCCTTTTTTAGCGGATGTGAATGGCTGCTGGCTTAGTAGATTAAAGTGATTCAGGTATACCGAAACGGTTAGAAGAACAAAGGTGCGCGGCAATTTTTGTAATGTTATATGTAATAGAACTTCAATTTCGTACGCGTCAGGTTGAATGCAACTTTGAAGGGGCAGTGTCATGGATTGTTAGTTAAAAGCTGAAAAGCAAAGGAGACCTGTTTACCGATGGCAAACGAAAAATAATGGCCATAAAATATTCTTCAAAACGGCTACTGTAGCTCACGGAATATTCTTCATTGTGTTTTGGTTACGTGTGGACAAGATAGTAACCTGGAACTGAATGAATGCAAACACTGAAAATGTTCCCTTGCATCTTGGATGAACGTTGTAATGACATAGTGTGGCTCACTTTTTCTTTACTCGATTTTATCTCACTGGTGATCCAGAAAGGATGGATGAATGGAAAAATCACTGAAAATTGATCTTTTGGAAATTTAAGGTTAAAGTAGGAGGGATAATTCCCATGATACTACCCTTTAATACAACGATTTCTGCGGTACATGCGCGAAAGAGAAAGAAACAAGTGAAGCAGAGAATGAAACAGAAATACAACACCACTAAAGAATTTAGAGGCTGCGCAACACGAATTACGTAACCGCACGCCCAAAAGTGAGTAAAAAATAAATAATAATAATAATAATAATAATAATAATAATAATAATAATAATAATAATAATAATAAAAACATGTAACGCGCTAGCGCCTACATAATAAAGACCTCTCATTATAGACGAATTCGGTAGAGCACTGCAAAATCATTTTTTCGTCTTTTTCTCGTCGCCGAAACTCAAAGTATGGGTACTCCACAAAACCTTGCTCCTGCACATCAGTGCAGTCACAGCAGCAACACCTGAGTCAGTCGCCATAGAGCCGGAACAGCACGTGACTGACCAACAGAATGAGGTAGCTTGTTTGTATCTTGCGTGTGATCTTGCTTCTTATCGACTTATTTTGATGTCCCCAATTTTTCGCCGGCCTTCGTATCCTAAATTTTGTTCTCGAAGCTTTCTGCTCCCGTATTATTTCTCTATCTCAGTATTCAGTATTTTAAGTCACTTTGGGTCATTTTAGTCGACTTTTCAGTGTTCAGGTCTTGTCTCGCCAGTAATTTGCAATTTGCTGTGTCTTTTTGGCTGTTTTTAGTCGTGTATACGCGAAGCGTAGGAACGAGTATTGTTAAGGGGCAGATTATGCAAATTTGTCACTCACTCAGATGTAAACAAATCGATATGTCAACGGCATACCAATAGATATCGATTTTCCGAAGTATTGCCGGAACACCTCTATCGGCTTTCCAAAGTAATGTCTGAGGAGCAACAGTCGAACCGATGAACGGAATGAAAAAAGTAAAGTAAAGTAACTTTATTTCAGCTTGGATCGAAAGAAGTAAACGGCAAAAGGAACGTCCGATCAAATAGCCGAACGGCGAAAGAAATTATAATCAATATTCCGTCACAAGCGCAGCTTCTCCTTCGTTCATCCAATTCACGATCTGTGGAAAAAATATATGAGCCGTTCAACCCAAGATATTTTCCAAGTGTGTACAGGAATTGAGGACGAAAACTTTTGACACCAATATAGCTGCATTCGCGAAGCCATTTTCAGCGTTTGAAATAATATTATAACGAAAACAATACAATCTAAAATTAAATTATTTTTAGGTGGCGCCATCGCGTCTAGCCACAATGTAAACACAAGTTTGCTTTGAGAAATGCTCTTCTTTTTAACTAAACGCGCCATTTTTTCAGTAAAAGTTTTGAATGAAACTTGATTATTTGTATATCCAAAAGCATGGCGTCGATGGTTGTTTGTGAAAACGACGGCAAATGTTGTATTTCCGACCGGCAGTAAAAAGCATAATTTGCATACGTCAAATTTCGGTTGCGTTCACGTTCGTTCGACAGCTTTGTGTAACAATTTTCTCGAAATACTGCAGTGTTTGGCTGGCTACGTTTTGGCGAAATCGTCCTTTCGCCTGATATTTATCCGACCATACGGACAAGACAGAAACCTTTCAAAAGGAGCACATTTTTTTAACTCCCACGATATCTCCCTGCCTCGATAATTCATTCAAACGCGAATATGTAAATATGAACCCCGAGGTTATATTGTGTTAAGCTCATGAACAATAAAATTGATGCTCAAAAGAGCTGGACGTTTCGGAACACATTAAAAAGTTGTTTAAACACTTTCGAGAAAGAGTTTTCATCCGTTTAAACTAGTTAAAACGCCGTTTTCTCGAGTCACCTTGGCTTATCGCAAATAAGGTCACATATCCACGACTTCTTCACAGTTATACTTTGATTTGTTTTATACATGCCTTCCGTAAGTCGACGTTTCTTTCAGCTGTAGTTCTCGTATATTTTATTAATTCTTTTACCTAGCCTTTTTATTCGGGCTTTCTTAACGGTATTTTTTTAATTAACCGTCAGTGAGCGCGTAGTTTATTTATTAGTCGGTGGCCGCCAAGACTGGTTGAGGTCTCTAGCGTGAACAGTACATTAGCCTTGTATCGGCAAGGAACAGTGGGTCGCCAAATAGGTGGGCATAGTCAAGAAGCTGTGTGTCGGCATAGACGGAACCGTGTGTCGGCAAGGAGCCGTGTTCCAGTAACGAGGCGTGTGTTCGCAACGGAAGCCGTGTGACGGCCAAGAACCGTGCGTCGGTAAGGAGCCTTATGTCAGCAAAGAGACGTGGGTCGCCCAATGTGTCTACAGATACTTTGCACCTCACTAAAATTTCGGCAACAGTCTCGTGTGAGTCGGCAAGTGCGTTCAAGTGGAGATTATATTTTGGATCAGTCCGGCGCACTTGATGTGAGACTTCGATTGCCAAATGCAATAAGAATGTTTGTTTTCGTAAGGACTTTATTTGTTCTTTTAGTGTATGGGCCAGAAGATAAAATTTAGTCTCACTCTTCATCGATTGAAAATTGCACAAAGTTGATTCTCTGCGAGTAAACGTGTTCAGCTGCCTTTACGATGCTGTAAAAATTAGGATGCCAGGATATATATTATGGTCTTCGGCGCGTAATGTCAAGACGTAAGGATCTAAGAATCCCGACATGTTGTCTGTAGCCTCACACAATTCAGGGGCACCCAACGAGGCGAATCAACCAAAAGCTGTAGAAAGGCATTTTTTTAGTACTATATGGTGTTTGAAGTCTTTTAAAAGTGATGTCTTCATAAGCTAGAAGAAGTTCATCTGTTCCGATTCCTTAGCTGAACTAGATTTTAATTACCCGAAAATGTTAGGGAACAAAATCTTTGACAAAATGAAAGCTGAAAGAGAGTTTAAGCAACGACAACGGCGACGGCAACGAGAACGTCACATAACAATAGGCTTAAGTGCATCTAAACCCAAACGTTTTAATTTCACTATAATAAATCTTTGCACCTGTTTGAAACGCATTTTTTTTTTTTACCAAATCTTGACTAGTTATTTTGACTTTTCTAAGGTGTTAAAGTTGCAAAATCTGGCCATCGTTTGCCCCACGACCGAGTCAGAAGGGGCTTGGGTCTATTTTCGATTTGACGTCACAAACTGATTTACATCGCATTAAGTCTTTGTAAACATACATGCAAAGCAGTTCCTGGCGTCAAATCGAGAATAGACCCAAACCCCTTCTGACTCGGTCGTGGAGCCAGATTTTGCAACTTTAACACCCTAAAAAAGTCAAAATAACTAGTCAAGATTTGGTAAAAAAGGCGCAACGCGTTTCAAACAGGTGCAAAGACTTATTTTAGCGAAAAAAAAAAAAAGGTTTAAGTGAGCTTTAATGAGCAAAAACAATCGCTCTGCACGTGTGTTTTACATTTTGGTACATTTCTTTGCCGTCTCCAACAAAACGACAACGTGAAATGACCGAATTTTAGGTTTTAACGAGAACGTGAGCGTATGGCGGTGAACTCGCCTTTCTTTTTCCCAAGTTCAACGCCGTTTTCACTAATTTAGCTCCAGGATAGTTAGCCCATATTTTTACCGGTTGAACAAGTTGGAAAATTGCGAAAGAGTTACAATAACGAGAAGTTACATTTTGAAATGACGTATTCGATGCCGTTGCCGTCGTCGTTACTTAAGCTCTCAAGGGACTTTAAGCGTCCCGGACAACGAGAACGGCAACGGGGACGTGAGACTGTGAGGGAAAACCCAAACGTCGCATTGTGTATGTCTGGCGCGAAATATTTTGACGTTCTGCTGCGGTGCTCGACGTAAGAAAGCTTAGTTTGGCGTTGCATGAAAACGTGAGTAGCATTTCACATATTTTAGCTCTGTTTTTGCTCCAAAATTGATAGTTTTAATGTAGATTGATACCTTAAGACTAAGGAATAGAATCATTGAGTTGCTGCCGTATTTTCTTCCTTAGACTATAAGTTTAAACTATTTCATCAGTCGGCTATTTCAAAACAAAAAGCTTGACAACAAGTGCCGATGCGTCCAAAATTAAAAATAATTTGCGAGTCTCACACCGTTTATCCGTATTTCTCTCTGAGATTACTTTTTCGCATTCGAAAAAAATTTTCTTAAAACAATTTTTATTTGCTTTACATGACACAATATTTAAGTAATGGTCCACGTAAGAAGTAGGCATCCGAAATCCAAAGCTGTCAACAGCTAATTATCTAATTGAATTAAAATTCTGGTCTCCGATTGGCCGAAAAGTCGAAATCGGGGCAAAAATGCCCATCAAATGATTTTTTTGGCTATTTTTGGCGCTAAATTCGGTCCCAGCATCATCAACATTGTACATGGCGAATTTCGTTACCATGGGAAATGGGGAACTGGGTCTAACCGAAGAGACGGATGGTTTGACGGTCGGCCGCCATATTGGATTGCAATTTTACTGCGGAGTTACCACGTTTGTTGTAGAATTCTTTGGTTGGATTTCTGTGGGTTTATTCAGATTATTTATTCAAACAAGTGTTATTTGCATTTTTATTGTCGATTGGAAATGAAGTCTATGATTTGAAGTTAAAAATGCCGAAAACCGCTTCGTGTTGTTGCCCACATCACAAAACGTGGGGACATTCAGACGAGGTAGAGCTTAGGGTCGCCACGGACTTTGAGGTGAAGATTTGTCAAATAGATAAAGATGGTCGGCACAAAGGTCGCAAGAAAAGGATCTGCACGTCTTGTAGAAGCCGTATCCAGTTGGAAGAGAAATGCGATAAGTTGCAGGTAAGATTTTTTTTGCATGTTGGTTATGTGTGATAAGGGAACGCCTACTGGTCTGCCAGATTGCTTTTTTTGTTCTAATACTGTATTGTCTTGTGGATTTTCACTTTCATTCGAGTTAATCGGGAGCGGCTGTTACATGTAGTTTACCTCAAGGTTTGTCGTCATTACTAGGTAAATGTTATTTGGCGAGACTGTTCAAAATTTCAATAATTTGATGTCAACAATGCCGAATGTGAACGTAAACTACAAGTTCATAATATTCTTTCTATTGGTTTATCAAAACCAGAAAACTGTCTCTGATGCCTTGGAAGGAGGGAACACTGAACACAGCAATATTGACGATTCCTTGAGAGCACTCCATGATGTATCAACCCAAACTGATCACAGCATCTATGCAGTCTCTATGCCCTCTCCATCCACACAACCTGCTAGGTCAGAACATACCAAGGAAGCTGGACCTTTGCCACCCATTCGCCCATATCAGTGTTATGGCCGTAGTAAGAGAGCCGACATAAGAGCAGAAATTATTGAACGTATTCATAGTTTGTTGGGCACGTATGTCCATGGTGACAACCAGGCACTCTATGACCTGATGGACAACCTGCTACAGTCAAAGAAATGGAGAAGCACATTTGGAGATTCTAGAAAGAAGGAAGATGACAAGATCACAAGTACATTCCTCTCTTCAATCGTCCAGGAGTATCAAGAGTGCAAAAGAAAAGAAACAAACAGTGTTATCAGGAAGCAATCTAAAAAGCTTCAACAGGCTATAAAAATTTCTGGAACAAAGTCCAACAGCCACATCGCCTTGCAAGGAAACACTCCTCAGTCTTTTAAAACACGAGTTGATGCAGCCAATAGCTTAGGCAGGCTCACCACGTATTCAGCTGAAAGAAGGCGGCTCTTGTCAATTGTTGCAGCAGACTATCCACAAACATTTCTCACAGAGATTTTCAAGTGCTCAAAGAGTACAGTCACTGCTGCACGCATTCACCATATTTTATTTGGCAGAGGAGGAGTGCCACCTCAGTGCTTGAAGTTTACCCGTCAGTGTGTGTCACAGGACACTTTAGATCAATTGGCTGAGTTCCTTTTGCGTGATGACATATCACGACCTTCATCATGTAGGAGTGTTGTAATTGATGGGAAGGAATGCCCGGTACGCTACTGGCAAAGTTCAATAAAAGAGGTCATTCAGCATTACTTGTTAGAGTTCCCAGGCAATGTGAAAAGGAGTTACATCTATGCTCACATCCCAAAGAACTTCCGCAGTAATACAATGCTGGCTGGTCTGTGTAATTTGTGCGAGGACTATGGATATTCCAATTTTGCAAATTTAAAGGCATTTGTCCAGAAATTGGGTGCTGATTGTCCACAACAGGAATTTGGTGGCACTGTGAAGAAGATAACAGATCTTCAAAGATACCTCAAGACAAAATTTTCACATGAGGTACTTGCTTGTTTACCTACCTTGTTTAGTACTTTGGATGTATGCTGTGAACATGAATATTACCCAGTATTTTTATACTGAGACCAAAATTATAAAAAATGTTTTACATTTCAATCCCTTCTCACTTTTGGTAGATTGTTTTACTTTTTGGATACAGTAAGAATAACATGCTACAAGTTTACTGTCAGAAAGATACCTGCTGAATTTATGCTGTATGTGCAAATGCTCCTTCTGTTGCATTTTTAGAGTGTTTGCCAAGTCCATTTTCTGAACATACAATGTAGTCAATAGAAAGCTAAAGCAAGATTAAAATTAACTCTGTGCAGATCGATGTAAATACTATGACAGCTCTGTTGGTATACACCTAGGAAAATGTTCTAAAACATAACCTCTGTTCATATCTGACCAGTACTTACAAGTACCAAGCTCAGGGTTGTTTTTCATCTACTTCCAAGACAGGAAAGAATGATTTTATGACAAATGTCGCATTAATTGGTTGGTTAGTTATAAATTATTTTTGACAGTTTTTTCTTTGTGCTTTTATATCAAGGCACAGACTCACAGCAGCTGCTTGGAACTGTGTATGAGCCATGCATTTAGCACCTGCACACAAAGTCATGATCAGTGGTCTGCTGAATTTGGCTTGTTTTATGACATTCATTCCCTGGTGTCTGGTACTATTGCCACAGCCCCCTCAGAGAAAAAAGCAGCCTTCTCAGAGCAGTTGGAAGAAATGACAAGTACCTTCTGGGACTATGTTGGACACTTGTTGAGGACAAAGCACCAAGGTGATTACTACAGGTAAAAGACATACTTTGATCTCTTGAAGTGGGGATTTGCTTCTAAGTTATTAATTGCCAACATATTTATTTATTGTGACCATTTCATCATGAGGTACACAATATTTATGTCTTGGGCATTTTCTGACATGTTGGATCAGAAGTTTACTTGGCTGTGACTCTTCAATAATCATTATTTTTCTCTAGTCCTGTGAATGCTTGCAAACTTCTCTATGCTGGTTCCCTTTTTGCAAGAAATCATCAAACTTCTTGGACTGTTCCCTTTGCACTTTGGCATTCGTACACTACTTTGCCATCTTCAAAGTGAATATTGTTGGGATAAGTTGAAATTCTATTATTTTTTTCAGGTTCGTATTGAAGAATCTACAACCTGGTGAAGCTGTAGTCATCATAGATTATAAGATGAAACTTGAATTGGGCATGCGTTCCAGGGAGATCCAGCGGGACTGGTACGGGAAGCGTGGTATTTCCCTTCATGGCTTCTATGTGATAGCGCAAGTTGCTGTTGGTGAAAGGAGGATTGATGTGCTGGATCTTTGGTGTGAAGACACCAAGCAAGATGCCTGGTTTACCCAGTCTGCCCTTGATGTTGGCTTTGCTTGGATGGAAAAAGTGTTTCCGAACTTTCAAGTCTATTTATTTTCAGGTGCGTACATGTACATTTATGGAAACATATTTTGTTTCTTAGTTATCTTGTTTGAAATTGTTTTCTTTTAACCCAATAAACATATTGTCCTGCTTTCTTTCTGTGAAACTTTCTAATATGTTACAATTTCAATATTTTGAGTTGTTTCCAGTCTTCAGTATTTTAGAACAAATAACAAATCAATTATTGATGTACCAGAACTATGATTAGGTAGAACTGACCTTTGGTGTGCTCTATGCAAGTCATGTGATAAATGTATAGTCATAAAACAGCATTGCCATCATGAATGAAAATATGATTAGCACTATTCTGCTATTCCAGCAAGTTTTGAGTACCTTCCAAAAGCGTTTTCATCAATTCGGCTTTTTTGAAGGCTTATTTCTAAATGTGCCATCGCCTATTTTTTTAAGATAATGGACCACACTACCACAACTCTGCTGTCCTCATGTATCTGGCTGAGGTTAACACTGCATTTGCATTAAAGCTTGTTGAATACAACAACTTTGAAGCCGGCGAGGGGAAAACAGTTCTCGACACCCATTTTGCACATGTGTCCCACAAGTTAGTTCGTTGGGTTCGTGTTGGAAATGACTTGGAATCAGGGGAACAGTTATCAGACCTGTTGGAGGTAAGGGATGATATGGACTCTGTCGTATTTGAACATGTTGCATCTTTTGTGTAGCAATATTCATTGTGATCCTGGTCATTACTCCCCTGCAGTCCCCCCCCCCCCCCCCCCCCCCACCTCCCTCCCTCCATTTTGTTCTTGTTGTTGTGCTGTGGTTATTTTTTGTTTTGGACTAGCCATGGCACTTATCTGATCAATCTCCTTTCCTTTAAAACACATGTTCATAAATTTCCTTGCATTGTATTTCAGACTATGAAGAATGTCAGGTGTAAAAAGCTACTGATTGACAGGTCAAAGGCCCCTGGAAAAGTGGGTACCCTCAAAGACATATCATTGTTTGGCAATTTCAAGTTTCCCTCTGACGGACCTTACAAGGGAGGGATAATAGCACAATCTCTCGCTGGTGTTGGGAAAGTGCTCAGCAAAACAAAAGCCCAGGTCCAGACAATTGCTCTGAGAAGTGTGCCAATAGCAGGGGCTACAGGTGCTTCAACAACAGATGATGTCTTACGATCTTCGGATGAAAGAGTGGATGGACAGGGTGATGGAGGTGATGCATACTCTGTAAAGTTTATACAGCTCAATTCAGATGACTCTGGAAATGTTAACCTGACACCAATGAACAGCAGTGTAATAGTCAATGCTGATGACAGGCCATCACCTGCATTTGCCCTAAAAAAGGGTGGAGCTAAAAAAGTCACCTTCACAAAAGAGCAGAAAGACATTATGGCTGCTTTTTATGAGAACCAGAGGACATTGCAAATCAGAGCAAATCCTGCTGATGTCATTGAAGCCATGAAGGCGGCTGGAGTTCCTACCTTAAAGGAATCACAAATAAAAAGCTGGTGGAGTACATACCATCGCAAACAAAAACAAATAGCAGAGGACTTGATGGAGGAAGCAAGACATCTACGGTCACAGCAAGGTACTATTTATCACATATAAAAATGAATTTTTGTTTTATAAGAACAGTTTTATTTGTTTATTTGTTTTTATGTAATAACAGGGATAGTATGTGTGCTCTGATTGGTCAAAAGGCTATCATTAAATTTGTTATACCAGTAAACTCCTTGAAACAGATATTTATTAAATTAAAGCAGCAAACCTTATTTATATCAGTTTACTAGTACAATAACCCACACAGAATGTTAGGAGAACACGAGGAAAGTTTGTACCTGTGTATTGCTTAACTAATGTTCTTATTTGTTTATAATGGTACTTGTTTGTTTGCTTAAAAGGCAGAGAGACAGATGGAACTGGCAACTGTCCAGACCTAGTTGGACAAGAGAATTTACAAGAAGAAAGGGAAAGGGAAGCATCAGATTGTCCACCAGGTTCCAATGTGATCCCAACAGCAACAAACATGCCTGCCTTAGCTACTTGTGCAACAAATCCCCCACCACCCGCTTCAAGTCCACCACCACCTGGAATACTAACAGCAGGCATGATTAAAGGAAATCCCTCTTCATATGTAGCAGGTGTTGTGGAGTGGACTTTTGCTGAATCACAGTCCAGTATTCAAGGAAGAACAGGCAGCAATGCTTGTGCCTTTATAGCACTGATCATGGGGAAGATGTGGATAAACGGGGGTTTGCTTTGGCCAAGAGATGTCCTTCTTCCTGAGCCATGGAAACAATCATTATATGAAGCAATGATCAAAGGCAACAAAATTCATGATGATCTATTCGATCATCAAGCAGTTGATCTGGAGGTGGAGGATGCAGTTTCTCTGGCAGATAACGAATGTGGGGTGCAGAGTGTGGGTCAGCAAATTGACATATTTGGTCTGAATCCAGTTCATCAGTTGGCTAATTTCTTGATTCAAGAGGCTCAGAATAACAGATCAAAATCTTGTAGTGTAATAATGACGGAACGGCGTGCCATGCTTTTAGCAGTGAACTCTGATAGCTCTGCTATGATTGTTGATTCCCATAGTCATGGAAATGATGGAGCCATCATAGCATGCACTCAGCCAGGCTCTATACATCTCTTGGCTCAATGGCTGGATGCTTTGATGAATGACATCTGGCAACATTCACTAACTATAGCATCCATTACAAAAGTTGTTTACTTTTAATTACAGATAAAACAATTATTTTTAGGGTAAAAAACAGTTATGAAGGTATAGAACAAAATAATTTATTAGCCCTTTTAAAAACCCTTAGAGTGATCAGTAACAAATTTATTCCTGATATTCCAGCTTTTGAAACAGTGTTCACGAGAATTAAGGACACAATCAAAGGAAATTATGTTATTTGGAATTTGTACAAATTCTCCATACTACTTCTATAGAAAATGTATGTGGGCGGAAAAGAGAATTTAAATCTTGATCACAAGGTTTTGAGGGTTAATAGCTAATAATACTGTTCTATATCAACCCGCTATGCCTTGAAGTGCCATCAGTTGCATTCACTTTACTGTTCTCAGTTGCTTATGGTACTAGCTAGCAAGGTTTCAATCGAGGGATGTTTCTAAGGTGCTTCCCATGAAGAAATTATACATGTATGTTGGAAATTGTTTGGCAATTTCTCATCTGCTTTGAGATAGGTGTTTTAGCTAATATAAACAGTCAATACTGCCAGATCTCTTTTTTATATACCAAGAACAAGTGGCCTATTTTAAATGCCCAGAAGGAATAATTATTATTTCATCAGTATGTCTACTTTCTGGAAAATGGGCTGAAAAATGATGCCATGGACTTGAGAAAATTTTGCTTGTGACAAGACTAAATTAGAGAATAGTTGAGAAATGATAATGCTTGTAGATCTAAATACTCAGGGCTGATTCTTATAAGCGTTTTCAGCAACAGAAGGCAGTTCGAGTATGATTTACTTAACTATACTGTACTTCATTTTGCTGAAAATTTATGTCATAAACGGTGCTTTGATTTCCATCAGTAGATCAAAATCGAAACCGCTAACCAGGGAAATATAATTTGACATCACTTTTTAAATAATTTAAAAGTGGAAAGATTAAGTTAGCAATGAAATAGCATTTGCCAATTTCTCTTTTTCTTTTGGAAGCTCAATTAAGTGGTGGAATAAAACAAAAGTGCTTGTACTTTTGCATACGCTATACAAGAGGGATTTTCTAAAGAGTGACCCCTTTCCCCATAAGGCCCCACCCTCTCCGACCCCTTAATTACCCATTAGGATTTACAACAACACATTTCCACTACTGTAATCATGTTTTTATTACACTGCCATCTTCTCTTGAGTCCTTGTTATGGCCTTTAGTGATACAGAACAGAACTATAAAAACGATAATATCAAAAATAACTGGGGAATGTTTTTACCTCGTAACGCTCTCAAACATTTCACTGGCGTATTTCTCGTGCCTAATGAGTTCAAATTTACTTTATTCCCCTGCCCGTGGGTTTACATCAGCTTACAGCTCATATCCGTTGATAAAAAGAGCAATGATTGCCCGAATTTGATTATAACTTAGCAGGGTGATATCCCTAATTTCCCTCAGTGTTACACCGCTCGTACACAGGAGGTCATATACTTTTTCTAGGGATTCGTCTTCGATCTCCAGCTCTCTTATCAATCTTTCCAACAAGTCGTTTTTGTCTGTGCCTCTGGCAATCATGTCAATCACGTAAACTTGTGCTGTTGCCTCCGCGACTCCAGCAGTTCTAGCGATTTCAGAAAAGCTCTCGCCCTCCAGCCATCTCGCGAATGCATTTTGTTTCTTCGGAAACGTTGCTATTTTCCCATATAGGCTGCGCAACCCACTGACCTGTTCGAGGATAAAAATACAAAAATTATTCACTGTAATCTTTTCCAAGACAGGGGCAAACATCTTTCTTTTGCGTGCACTGTATATTACCATTGATGCAGAGTCTCGATAAGTTATAATCGTCATAACGAAGCGCTGTGTTACGGCCGACTTACCGAGATATTCTTGCCACGTTTTGAGCCTCGTTGACTGTGATTCCCATCTTGGCTTGCACTAGCTCTTTTTCTGTTGGAAAGCAGTGAACAAGTGAGTAAACATGTGAGAGGAGAATCGCAATAAAAAGAGTAAAGTCAATCACACTCACCTTTGTTCCATTTCAGAATATAGACAACTTGAAATTTTTGAAAAGTGTGCGCACGTGGGCCAGATCAGTTAGTTTCAATCACGAGGTAAATCAAAAGAAGCACTGTTTTTCTAACTTGGTATGAATCTAACTCTTTTCACACTCTCCTATTGAGATGACGACCAAATTCTGCCATATATGGACTGCGATTTTCACACGTAAAGATAGAAAACAAAAGAGCAGGGTTCTGGAAAGGTGAGAAAAACTTGCTGCCGAACTAAAATCAGTGAAAGGCTGCTGTATGCAGAAATGGATATTTCTCCCGTGATCTTGATTTATGTGTTTCGGTTTCTGGACCTTAGTGATTTGGCTAGGGCCGCTGGAACTTGTTTTGTGTGGTGGAATGTCATCAAGAGGTATCGCCTGATGGAAAACGATTGGGAAGAACTGGATCTGTCGGGAACAGGAAAGCTATATTGTTGTATACCACGGAAAGCATTCAGATCACTCAGATACTTAAATCTGGCCTCGACGCAGTTGTCAAGTCGCCATTTGCAACAGGTGATGATGACTGCTACATATTTGGAACGTCTGGATATCTCCAATTGTCCCAAACTGGACCAAATTGCCATTTTCAAAGCCAAGGAACACATGCAAGAACTACTACACATCGCCATTTCCGGTAATAGGCAATTCACGATTCTGGTTATTGCGTGTTTGTGCTCCTGTCCAGAGCTCGTAACAATTGAGGCACATGGACTAGAGTTCAGTGCAGAAGAGCTATTATTTCTTTCGAAAACCTTTGAGTCTGCAAGAAGCGGCAGTTTACAAATAGAAACGGATGAAGGCTACGATGCTTTGTGTATAACGAATATCTTCGAACGTGAACTTTTTGAATAAGAACGATTATTTTCAAGCGTAATTGTAACAAGAATCTTTCCTTTCATAGCTTAGTTGTCTTCCTTTTTTTATAAGGAAATTGAACATGTTTGATTGGAGCGGATGACCGACACGCGCTTGTTGTTAGATGAGTGACGAAGAACAATGAGAACAACAAACCACGAAGTGTCGTATTACTCTTAGCGCTATTGTTGAAGAAGTGAGATGTGAAAAAACAGTCTTCCCCATTTCGTAATATCTTGTCCTTTGAATTACATATAGTTTTCAACATTTTCAATAAATATATAGTGTTAAAGCTTTGGAAAATGTGATTTTCGCTATATTTTTTATGAATACAAATTCAAATTTCGCGCATAAACTGTAATCACCCAATCAGGATTCAGGATTTTTATTTGATTAAAAGATTAACACCATGACGCTCAACGGCGGCTTTTGGATCAGGCCCATTGATTTCTGCCTACTTCTTATGTGGACCATTACTTAACAATACTACATGTATAGATTACTTACAGTAATTACATTACAATAATTACAATTACCTACAAACTCACACATACACACACACACACACACACACAAGCGTGCATACAAACTAGAAATAAGACAGTATTGCTTACGTGTTGTTTACCCGAAAGTAACATATCGCGTATATTAAGTACTACAGGCATCGCTACAAAGGGAAAACTAACTGCTAGAATGTGCTTACGCGAGACTTAAGCTATTAATATATTTTCTCCATTTAAGAATATGACTAGGCTCTTTGTTGTTCAATTTAGCAATCTGCGATTCTAATTGATAGACGTAGGTTAACTTGGTACAGAACACCCTCAAGGATGGTCGAACAGTATTTCTACGACAGTCATAAATATATTGTTTAGCTGTAATTAATAACTGATTGAGTATTAAAAAGTCATCTTCCCTATCCCAAATTCCAAAAAGCTTATCCGTTTGAGAGAGTTCTTCTAAGATTATACCCATATTTTTACACCAACAAATAAACTCCATCCAGAAACTCTGGGTAAAAGAACATGAAATAAATAAATGCTCAAGGGACTCGCTCTCTGCATGACAGAATGAACATAAAGGTGAGGCTATTAAACCAATTTTATGAAGAAAGGAATTCGTTGTCAAGTATCTGTTTAGAATTTTATACTGGAATTCCATTGATTTTGTGTCAAGGACCACTTTAAAAGGTAAATTATATATTTCTTGCCAATCTAGGTATACACTAGAGTAATGTTCAGTGAATTTTGACTGCGCAGTTGGGGTGGTTTCATACTTAGATCGTATTACACCATAAATGTTTTTAGAAATCAGTTTATCAAGCCGCACTTGTTTGTTCTTTAACCAAAGCTTGATGAAATCGTTGAGGACAAAAGCGTTTCCACCTTTGTTTCCACAGGACCTCAAAGAATTCTGCCATTGCACCGGTAACGCATCGAGAATTTGCCTCAAATAAAAAACTTCCATAGGAGTGAAGCCCAACCTATATGGATTTCCCTTGACAATAAAATCATTATGATCACTTATGAGATCTTCAAGCGTGATTATTCCCTTTTCGAAAAGAGCATGGTGAAAAATTGACTTTCCATCAATGCAGATGTGTTTGTTGTTCCAAACAATTATGTTGGCTCTAGTGTTGTTATCCAAAATTTCAATACTTCCGGCCCCGGCTACAGAATACTCGGAGAGAAATTGAAAACATTCCTCGTAAAATTTTGGTAGTTTAATTGAAAGTTTTTTAATATCATATCCACACCCTAAAAGTAATTTCCCTCCTACAGGTTTTAAATAATGCAAGAGGATTGTTTTCCAACTGTTTGGTTGAGCGTCAGCAAGTTTTTTACAACACATGATTCGCTGTGTTTTAATGATTGATTCCAAGTGTGGTGCTCTTAGTCCACCATTTTCCACATCACTTATAAGGGTTGAGCGTTTAAAGTGCACCTAACTCCCCAATTTTTTTTTCGCTAAAAGAAATCTTTGCATCTGTTTGAAACGCATTGCGCCTTTTTTTAGCAAATCTCACTAGTTATTTTGACTTTTCTAGGGTGTTAAAGTTGTAAAATCTGGCCATCGTATGCCCCACGACCGAGTCAGAAGGGGCTTGGGTCTATCCTCGATTTGACGTCACAAACTGATTTACATCGCATTAAGTCTTTGTAAATATGCATGCAAAGCCGTTTGTGACGTCAAATCGAGAATAGACCCAAGCCCCTTCTGACTCGGTCGTGGGGCCAGATTTTGCAACTTTAATACCCTAGAAAAGTCAAAATAACTAGTCAAGATTTCCTTAAAAAGGCGCAGTGCGTTTCAAACAGGTGCAAAGATCTTTTTTAGCGAAAAAAAATTTTTGGGGTTAGGTGCACTTTAACTTTATCTTTTCCTTTCCAAATAAAATTAAAAATGATTTTATTTGCTTCTTTAATTATGTCCTTATGTATACATACTAAACCAGCTCTATACATAAAGATTGGTATAACAAATGTCTTAACAATTTGAATTCGTCCGATAATTGTTAGATTTCTCCAGTTCCAAAGATGCAACTTTTCACGAATGGATTTCAGAATATCTTCAAAATTCAGCTTTTTCCAAAGGATTTGATTATACGTGAAATGAACTCCTAAAATTTTAACAGCCTTCTTAATGGAAATATTTGTAACGGAGGATACTGCAGGAGCTACTTTTGGATCTTGTTCTCCCAAGAACATTGCCTCCGTCTTTTCATAATTAATTTGAAGACCAGAACATAAAGTAAAACTTTCCACAGTGGCAAACAAAGCATTAAGCGAAGTGTAGTTTTTAAGAAAGACTGTCAAATCATCTGAAAAAATCTCTGATTTTATCTCTTCTTTGTCCACCAAAATTCCTTGAATCTCTTTGTTGCAGCGTATGTCAGTAGCTAAAATTTCTAAACAAATTATGAATAAATATGGCGATAGTGGATCGCCTTGACGAACACCTTTAAGAACTTGAAAGGGGGTTGTTGTGTAACCGTTATTCATAACGGCACTAGATATGTTATTATAAAATGTTTTTACCCAATGGATCAGAGATGGGCCAAAGTTAAAAGCAGAAAGCGCCTTGAACATAAATCTGCGACTGACTGAGTCAAATGCCTTCTGGAAATCTATAGCCACTAATAGTCCCTTAATTCCTTTCCTTTGCGTGTACTCTAAAATGTCATCTATAGTTCTCACTGCATCAAGAATGGTTCTACCTTTCACATAGGCATTTTGATTGAAGTGTGTTATGTCAGGTAGCACCTTCTGAATTCTTGTGGCAATAGCTTTCGAGCCAATTTTAGCGTCAACATTTATTAACGAAATAGGTCGCCAATTACCCATTTTTCGCTTATCTTTCCCTTTCTTTTCAATTAGTGTAATGACAGCTTGCTTTTGAGTGTTTGACAATTCGCCGACCTCATATGAGTAGTTAAGACAATCAACCAATAAATTGCCTAAGGAGTTCCAGAACATTTTATAAAATTCAACAGTGAGGCCATCATTTCCGGGTGATTTGTTATTTTCGAATGAGTTCAGGCAATCAAAGCATTCCTTCACTGATAACCTTCCTTCGCAAAGACCACTCATATCGGGGAAGAGTTTAGGTATCTCTGGTCTGTGAAGTAATGGGTGATATTCGTCTAGCGATTCTTCATTTGCCGCGTACAAATCGGAGTAAAACGTTTCAATCTCTTTCATAATTTTTTTTGGGTTTGTAGTGACCGTACCATCACTCGCGAACATTTTTCGAATACAGCTCTTTTTGCCTCTATGAGATTCTAACCCCAAAAAATACTTGTTGCTTTTCTCCCCCTTTTCGTACCAAGTAGCTCTGGAGCGGATTATTGCTCCTCTGGCTATATAATCAAAATGCGAATCATATTTCATTTTTAAGTCTTCCATTTTTTCAAGATTAGATTCCGATGGCTCGGCTGCCAGCAACTCCTCGGCTTGTTTTAAGGATGTCTCAACCTCTGTTAGTTTTTGTCTTCTTCTATATGCCTTTTCTTTGCTAAATTTCATCGTGAATTGTCTGATTCGATATTTAATTAGATCCCATAATACTCTTTTATCGGTTACCTCTTCGAATTCCTCTAGCCATTCTGGTATTTTCTGATTAATCGCTAAAACATAATTCTCATCCTCAATTAGACTTGAATTAAATTTCCAATATGAAGGACCTCGCATCTGTTCATCTAACGTATTGAAAGAAATGGTTATTGCTGAATGATCTGTTTTGATGGCCACTTTGATATTCGCTTCCTCTACCTCATCTTGACAGACATCGCTAATCAACCAAAAATCTAGTCTTCTTTGGATGAGGGGCTTTTTTTGCCTCCAGGTAAAAGCCTTACAATCCGGATTCCGGATTCTCCAGATGTCAACTAAGTCAAAATTAAGACACATGTCATTGAGAAATTTAGTGGATTCTTTCTCTTTCATTCGAAATAAGGCATACTAGAGCTGTTAATTTACACTTAACCTGGAGAAAGATAACTAGTCTACGTTGCTCAAAACTAACGTCCAAAACTCTGTATCATATCGTTGTCAGTTTCAGTTCAAATTCCTTGATAAAGATATGGAAACTGACATGCATGCTAACAACAACAACAATAACAACAACAACTTTATTGACCCTTAAACTCGAGAAAAATTAAGTTTGCATGAAATAAAAATTAAACTAAAAGGGTGTTGGCTTCCTAAAATAACTAGAAAGTTAACAAGACTAGGAAGCCAAATTACATAGAATAAATTACACACAAAACACACGTACACACACACACACACACACACAGAGAATTGAACTATAAATAACTATAAATAAACGAAATTTACAAGTCAAGGGGAAAAAGACAAATATATTAGGAATGAAATCCTGAATACGATAAATGCTGGTACTGTTGAAGCGTTTCTCGCAAATTCCGGCCTTCGATGCAGAACATTTCAATTGAGTTCATGTTAATCTAGTCGCTACTTCGAGGTAATACATAGGTGATTTTTTTTTATTTTATTTTATCACATTTCCTCAGCTAAAAGTGTTATATCTTGCGTTTCCGAATCGAAACGCCGATAAACATTTGTCGTTCTCCAGCACTGATTTGTTGACGTATTCAGTTTGTGCAACAGTAAAAAATCTACATCGGTCATATCATCATTAAAATGGCTGAACATTAATTGATTTGGCTTCTTTTAGCAAAGGAATATTTCGAGAGAAGTTGGCGTCTTCGGTGGCTGATCAACTGCTTCCAATTTCACTCCAAAACCGCGTCCTCTCCCCAGTCTTTTCTCGATTTCTCAGTCGCCTTTGCCGTTGCCGTTGTCGCTGCTTAAAGTCCCTATATATGACCTTTTCGAAAACCTCGAGGGCTATATATAATTTCCCCATTGCGAATCTTTTAGGCCACGTTTCAGTTACGAAAATAATCGGCGCCGAAAGCCAAAGGGGAACCACCCTCCACCGAACAGATATCTACCGAAATTTGTCGTTGGGTGCCCCTGGTTTTTGTCTTCTTAAGGACTGTACCTTCTAATACGAAGATTTATTTTCGCGAATTATCACTTTGCAAAAATATAGATGTTAGTAAGGACTATTGAAAGTTGAAAAGAAAATTGTGGGTAATCACGCATGTTTCACAGATAATTAAGTCCAAAGCTGGAAACAATCGAGAAAGAAAAAGAAATATTTCTGTAAACATTTCCTTAGAATTCCCGTTTGCATACACCAAGGCAACAACAAACCACAAGATTTGAAATTCATATCAATTGATGATATAAAAAAAATGTGGTATTTATTACAAAATCATTGCATTGGAGCCATTTTGACCCCAACTACTCTCTTCAAATTGACAAAACAAAGAAACAAAGAATCAAAAACATATTTTGCGAACTATGAAAAACTCATCATGCGTTGATTAGGCTTGCCACTTTCGTTTTATAAGGTAAAAATTGGGGGTCACCCCGTGTTTTTTATGACTGTGTTGGTTATTTTCATCTTTTATGACACTATTTTGGGGGTTTGAGACAATTTTTGCGCTACCCCCCCCCCCCCCCTGCCTAGTAAGTCAAATATTTGCATCTCTTTTTCTTGGGCATGCTGGGATATCAAAAATGACCGAAATGCCCGAGGAAATTGTTTTCTTGATTCTTCGGGAATTAGAGGACATTTTTTCCAATCAAGCTGGCTTTGAGTGCTCAGAGCAATTTCAAAGACGTTTTGAGATGTGCGTTTTGCATAACTTGAAAGTTTTTTTTTCCAGTATAACTCGCACTTTTGGGCTCTGGCGAAGTGAAATCAGACAAACACGTAAGATCACCTTGTGTACTTTGAATTTTCTTCAGTAGCGTTAGGCTTTTAAAATACAATGTCGATACCGCTAAAAGATTAGAAGTTTCTTCTCTTGTTGCCTTCAGCTTGTTTGTTCGTTTTCCTTTGGTGCGCAAAAAAGAACAGGACTTCTCGAGTGCGGCTTTTCACTTGTTACACATGGACGGGGGGACATGCGCACGTACGGTCGTACATTCGTACGGTCGGACGGTGATCCAAACCAAATTCTCTCGAACAGATGGGTTACCATATTTTCTTAACCATGGTTCTCCGAGTGAGCGAATTCGGCCCGCAGAGCTCTGCTGTTATCAGCCACGTAACTGACAACGGAGAAATGGACGAAACTTCAACTGACAACTGACATTTGCATCCCCCCCATCCATACCCTCGACGAACGGTTCTTGAACCGATGTCGATACCAGATTTGTTCAAGAATCTACATGGCGCTAAAATCTCAGTGATGGCGTAAGGGTCGTTTTCGACGAGTTTCTCCAAAATTTTCTTCAGGTGAGTTTTTTTTTAGCTTTTCTCGGCCTGCCACCACACATTTCCCCTATCCTCAAACAATCCTTGGCGGCGTTTTTGTCTGTGATTCCAGCCTCTACAAGAACTGAGCTCAGTCGACTCAACACCACTTGCAATACGTTCGAGCACTGCGGTTCGCAACCGAGGGGAGAATGGCTTTCCGGAACTTTCTTTAGTTACAATGCGATTTTTCTTGTTATTTTGCCTGAAAGAGGAATTATTTTAATCTCCTTTTTTTTAAAAGACAGCACAACTTACAAAAAAAAAAATTAAAAAAATAAATAAAAAATATATATATATATTGCAGCATTTTAAAACAAAAACAGTGGCACATTTGAACATTTCTCAGGAAGAAACATTTTGTGTGAAAGGCGAGAAGTTTGGCACCAGTTATATTTGCGGATGCGTCTCTTTTCCCGCCATTTTTGCAACCCTTTCTTTGTAACCCTGTTTTTTATTGGAAAAACTTTCTGTGTGTAATTTGATAAAGTTTTAAAAAAGACAAAAGTCATTCAGCTTTCTTTTTTCTTCTGTTATTATTATTATTATTATTACTATTATTATTATTATTGTTATTATGTATTAAAACGTCAATCTAGGACAGCTTTGTGCAGCGTACTACTACTACTACCACCACCACCACCACCAAATCCGCCGCCACCGCCGCTGTTGTTGTTGCTGCTGCTGCTACTCCTACTACTAATATTAATAAAAATAATACACCATCTTGCTAATGATCAGTTCCTGGTGAATTGTAGGTAGATCCAGTCCTTTGTGGGGGCAAACGGTCAAAATTACAATTTCAACTTGCGTCCTAAAATGGCCGTTTGCCCCAACAAAGGACTGGATCTACTTATATATCACCAGAAACTGGTCATGAGCAGGATGGTTGTTAGAAAGTATTCAACGGATTTTTTATGATTAAAAATGTTATTGACTGGCATTGAAACAGCAGCCGTTGGATTCTATCAAAATGCTGATAAAGTCGGACGTCGAATGTTCACCTTTTGTTACTTAACTTACAAAAAAAAAATACATTTCTTACAATAAACTACTAACACTACAGAAAAATACGCATTACACTACTTACAATACAACTACTCGCACTTACACTACTGCTGCACAATACTATACTCTGTTTTTTTTTCCTTCATTCCCAAAATCATTATTTGCCCTGGAGTTGCCAGACTAACAAAATTTAACGGCATCATCATCCTTGTTTGGTCCGTATATATATGTTTGCAATGGTTTACGTTTCACCCGGTTATCACCGCTTTAAGCAATATGAATCTACCCATCGAGTCTGTCTGAGACAAAGGAATATCGATATCAAAACCGTTCTTAATTAGCACCGCAACACTTCTGGCAATAGGCTAGTTTCGAATTGAGGGAGAACAAAAGAACAGAGTCGAGGTTGAGGGGAATAATTTGCATTTTCTTTTGTCAAGAACAAAGGAAAATGCAAATTATTCCCCTCAACCTCGACTCTGTTCTTTTGTTCTCCCACAATTCGAAACTAGCCTATTGAGCTCCCATGAAAAAACAATTAGCGTATGTCCCGTTTGTCAGGAGCAGAAATGCAGAATGTCTGTTTGTAATTAAAACGCGCTACATTGAAAAGCTGACTCGGCAACATTCTCGGTCAAACTTGGACATTCTGAAAATCGTACGCCGTGCCATTTGGAAGAAATTCGAAAGAGTGGTGTACAACCCGACACTAACTTCATTAGAAAACGGTATTCCTGTCCTTTGTTCCGGTTTACAACCAGCCAGCCAAATCAGTCCTTTTTGGTTTTTAATTTTAACATTTTTTATTGGATATAAATTAGATAACATATTCAAACAAAAAGGTAGTGCATAAATAACAGTTGTGGTATAAAAAGAAAACAAAGAAGGGAGAGCTCAGTCAATACAATATCTATTACTTTGACATTTTCTCACTCAGTGCCATCTACTAAACATGATGCCACAATTTTCTAATTTCCATTGCAAATAAATCTTGTTAATAAAATTCATTAAGAGCAAGATTGTTTTCTTTCTTCTTCGGTCTTTCGAAAAAGATACTTCCTCTCATTAAGATCACTAGTCAGAAGTAAGTTGTCATTCTTGCAGTTGCAATATAAGTATAAGTACTTTGGAGTTCTTCCTGGAGTGCTTAGAATGTATCTAGATCTGTACTGAAAAAATTCAAGGGTTTTATCCAGCGACTCTTTAAACAGGAACATGACAGATGATTTGTGTTTCCTAGCACTATGGCGACGCCGTCTGTCTGTCTGTCGCTATGAATTAAATAAAACGAAATTTATTGCAATGACAATTAGGAGCAAGGATGAACCCGTACCTTAGTTGTAGTTTTCAAATTCTGACACGACAGTCTAACAGAATATCCCTTGAACACAGCAAAAATAATCTCAAGACTGGTAAACTTAAAATAAAAGGGTGATTTGTAAATCCTTAACTCTTTTCCAACAGGTTTACCAAATATGGTGCATTTTTGCACCCTGCCATGGAAACCCACAACTTTCTCAAATCCCGGACTGTGTTTGAAATGAACCATTATTATTGCCAAATAATCAGTTGTTTAGACTTAATCACCCTCTAAACTGGCCAAATCTCCTAGTTTCCAATAAATATGACCTTTTATTCTGTTGCCAAACCAAACGCGCCCCCGGACAACACCGTAAAGTACATAACTTTGTATTGAAAATTTTAGGACAAAAATTCCTCTTAAAGCTTTAAGTCTACATTGCCAGCAGACTTCGACTCCACGTCGTACCATCTGTTCCACAATTTCCCGCTCACTTCTTTAGCACGACGTGGATAAGGCGTTTGATTTCAGTTGCTCCCACACGTTTGTCATTTTCGCGTTTGTGACCCAAAGGAATTCTGGGAAACTCTGGCATACCGGGCGAATAAAAGTCCGCCAATTTCCATTTCAGACATTTTTTAGAACCGCATCGAGCCACCCGGTCCTGCTGAGAAAATATTGCACTGATTGCGTTATTTACAAGTCAAAACTCGCCGAATTTGCCATGCCAGGTCCCGGAATCCACGCACAAAACGACTAAAGACACAACTTCATTCCATAAATTGGCAACACTCGCTCGAATACTTTGAGCGGCACACTTCGTGTGAAATTGCTTTTCACCTCTGTTTTCCTTCAAAGGATTGCCTCTACCCATCAACCCAGCTTTATGATGCCAGGCAGGGGGCTTCTGAGGTGGAAAATGGCTCGAAAAACACACTTATAAATCAAATAAGCAACGAATTGTAGCCGCAGTGTTCGTTTAGAAATAACGACAGCTAGCGTGACAAGCGTGACAACAAAGATAGAGCCTTCGGTGTTGTGGACCAGCGAAATCGCCGTGGTAACCCCTTATATGGAGTAGCCAGCTCGATTTGACCTCCTACCCTCCAAACAATAGCAAAAAAGGCGACCAAATCGACCGGTAGTGAAAGATTTAATACTTGCAATTGGTAGAGAAGTAAATTGTGCCTGGATAAAGGTGTAGTTGGGCGTTAGAGGTGTAATTGTTCAGTGGAAAGGGAGTAACCTTAAGAGAGAATAGAACTGAGCTCTGTTTACTCACCTTAAAAACCACGTTCGTCCCATTGGCCATCAGTGCGTACGTCTTATTCCTCAACTCAATCTTAACTGTATCCTCAATCTGAAAATCTGAAAATGAAAACAAAGGAAATTAAGTGTCATTGCTTTATTCATTTATAATTGCTCACTTATAAACTGTGTTCATCTTAGTTGCCGGTCGGTTTCCATTTTCTTTCGTTAATTGGTTTTAATTATTCGTTCGTTGGCGGCTGATCTGCTGTTCTTTAAAATCACGAAAAATAAATGTCATGTTTTATTTGTTGTTGTCAGTTTGCTGTCATTCTTTTATCTGGTTGTTTATTCATCGCTTGTTTGAATTCACTGACCATCTTTTCACACACAAAAAAAATCTCTCTTCACAAAACAAAGTGATACCACAATGCCGATACGTTTTGGACTTACTTGTCTTTGGATCAGTTGTGTCGTCTCCGTTGCACTTCGCTTCGCACTCGTCCTCATTAGAAATACTGCATTGTATCCGAATTGAATTGCCACGGCAATCAGAATCGGACCTATCTTCTCTGAAGGATGACCTAAGGGTGGTAAAGTGGACTTCTGCACACGTCAGCGACAACATGACCACAATCTGAAAGTGAAGCGTTATCACATGAATGCTCGTTGATTGTTTGTAACGGCTGCTTACGTTCTTACTGGACCTTTAGACAAATTAAGTGTCACAAAGTGTTCGCAGACTGTATTCAGTTTTCTATCAATTTTATTATGGGGCAGTCCTAATTCCATGCTTTCATTGAATTATGCAAATATATAATCTACCAGTGCTTGACATCTTTCCTCCATTCTAGATCGTTCAATTACTTTTAAATGTTTGAAAACAAAGCCTAGCAGCATCGTGTTTGGCAACCGGTGTCTTCTGACATTTTCGCTATCAATACTGCAAAAGCTTCTCGTGACTGTCAGTATGAAGTCCTTCAGGGGCACCTAACGAGTAATTTCGGTAAAATATCTGTTCAGAAGTAAAGTGGGTTAGTTTCGAATATTCGAACCACGTTATATGGTCCTTCCTAAGATTTGGGTATCCGCCGGCTCGCACTCCATTCTTTTTATTCTTATGTTCCTCTACATATAATTATTTCTGAACATTGAGAACCGAGGACAATGGAATTTTTTAATTTTCTCGAGTTTAGCATAACTTCGTATGTCGGTGTATACTAGACTAATTTAGAACTCAAAAATAAAGATAAACCTGAGTGAAGCTTAGCAATAAAATTAGTGAGGGCATTTTCGGTGAACTAGGAAATATAATTTTCGATAAAGGTTTACCAAAATGCAAAGAAATGCTGAAGTGTTTAATTGCTAACGTTGAATTATTAAATTGCATTGTTAGAAAAATCAGCCAATGAAATTTTAAACTGTGATCAATAAATTTCCCTTCCGTAGTAACTCAACCCAGCAAAGCTGAATAGACGGATCCTTTCAAAAATAGCAGGTTGTGTGTAAGATATGATTTGTGACTTTTCAGATTAAATGTTGCAAATAAACGTTTAAAGGGGTTACTATTATTATTTTTTTTTTCAAAAAAAATTGTTGGTAAAATAAGAAATAAATAAATGAATAAATAAAGGCATAAATAAATGAATAAATAACAGGGCTTTTTGCAACAATCCTTCGAATAAATTCATCTAACTGAATACAATTAGGAAGATTTTCTAGCTATTGGCAGTGGCTGAAGCATGTAGACGATATAATTAACTGCCGCCCGGTTGACTCAGTTGGTAGAGCAAAGGACTGAGCTAAGCGGAATACCAGAGACCGGACCAGTAACAAGGGACCTAAAATAGCCAATAGGATCACGGTTGCTGTGTGATCAACACATGCTTTAGTTCATTAGATGATCGAGGCATTATAGGCAGTGACATTAAGCCGCTGCCCTTGTCTACTTCACCCCTGCACGCTAAACTTGAAGGGGACGTAAAAGGACCCACTCATTGATCGAAAAGAGTATGGGACGTAGTTCCCGGTGCTGTGGTCTGCCGCTCTTTCTAACATGCAATACACAGAGTCCCCGATTCGTAGCCTGGAGGGCCAGTTAAACTACTTGGCTATTTAAATTAAGTTGTCGATTAATTGATTTGACTACACAACTAGTATCAAAAACTGGTTTTACTTACTGCAAAAAAGCATGTAACCTCCATCAAGTTCAGTAATTTTCCTTTCAGTAACTCGGCCGGTTCAAGCACTCTTAAAGAGACTGATAAAACTCTTCAACTGTACAAGGTGATACAGCTACACCTTATTTATACCATTTTTGTGCCTTCAATCGGATTTCAGTCGTAGTCAAAGTATTCTAGGGATATGAGAACTTTGGAATTCAGACGATTAATTCATTTTGAAACAAAAAGAAAATTGTTTATTGATGACTGAATATTTTTAAGCGTTCGATCAGTCGTTGCGTTAACGGAAACCATATAGTGTTGCAGCACTGCCTTAACACGCTTTTCAAGAGTATACTAGCTTCCAAGGTAACTCAAGATAGGGACCATTCACATCTCAGTCAAACTTAACTTGATTCTAATTTTGCTTTAACCTCTTGCTGTGATTACGGTTCGATCTATTTATATTTTTTAATATCTCAAGGACTGGATCGTACTTATAACCTTGTTTGACCAAACACTACCGCGCTAAACGGTTCAGTAGTTATGGAGCTTCCTATCACGCGTTCAGGTTGCTTAGTTGCACAGCGGTCATAGGAAAACTCTCCGTTTTCTCTTGATTACGAGATTGAAAGCCGAATAAAACAGGACAATTACATTCTTTAATACGTACACAGACACAACTCGAATTCAGTTTACGCGTTAAAACTTATAAATGCTTAGTCACTTAATATGTAATAATAATAATAATGATAATAATAATAATAATTCTATTAATTTCTATACCGCATTACCATGACGCAATGATCTAATGCGCTTTACAACACTGGCCGGGGGACTTTTGCCAGACTGCTTATAACGCAGCTTACAATTAATGAAGTCAGTGAGTTATGAGTGCCCCCGTAATATCAATATCAAATTAAGACAGACACTAGGGGTGGTCACTGCCAGAGTTTTGTTACGTCCCTAGTGGTTCTTTTACGTTCCACAGAATCAGAGAATTATGAAGAGTTGTGAGACGGGGCCTACGGCTTATCGTCCTTATCGGAGAAGACTAGAGAGTCTAATCGTATGTAGGTGTCATTACAAAGGCAGCACTTTCTCAATTATTAAAGACCCTGAGTGTTGGTCCGGCCGGGGTTTGAACCCGCGACCTCCCGCACGGTAGTCCGGTGCTCTACCACTGAGCTAACCGGTTTAAATTATAACTGATGGGCGTACTTCAGTCGAGAAAGTTCTAGTAGAAATTTGATTGGTATGCATGTTTCTTTTGTTCCTGTGGTTTGTTTTCGTGTTCTTTTATTCGTTTATTGCTTTTTCTCTGCACATGGCTGCATCACGCTACCATCGCCAATGCCTTTAATATGCTGTTTAAATCATACCGGAAGTTTTCGTCTGTGAAAATGCGGGGGCAGGGAGAGGGGCAACGGGCAGCATTGCATGCTACTCAAACAACTGGTTCCTTGATGATTTCTATAAAATCATGCAGAGTCTTTAAAGGGGACCTTGAGGATCCTTGCAGGGACCTTGAGGATCCCTGCAGGGACCTTGAGGATCTTTGCAGGGACCTTGAGGATCCTTGCAGGGACCTTGAGGATCCCTGCAGGGACCTTTAGAATCCCTGCAGGGACCTTGAGGATCTCTGCAGGGACCTTGAGGGTCTTTGCAGGGACCTTGAGGATCTTTGCAGGGACCTTGAGGATCCCTGCAGGGACCTTGAGGATCCCTGCAGGGACCTTGAGGATCTTTGCAGGGACTTTGAGGATCCCTGCAGGGACCTTGAAGATCCCTGAAGGGACCTTGAGGATCTTTTGAAGATTATGCAAGATCCCTGAAGACTTTTATTAAGATCCTCGAGGATCTTTCATAAGATCCACACAAGATCCTAGTGCAGATCTTCAAAGATCCTTCAAGATCCTGTAAGGTTTTTCACCAGGGTTTGCTTATGACTGGTGGTTAGGACGAGATACTTTGTGACAATTCTATTTATAACACCGTCAGATAGTCATAACTAAAACTGGAAAACAACAGAGATTCAATGCAAGGTATTTACCTAGTAAGTTAATTGGTAATACATTAAAAGCTCTGGAACCAGAAACTTAGATTTTAATTTCCAGTAATTAAGTATTTTTTTTACTGATCTTGAAAATTTTAAACTACAACTGATTGCGCTGTAAAAGGATGTCACAGATTATCCTTTCTTTTAAATCATTAGCCCTTTTGGTTCACTGACTGCCTAATATCTGGCAAATGCAACCATTTGCAACCACTTATTATTACGGTTGGAGACAAGACTTTCTGTGACATTTCTAACATACATACATACTGATAGAGTCACACATACAGTGTGTAGCTAAAACTGGAACAAATAATGGACCTGGTTTTTGCCAATAAAATCTCCACATGATTCCAGAATCCAGGAATTTAGTATTTAGTAATTTTGAAATTTTTAAACCACAACTAATTGCACTATGAAAGGATGCCACAGATTATCTTTCCTTCAATGCTCTCTATTGCTGGTCTTAATCCTCTGTTCTTAAATTAATTGTATTTTGGGACCTGACTCATCCATAATGCACTGCGTGTACATAGTGAAGTCACCCATTTTTGATGGTACTCTTATAAGTCAAGTATATATTGTAATATATTTTAGAAAATATCGCAACAAATCAATTTTAAAAAAAATGACAAGATTAGACATAAAGGCTAACTACAAAACAGCTTTTTGACTTATTTTTCTGACTGTTCTCTTTTTTTCAGCTAAAACTACTTTTATTCATTTCCTATGAATAATAAATACTGCCGTTCCCTGCTAGCAGAGGCCATGTATTAAACGTGCAGGAGAAAAGGGACCTCTGCCATGGGTCGAAACGGTCTTTGATTAAGCCGCTGTCCAAGTTCGTGAACAGAAGATTTAAAACGCATGCTCCGTGTATTGTTTGTCATTTGATCACGTGCTAAAAGCATCACGTGATTCTTCAGTCACTACGAAACTGCAGCACATGCTCAACACAGATCATTTGGACCCATAGCAGAAGTCTCATTTACCCAGCAGGCTCAATACAAGGAACAGAGGCCTCTGCTAGTAGGGAAATACTGCCGGTAACTCTTTTTCAATACCTTTAATTAAAGCAAATGTCTCTGTAAAGTAAATGAGAAGAACTTGGTGTGCATGAAAACAAGAGCTAGTTTGATTCCCTTCAAATAATTTTAAAACAGTCTAAATGTATCAAGCAAACTTCAGCAAAGCAAAGCAATGAAGCCTTCTTAACTTCCGTATAAGAATTCCCACTTAAGAGAGCTTTGATTTGGAATTCATTCAGAATTTTATAAGTACAGTACATTGTAAGTTCAATTTAAAAAGTAAAGGAATTCCAAGGCCACCTTATGAAGTTGTGACATTTCAAACAACGAGGGAATTTTCAAGGTCTGAATTTGCTTAATGGCAGGAGATGAACCTTGTAAATATAGCTTAAGAAAGCTTGAATAATAAAGCAGACTTAATTTTATTTTAGTATGGGTATGTCTGAAAATACCTAAAGCTAGGAAAAACATCTGGGAAAATTTACTTAATTCATAGGACCATCCAATGTCAAGAAGGCTTTTTAGCTTGAAATCTTCAAGCTATAATTATTTTGAACTTCACATTCATTTTAAAGTGGCTACTACAAGAAGTTATGATTTAAAGGAAAGCAAAGCAGTGTGCTACCACATTTAGAATTAAAAGTGACACGAAACTTAGCTTATTGAAAAGCATTTAATAATTACTCTGACTGTGAAGTTGAAGTCCTGAGTTTCCACAACAGCTGAGTTGAACATCTACATCAAAAGAAAACATTGTGAGCTTTAAATCAGTCTTCTTGGTGAGTTCACTGTATTATTAAGTCAAAAGTTCGATTCTTAGTACTCTATGAAGTCATCTTCAACTTCATGATCATTTAGTTGCAAATTAAGATCATGCACACTTAAACAAGGACATTACTAAACCACGAAACAGCGAAACGAAACACTGAAACAGCTATTTTTTCCTACTTTATTCTCAAACACCGAAACAGCAATTTTTTACCACTTTGATGGTGAATAAAATAGACAGGCCAAACACGACTCCCATTGGTCCTTTGGTGTTATCGTTGACCTTCAAAGTTTGGCTCTTACGAGTATGTCTTACTCTAACATTCGAGGATCTCTTTTTCTCCCAGCCAGCAGTGTGAACTCCATTAGCCAGACTGCATGGTGCGTTTTCATTAACCCTTTTCCATTAAACATTAGCCTGCATAGCAGACTTTTTGGTGTACGAACGGTCGTTTAAAGACCGCCATTTTGGAAGCCATGTAAGGAGAGAGCTGGGGACGGTCAGTGTAAGATATGGATTGCGGACTGCAGACCCGGACTGCGGACCCGGACTGCGGACTGGGTATAAAACGAGGACTGAGTATAAAATATGGACTGAAGGCTACGGACTGGGTACAAACCGCGGACTGAGTACAAAACATTGTACAAAAAACACGGAGCAACGAAATGTATTACTGCACTCAAATTCTTGAGCTGTAGGAAAGGTGCTTACAATTGCTGTAAATATTACCAGAGTACACAGAAAACCTACTTATTTTGACCTCGAGCTCTTCATGATAGGAAAAATGGCGACTCTTGTCAGTTATAATGTCATGTACGGTAATTGTGTTGTACCATTTTGGCACGGAAAACCGCTTGTTTAAAATACTTTTTTTAGAACGCTCAGAATTGTCTGATTGAGAATCCACTTTATTTGATTTATGTTCGCAAATACGGATTTGGACTTTCTCCCAGAAAAGAAACGCACCGGTATTTCCTGTTTTATCTTCTCTGCACCAGTGGCCAGTTGCAGTCGAACGAGCACACATTTTCATTTACAGCATTTATATCTAGATTTGGACCAGTAATTTTGTGATGCACGCCAGTGCAAGGTCCGGTTGCCTTTTATATGCCTCTCTGTTTCCATTCTTCCCAATAATAATTTCTTCGACTCCCTCGATCTAGTGTTAAAGTCGTGGAGTAAAGTACAATTTCAGGATAAAGTCTCTACTCTTACTTTCTCTAGCTCTGTCGATGTTGAAACTGAGCGTTTTATACCCAGTCCGCAGTCCAGGTTCGCAGTCAGGATCTGCAGTCCGCAATCCATATCTTACACTGACCGTCCCCAGTTCTCTCCTTGGATGGCTTCCAAAATGGCGGTCTTTCAACGAATGTTCGTACACCAAAAAGCCAAAACGTCTGCTTTACAGGCTAACGTTTAACGGAAACGGGTTAATGAAAGCAAACCATGCAGTCTGGCTAATGGAGTTCACACTGCTGGCTGGGAGAAAAAGAGATCCTCGAATGTTAGAGTAAGATATACTCGTAAGAGCCAAACTTTGAAGATCAAAGATACAAAGGACCAATGGGAGTCGTGTTTGGCCTGTCTATTTTATTTACCATCAAAGTGGTAAAAAATAGCTGTTTCGGTGTTTCAGAAAAAAGTAGGAAAAAATAGCTGTTTCGGTGTTTCGTTTCGCTGTTTCGTGGCTTAGTATTAAATGCCCCTCAAACAAGACACGCACTGAGTGAGTCAATCACCATGGAAGGCATCTAAGAGTGCCAGTACGACTCAAATTGTTTGCCATTTCGCTTAAAAATTTCGAATCATGTCATGAAGAAGCTAAGCAAAAAGAACAGTCTAACAACCTCAAATGTAGCTTGAAGAAAATCACATGGTTGACCTATAAGCTTGAACTTAAATACACGTACTGCAGAACCGAATTTCTAAGCCGATCTTTCACCAAAATTCATATCATTTGGGTTAAAATAAAGCTTACCTGTTTCAAAAGGGTAGTGATCTTCGTCTTCTTGTCTTGAACAACCATTGTTTAAGCTTCAAAGAAACATAACTCCAGTAGAAAACACCCGAGACGAAGTCTTATCGTGAAAATCTCACCAATTTCTCTTTCAATTTCTCACCAACGTTTTTCTTTGAGCCTGCACTGCATTAGTGTAGCTGCTGACCAAAACGGCTCATTTATTACCAGTCTCCTCTGAAATTCAAGATGGCTGCTACAAACATTTGAACCCATTTGATAATTTTGCATTAGTAGTAACTTGCAACAAAATTTAAAGTTGTATCTCATCAAAAGCATTGCTTTCAAATTTGAAAACAAGCTGCCGCATGCACGCATAAATTAATCAAACAAGATAAACTGTTTTCTTTCTTATTCACTTAAATCAGTACAACATTATGTTAGATGCTAATAAAGAACTTGTGTTTTGGTGGACCTTACAGAAAAGCAAAATAATACCAAAGCATCTTTATACAGTGGTCAAATATCAGGGCCCGCGCAGCAAGTTTTGCAACTGGTGGGGGTGGGGGCTCACTTGGAACGCGTCAGCGTGAGTCAACTGGGGAGATCCGGGGGCATCCTCCACCGGAAAAGTCCTCTGAAATGGCTGAAAAATCATTTAAAATTAACATGGTGTTTGAATACTTTCGGCAACAAAACAGTGGTGTTTTAAAATATGAATAATCAGTTTTCGATAAAACGTTAAATAGAAAAGTAACTTCGAGTTTTAAGTATTACTTGCTTTTTACTGTTGAAAAGTGGGCGGGAGGGGGGGGGGTTAGCTCCCCCAGCCCCTCCCCTGCGCAGTGCCTGAATATGTAACTAAATCCGGAGTTCTAAGAATTCCTTGTTGAAATATCATTCGTTAGAGGTCCTCATGACATGAAATACTCGACAATCTTGAGACTGGTCCCTCAGGGAAGATCGTGACAGTGTAATTATCTTTTCATGATCCTGCAAGTCCTCACTGTAAAATCTATCAATGATCCCATCAGTGATCTTGCAAATTGCATTGATTGCAAGGATAATTTAAAGATTTCAAGATAAGAGCCTCAAAAAACGTTGAGGAGTCTTAACAATCCTCATTAGAAGATCTTTTTAAGATTCCTTTGAAGATTCTATTAAGATCCTTAAGCAGGGGAGTCCTCTTAAAATCCTATAGAATATCTCGGGATCCTGGCAAAGATCTTTGCAATTTGATTGAAAAGTTCTTTCCAAGATCCTGTAAGGATCCTAATAGAATCTTTAAAGATATTAAAGGATCCTAATAAAGATCTTTTCAAGGTGCCATTGAAGATCTTTTTAAGATCCCTGAGGGATCCTTATAAAATCGTTGAGGATCTCGAAGGATCCTGTCGAGGATCTTAGCAAATTGATTGAAAAGATCTTCTCACAATCCTGCAAGGATCCTCATCAAATCCTTAAGGATCCTACTAAAGATCTTTTCAAGATCCTGTTTCAGATCCTTTTAAGATCCTTGAAGGATCCTTACCAAATCCTTAAGGATCCTACTAAAGATCTTTTCAAGATCCTGCTTAAGATCCTCAAGGGATCCTTATTAAATCCTTAAGGATCCTACTAAAGATCTTTTCAAGATCCTGCTTAAGATCCTTGTAAGATCCTTAAAGGATCCTTATTAAATTCTTAAGGATCCTACTAAAGATCTTTTCAAGATCCTGCTTAAGATCCTCAAAGGATCCTTCAAGGATCCTAGTAAAAATCCTTGAGGATCTTGAAGGATCCTCACGAAGATCTTTGGGCTGTACTTCAGCAGGATCTTTGCGAGATCCTCACAAGATCCTCACCAAGTCCATGAGGATCTTTGTTACTCAAATCCCATGCCATAGCCTGGATTTAAGAAACGTAGATACCTGTTTGTGTTCTTTTCCGTGAAGCCTTTGCCAGAAAAGGCGAATCTGCTTACTACTTGAGGTTCTATGCCCTTGACCAATGAAAAATGAAATTTGCAAATTGATATCCATGAAATATGTCTTTTGTTAAAGGGGTAATAAGATAGGGGTAATATGATATATGATATAGCAGACAAATTTTGAAGTGTTGAATTCTAAAACGCCCAAGTGGATGCCTCTTGAAACGTGTTAAATGATTAAAATTCTTAAGTAAACACTTGAAATGCCTTGTCAGGGGAGTCAATACGCAGACGATAAATCAGTTATAAACTGAGAAACAGACTGAGTCGGAAACATGATCGACCCACAGCTAGTGATCGAAAACTGTCAGCGCCCCATAGTGGAAATGATTGCTTATTCGTGTTCATGTATGTTTATATATGAATATGCAAAAATGATTAATGAATTTGCAAACAACGAAAATGAATGACCATTCGTCAAAATGAATGTATTTTGACGTTAATTTATTTATTTGAACAAATATTTTAACAGGATGTTCCCAGTTCAGCAAAGGCTGGTTTAAATGGGGTCCTGTATTTATACATTAATTTAATATTACAGTAATTACAATATAAAAGACATACAAATAATTACAGAAAACATCACAGTTAATTGTTAATTGTGTTAAGGCAGCAAAGAATTCATTGACTGTTGTTTAAGAAGTTTGGTAGAGCAGTTTTAAATTGGGTAGGGTCCGTGATCAATCTTATAGATTTAGGGAGGTTGTTTCAAGTCTTTGCCCCACTGTATAAAAAGGAACCTTGAAATTTTGTGGTTCGAGCAAATGGTAATCGTAACTGGTCCCTATTTCTCAGGATATAATTGTGCACATCAGAGGTATGTCTAAAGTTATCTAAACCAGATACCTGCGTTATTGAAAGCATATTTTCTGGTAATGACCAGCAAATGGCCGAGAGATTACTTTGAAAAACTCAAGCGCTTTATTTGTAAAAGGCTAGGGTAAGTAAAATACACAAAACATTTACCGCAAGGATTTTTAATTTCAAACTTGTTTTCGGAAATGAAAATTTTGACCAATCCGACATGCAAAGTTGCCAAATAAGAAAGCTTTAAGCGACGAAAAATATTACTGCTGTTGGAAAAAGGCGTTTTGACTTTATTTTAGTTATTCTTTGCGTGGGATATTTTTGGTCTTTCACTTTTTTTGCTTCTTGTTTTTCCGTTCAGACTAACAGCTTCTCGCTATTATTTTCCCACAAACATGGGTTTGGTTGGAAAATATTTTTTTTCACACGTTGTAATCAATGGCAAAGATCTACATGTATGTAATAGCGTTACAATCTTAGGCGTTACAATCTCCTCAAACTAGAAATGGAACGATCACATCCCAGAATGTATAAAGAAAGCCAACAAGCGCATTTACTTTATTGTAATCCTAAAGCGCGCTAATGTTCCATGCAGTGATATCATCAACTTTTGTTGCACTTCTATTTAGACCAGTCTTAGAGTACTGTGCGCCTGTTTTTCACCACGCGTTTCCGCAATATCTCAGTGAGGATATCGAAAGAGTCCAAAAGAGAATTCTCTCTATCATCTGCCCGCAAATATCGTATTCTGAATGTTTAGTCAGCGGTTCGGTCTTACACCATTGCACGCCAGGCGCGTGGCACTATACCATAAGCTTTTTTAATTACGTCATGTCTAGGGAACAAGCTGTCAACACTGTTACCCCAAAAGAGGAATTTTAGGTATAACCTAAGACATCCCAGGACCTACGCCATGCATTGTACGAACACAAATCGCTTCAAGAACTCTATCCATCCATCCATCCATCCATCCATCCATCCATCCAGTGGTAAAATCTTTGCATCGAGAAACAAAGGAATTGCATGATCTCGAAAGTTAGCAAAGTATATGAACCTAAGGGCACGCTTCTGAAGAGCAAGAAGTTTGTTTAACTGGGAGTTGCTAGCTTGGCACCACGCAATCAAGCCATAGCGAAGATAGGGTGCAACTAAAGAGTGATATATAGAAATGAGTGTGAAGGAAGGGACAAAATGCCGCAGGAAATCACACAGTTCGGTTGATGTTGAGTCACAATCGATCAGGATTCGCGGTATCACATTTAATGAACAAAAAAACTTTTTGTCCCTTGTTGCTCTTCAAGTAGATGATTTGCTAGCGCAAAATTTATGCCAGACCAGAAATTTGTTCTGAAATTCAATTTCGCGAACATTTGTTTCCGCAAAAACATGGAGAATCCGCGCAATTAAACTTCGGGAAAAATTTAATGTCGCACCGCAGTTTGCGTATACTATATTTTTTCTATCTAAGTAACACGTTCAGACGACTAACAACAACTTCTACTTAGAGAATTGAAGGGAGAGAGACCTTAACCTAGACACCTGCGCCATAATTTAGAGAAAGACATTCCTACCACTGACTGCTATTCAGCACCCGCTCTGAATTAAAAATTAATGAAAAATTGGGCGACTGCTCGAGTTTCTCCATCGGCTCTCTACAAGGATCGGAGTCGTTTAAGATAAAGCGTTCAGACAACTAACTGTGAGTGTCAAAGGTTCTCTTCATGTTTGGCGAACTCGAATTTCACCCTCAAATGTCGTGCTACTGCCGTGTTTAGCTGGCTCGACTGTCACACGACTGTCGCACGACTGCAGCACGACTTGGTTTCAGACGTCGAATTTAAATTCCTTCGAATAAAACGCTTTGGTCCAATGTCGTACCCAGAGCCGTCTGATGCCGTAACCAAAACACTGAATGAATTGAGTTCGACACGGCAGTAGCAGGACGATTGAAACGTTTTGAAAAGTTGGTGAAAACAAGCTTCTTTAAAGGTTCACTAATACGGGCAACAGATTCGTGCAACTTTAATTTCCACGCATCATTGTTGCGATACGAGTTAGAGCGATGTTGCCCGTTTTACCACTCACGCAACACTCCCCGATTTTGTTGCGCAAAGTAGAAGGCTGTTCTCTATTCTGCAACATGTTGCTGCAACACGAAACAGCGAAATTTGTTGCGCGACAAGTTGCTCGTGCGGGTGGTAAAACGGGCAACATCGCTCTTTAACTCGCAACAATGTTGCGTGGAAAGTTGCACGAATTTGTTCCCCGTTTTACTGCACCTTAACATATGGGTACACTAACATGATGTGTCCTAGTACGCTAGTACGCTAGTACGCTAGTACATTTGTAAAATATAATCGCTTATCATTCAAAAATTAAAGTCCAGAAATTGAGATATTGTGGCAAAATAGTAAATAAACTACCTGCCAAAGTCTCAGGGGTGTGTGATATCCCGTACTTGAGTTATTCAACAAAATGTACATCTCAATGGAGCGGATACGGGAACAAGGCAGTCCATCTGGAGTTAAATTTTGGTCATGTTAAAAGCTTTCTTCTCGCTGTTGAACTTGCAAACATTCGTATAGACACTTGTCTTAACATATTAGTTGTTCAGACTTCAAAGACACAAGGTGAATCGACGTTTTCCGATACGTGACAACAGGCATCATTCTTGCTGTTGATATGAGATTTACACTCGCATCACTCGGCCGTGAAAGGTCAAACTCCCTTTGTCTGTAGTCTCTAATTTTTGGCGCTCCCCTCGCGTCGCGTCTCCTCGCAACTTCGCGCGCGCACGTGCCCCCACAATCCGTCGCCAAAATTAGAGACTACTCAGCGCTGTCTACTGAAGCAGACACGGGGAAACACGGCAGTCCATCTGCCGTTAAGTTTACTCATGTTAAAAACTTTCTTCTCGCCGTTGAACTTCCAAACATTCGCATAGACACTTCTCTTAACATATTGTTTGTTCAGACTTCAAAAGCCACAAGATGAATCGACATTTTCCCATACGTGACAACACGCATCACTGTTGTTAAAAATAGTTAGCGCTTGCGAAGAAACGCCGGAAGTGCCATTTGTGGATGATACTCGACGACGAAAAAGAAGAACCGTCGGTAGTTTATGACCCGGGCGCCGCGCGAGACGCGCGCAGCCCGGGTAAATATTCACCAATACAAAGAAAAACCAATGATTCAGAGGCATGTGTGCCATTGTTACAACAAAAACAGATCAAAAAGAGATTACACTACTTAACTGACACTATCTAGACATTGCATTTCACAATTACAAATATACATTTGTAATGACCCATGCCACAGAAATTCTGCGGCTTCTGATGGCCCATGCCGCAGAAATTCTGCGGCTTCTGATGACCCATGCCGCAGAAATTCTGCAGCCTCTCATAACCCATGCCGCAGAAATTCTGCAGCTTCTGATGGCCCATGCCGCAGAAATTCTGCAGCTTCTGATGGCCCATGCCGCAGAAATTCTGCGGCCTCTGATGACTTAGGCCGCAGAAATTCTGCGGCCTTTGATGACCCATGCTGCAGAAATTCTGCGGTTTTTGATGACACATGCCGAAGAAATTCTGCGGCTTCTGATGGCCCAAGCCACAGAAATTCTGCAGCCTCTGATAACCCATGCCGCAGAAATTCTGCAGCCTCTGATGACCCATGCCACAGAAATTCTGCAGCTTCTGATGACCAATGCTGAAGAAATTAAAATGTGTACTTCATGCCTAATGGTCATAACATTTCAGGAACATAAAAATACATTAGCTGCCATTTTCAAGGTTCTAAGGTCAAATTGACAAAACTGTGAACAACAGAAACATTTATGAAATGTGCATTGTTTTATGAGAGGAAACCAATCAGGTGCAAGGTAAATAAACTGAAAGCCATAACAGTGATTATCTTTGTTTTCTATTTTCTTGTGCTTTATTATGGTTGCTGAAATGTAGCAAAATTCGATAAAAATTATTTTCATTCGATAAAAATATTTTCATTTGACAAAATATATATTTCCATTCGATAAAATATATATTTCCATTCGATAAAATATATTTTCATTTCATAAAAAAATATTTTCATTCGATAAAAATAACTTTCATTTGATAAAATGTTTTCATTCAATGGAATATTTTCATTCAATAAAAAATATATTTTCATTCGATAATGTCACGTGACTGTAGCAGGCATGGTCACCAGGCTTTCATGGCATGGTCTCAAAGCTTCCATAAACATGGTGACTGATGAAAATGCAACTAATTCCTCGTGGGAAGACTTTTTCTCGAGTCTTGTTAATCTACTCGACATTTGCAAGTACCATAGTTTAAAATAATGTTAACTTGGATTTTCCAAAGGCCAAAGTTTGAAATTGCGCAGGAACTATTGGAAAACCTGAGAGTTCTAGGTTGCACATGGATGCAAATAGCTCGCATGCTGCAAGTTTCCTGATGGACCATTCAATGGAGAGTGGTGGAGTATGGATTACACTGCGGAAGGTGGTCTGCGCAATTTCAAACTTTGGCCTTCCCACTCCACTAACAGCGGCAGAACATGGACCCAAATCGGCTCTACTTTTGGTTCTTCTTCCTATTTCAGCCATTCTATTCCACCAATACAAGTGGATTTCAGAAAAGCATGAACAAAGTTCTTGGAGCTGATCAGTGCAAGGTATATTTGTGACACCGTCAGAAACACTTCTGAGAACTGATACCGTAATGTCCAACTGGTTAAACAAAATTGCTGCTGAGGGAAAATCCAAGTTAACATTCAAACTATGGTACAAACTATGATATATGTAAGCTGAATTCCTTGAACTCCCTTTCCAATTGATTAGCAATGAGACAGGAACTATGCAAAAATTTGGTGTTCTGCCATCAAGCACGAGCAAGATAAAACTCCTTCTTTTGCCTGCTTATATGTTAATGTTTGCCGCCTTTTTTAGTCACGTGTATTCACCGAAAGAGAATTTTTTTTAATGTTTCGCCAATTATGCGATTGTAGAAACAAAGCATTTATGGGACGTTAAAAAAGCCTCGTGAGGATGCGGCCTTTAGCCATGCTGTCAAGTCAGAAATGCGGCGCTCATTTCAAGTGCAAATCCTTATGTTTGGAGGGTTTGAAACGAACCAAGTCACACACTTCAAAAACGAACCTTACGGGTACTCACCAATGCAAATACTCCAATACTTCTCCTTCGAATTTGACCGGTCCTCTTGCTCACTGGATCAGTTCCCTAAAGGGAGTTAGCATCTCCCTCTTTGACATCGAGATAATCTTTTACCACGATCTTTGTCGATAACTGGACCTCAATTCCCCAATCAACAAAAACGTATTCGTAGTTCTGTTTAGAAAGTGGCAAAATAACAGTCCACATGTCCGCGCCGAAAGATGAAATGAAATGCCTCACCAAGAGCGCGTCGGTATTTGGCGGAGCTTTTGATGACAGTTGACATTTCTATAAAGGCGGTTAGCTTCAAAGACGAAAAGGTGTCACCTGTACTTCCGAACCAACGCGGCTTCTGTGAGATTGGCTGCCATTGCAAAGTGTGAAATTTTTTGTTCGTTGCGTAGTCTCATAAAAATGAAGCTTATGAAAGAACCACAGTCAACTCAATAGGGCTTCGTTGTGGCCTCCGACATATGTGGGAAAGACATGACGTTGTTTTCTCCAACCAAGGCATACATTTTCGACAGGATCGCGACAAGGTTTCTATCCGTTAACTGCTCTGTGGTAGGCGCCATGTTTGTCTCCACAGACAGCAGAAAACCTGGGAACGAGGTAAAAGTTTAACCGCGTGACCACGCTCCTTCAATATTTGAAAACATGGCGGGTCTGAGCAAAAGGTTATCGGCCATCGGACAGTCCTCTGATTCTACTGGAAATGAAATTTCATTTAGCTACAAAAAAAACTATTTTTTGAAACGTTCCCGAACATTATTTTGTATCTACAAGCGCTTTGTTCGCCTTCAAACCGTTGGGAGATTCAATATTTACTGGATCGCTACATAAGCTTACATTGTGACATCGATGGAGGAAACGACAATTCAAGGATAATGGCTGTCCCAGTGTTTGAATCAGTGGAACTCAACACAACATCAAAAAGGTGAACGTGAGTAACAGCGATGCAGTTCGACATTTGTTGACGTTTAAGTCATTGTGCTTTCGTGACAACGGTTGAATGAGTGGAAAAGAGTTTCAGCCCTTTTTCTTCTCAACTCAAGCGACCTCTTGTACTGGAGCTAAGGGACCGTTCATTTTTTATGAGAGAGGGGGGGCTGGTGGGATTTGGGGGGGGCCACTCGAAAAAAGTTGGCTTAAAAGGGGGGGCCAGCCAAAAAAAAATGAAGGAAAGGGGGGGGGGGGGGTCGGACGAAAAAATTAGATTAAAAATAGGATAAGAGATGTTTACAAATGGAAGAAAAATTGTGCTCTTTTATTTATAACAAATATGCAGGGTAACAAGAAAACTTCTCAACAGCTTTTATATTTTATAAGGAAAGTGAACATACCATAATAACAGTCTTGAATAGCAACAACTTTCTTTTCATTCATAAAGATGTTGTTGTCAAGCTCAAATAATTTAAACCAATAATTTGAGTCCTGAATTGGAACTGACCTTGTTACCAGAGCTTTTGTCTGAGAAATTTAATGGGAGGGGCATGAAACTACTACGAGGTGTCCCCTTCCTCATTTTCGACGTTCTCTTTGATCTCGTCGTCGCTGTGTTCCTCTTCTTCTTCCTCCTGTTCTTCTTCGTTGTCTTCCTCTTCTTCCTCTTCTTCATCGTTTTCTTCTTCCTCTTTGTTCGTGTCTCCGACGTTTGAGCTATAATCTTCAGGATGCAGGAAGCAATACATCCTGTTTCTTACTTCTGGCTTAAGGTTGGTAATAAGCCTGCTTTGTGCCGCGTTGCTGAAGTAGCTTGATTGCAGTAGGTGAGCGATGAATGCTGCATCCCGTGTTAGCAACAATGCTGCTACATCTTCATCGTTTATGCACGCTTCCGGAATTGTCATGGAGGGAGGATAAAGAAGACAATTGGGAAGCTCTTTTGCAAGGGGATTTGCAACGCAGATATGATACACGCGTAGGACGTTGTTTTCAAACCGTTTTCGTTTTCTGCCTTTTGATTTCCTACGGTTTTGTTTTAATTTTCTTTTTTTTTGACACATAGTGTCCTGTTAAGCCCTTGAAGACCTGGTCAAAGGTCTCCTTCTTTTTTCGAGGTTTTCTAATTCCCCTGAAACCTTGAGCTGCTTTGCCTCAATCCTAGCGATGTGCTGCACATTGAAGTCATGGTGGAATTTCTTGTCAGGCTTCAGGGTAATGCCATTCGCCTTGAAGAGCGTGGAGTCATGATCACTCAGAATTTTTAACTGCCCTTTCAGTTACTCAACAGCCTCTCTGAACAAATACTTACAACATCATTGGCTATTAAAACAGCATCAGAAGAGCAGCAAGAATGACAAAGTGAAGACAATTATAGGACACTTCCTGCAGATGAATACTCTCAGAACAGGTCAAGCCGAAGTGAGAGGCAGCAATGAATCAGGTCAAGTAGACAGCAGTGGTGAAAGCAGTGAGGCAGAAGAAACTGATGATGATTACAAGAGTGATGCCCCTGACTCTGAAGACGATTAAATGATGCCGTTCTTGCTTTTATCGCCTCAGACGAGGAATATGTAGACGAGCGGCCAGCTACAACACGCTCAGGACGAGCAGTAACAAGAAGAGCTGAAATTGACTTTTCATTCTTTTAAGTGAGGATTTGTTAAAAACAGCTTTCTAGCTTTCAGCTTTCTTTCACTAAATTACGTGAACTGTAACAAAACGAAATTGTAATGCAGTAACTTTTTTAATACCTTATGTATTTTTTTACTCATGGGGGGGGGGGGGGGGCTTCCAAAAAATTACTCTGATGAGGGGGGGGGGGGCCATGCGAAAAAAATCGGAAATTGGGGGGGGGTCATACAATTTTCAAATGACACTCCTCCAAATCCCACCAGCCCCCCCTAACCCATAAAAAATGAACGGTCCCTAATGGAGAGAGAAATCCAACCTACCCCAGAAGTGAGTGTCATATGACTAAATCTACAATAAGAATAAATTAAGAGTACCTCACAAATTTATGTGTCTAGGTAAGCTGAAAGCCATTCATTAATTTTGCCTTAGGCCTTGTGGTAGCGGGCATTTATTACTCCTTACATGTAAATCGACCCAAGTTTGAGCCTGAGTATTAGCAGCCATGGACAGGTATTAGCAGCCATTTGTGAGATATCCTTTTCACTCCAAGCTACATCCCACAAGCTTCACAGTTTCATTAAGAATGAACTAGTGGTTCCAATAGAAAGTGAACTGCTGCCCCATACATATCCAGTCAAGGCTTTGCTCTGGTGGTGCTCTGAGGCATCTAGCTAATGTTTGGGTGAACTCTAGCAACTGTTAAAAATTATTTGTTGCACGGCCGGGTACTCCTTCTTGAAGTCCAGTGTGCAACAAAACAGGCCAAAGTTCTTCTACATGTGTAACACACTGGTGCTGATTTATTGTGTTAGCAAAGCTACTGTAACACAATAAACCAGCACAATAATAAACAGGACTATCATAAACATTCGCACATCCGATGAGATAATCATAGCTGTTGGAAAAGTTTGATGAGTTTAGAACATGTACTTTGTAGCACAATCTTCTCTTGCACGTTTATACAAGCTGTGCAAGCCACACAAATCTGCTCAGGCTAGAGTCTCTTTGCATTGATCTTGTCATAAACTTTGTTATGCAAATTTATTTTGAAGTTTGTTTACAAAAAAATAATTTATATTATAATGGCCTTGTTGAAATGAAGCAGACGCAAAATGAATAATTCAAATTATTTGAATTATTCACTTTGCGTCTGCTTCATTTCAACAAGGCCATTATAATATATGTATTCATCCAATATCATAATAGCGTGATCAGAATTACTGAAAGTATTCATCAGCACAGAACCTCTGTAGGTAATTTACTGGTACTTAGTTTATTCACCACCTTGTTGGGCAAGTTATAATTCTGTTTGGTCACCTCGCTCAAGTATTTACTTGCTTCAATCGTCTTGATCATTGAAGCAGTTTGCCTCGGTGGGCACTTCACATGATCCATTCACTTTGTTGGGCAAGTAATAATTCAGTTTGTTTGCTTTGGTAGGCAATTTACTACATTCATTAATTTAATTTACAGTATAGGTCAAGGCCATCAGCCAATTGAATGTTATGTCCAGGTTTTATCACAGCAAAACAATGGACCCTTAACCCAAATGATCAAGTTACACAATATAGAACTGACACAATATAATGCCATAGAATTAACTTGCCATGTGGGGCATCACACATGATTATGGGGATCTCTACTTTGGCATTGTCTGAGTGTATCCATGTAGGTTTGTGTAACAGCCCTTTTAGCACGGATGCTAGCTTTTTTGTATTTTTATAACAATAAAATTCCACTTAGGAAATTTTGCATTCTCTGTTTGAAACTGCATGGCACACACATCCAATTGTCTTGCATTGGAAATAAGAAATGTTATATCTAAAAAAGGCCATTGAGGACATATCCACAACTCCACCCAGGGCCCTGAGACTAACTTTTCAGCTTACTAGCCCAGTGGCTAGTGACAGGTTTGATTCACTAGCCTAAACAATTTTTTCACTAGCCAGACTTGTTTGCCAGAAATTACTGTAATCCTGTCAAGCAGCTTCAGTTAGGTATTTCTTTTTTTCAACAACAATAGTGGTGTGCAACTTATTAGAAATATGCATGTTTTACATTCAGTTTGAAAGTTTTACACATATATAAAACAATATTTTTCACCCATAAATTAAATTATTTAAAACACCTTGAAGAGACAGTATGGTTACAAACTTAACATAGCTATGGACCAAATTAACTTTTCAATTGGATATTAGAACAGTTCTTTACCCATTGAAGAAACAATAATTATGGTTACAAATTTAACACAGCTATGGACCAAACTAACTTTTGAATTGGATGTTAGAACATTTCTTTACCCCAGTCAAGTCCAAAATTCTTACGTTAGGCACACAACAGTCTCTAAACTCGGCAGTTTAACTACAAAAAACAGATTCTGTTACGAATGCAAAATGTTATATGGATTTTTAACATCTGTGTTGTTTGCCTATTTTTGAGCTGTACTGTAAGTGTTTCTACAGTGGAGACACCAGGTGTTAACAAGAAGTCACACAAGATCCTGTGAAGACAAGAATTACCTCTTTCACAGCCAGTAACCAGCAGTAAATTGGGGCAGTAAATTGGGCAAATGCCAATAGTTTGCTCACTTGTACAACTCAATTTCCCTTTGTGATATATTTGAAATTAATTTTCATTTGGTTTCCCTCTGGTCCTCTAGTGCTTACAAGTTTTCACTAGCCAAATAGCTAGTGAAGTGAAAAATCTACTACCCAAAACAGAATTTTTACTAGTGAGTAGTCTGTGGCTAGTTGGCTACCGTTAGTCTCGAGCCCTGTCCACCACTCTCCTTTCATCTATGAAAGAAGAAATAATACCATGTACTCCTGACAACAGAGCAGCCCCAAGCAACTTTTGAATTGCATCCTGCAGTTACATCAGCTTTTCCACTCAGTAATGCTCCCCCACTCCTCACCTCTGCCTCTGAAAATAACTTGGAAAGAAATAATTAGCCAAGGGGCTTACAGTAATTATGGGATTTTCATCAATATTTCAGATATACACTGGACAGTATAGAAACCCCAAGGAAAGGCAAGCACCATTCAGGATGATAGGTGATTAATTTTTCTTGCAACTCTGGAAGTTGGCTGCTTTGTGGCCTTGAATTTTGACAATATTATTATAACAAGGAACCAGTCATTGGCAAAGTCCTTTCAATCGAGGAGAACCACTTCCAAGTGCATTATTGGAAGGGAACATACTTACATGTATGCAAGTGATCTCCTCAGCATCTTCCACGAAGAAAAGCAGAGCCATGGATGGAAAGGCTTCCTAAAACATGCAGTGTGTAGTTCTTTGGATCCCAGTAAAACTAACTTGAACTTTTTCAAGTAATTTTATGTAACCCAGGGTAATTTACAAACAAAACATTGACATTGACTGAAGACTGTAAGACACAGGAGTGGAACTAGTAATTTTGTAAAAATAAAATGTTCTTTTATAAAATAATTAATAATTTGAACTTGTGTGGGAACTTGTGTCTTCAAGTCATCCAAGAATTTGTGCATTTTTGATAACAGAAAGTAAGGGTGGGACACCAAACATTATTTCTGAAAATTTCTGATCATTTACATTGTGTAAAGGTCTGTGGCTTCTGATCTTTTAGGGGGTGCAGAATTTTTTTGGCATCTCATCATTTAGGGGGCCACAGAATTTCTGCGGCATCTGATCATTTAGGGGGCTGCAGAAATTCTGCAGCATCTCATCATTTAGGGAGCCGCAGAATTTCTGCGGCATCTGGTCATTTAGGGGGGTGCAGAATTTCTGCGGCATCTTATCATTTAGGGGGCCGCAGAATTTCTGCGGCATCTGATCACTTAGGGGGTGCAGAATTTCTGCGGCATCTGGTCATTATTTCTGTGGCATCTCATCATTTAGGGGGCTGCAGAATTTCTGTGGCATCTCATCATTTAGGGGGTGCAGAATTTCTACAGCATCTGATCAATTAGGGGCCGCAGAATTTCTGCGGCATCTGGTCATTTAGGGGGGTGCAGAATTTCTGTGGCATCTCATCATTTAGGGGGCTGCAGAATTTCTGCGGCATCTCATCATTTAGGGGGTGCAGAATTTCTACAGCATCTGATCATTTAGGGGCCGCAGAATTTCTGCGGCATCTGGTCATTTAGGGGGGTGCAGAATTTCTGCGGCATCTCATTTAGGGGCCGCAGAATTTCTGCGGCATCTCATTTAGGGGGTGCAGAATTTCTACAGCATCTGATCATTTAGGGGCCGCAGAATTTCTGCGGCATCTGGTCATTTAGGGGGTGCAGAATTTCTGCGGCATCTGGTCATTTAGGGGGTGCAGAATTTCTACAGCATCTGATCATTTAGGGGCCGCAGAATTTCTGCGGCATCTGGTCATTTAGGGGGGTGCAGAATTTCTGCAGCATCTCATCATTTAGGGGGCCGCAGAATTTCTGTGGCATCTGATCACTTAAAGGGTGCAGAATTTCTGCGGCATCTGGTCATTTAGGAGGGTGCAGAATTTCTGCGCCATCTCATCATTTAGGGGGCCACAGAATTTCTGCGGCATCTCATCATTTAGGGGGTGCAGAATTTCTGCGGCATCTGGTCATTTAGGAGGGTGCAGAATTTCTGCGGCATCTCATCATTTAGGGGCTGCAGAATTTCTGCGGCATCTGGTTATTTAAGGGGTGCAGAATTTCTGTGCCATCCACCCATCAACCTATGGTCCGCAGATTTTTTGTGGGATTCAACCCAAATGATTATTATGTCAGTGATGACATTTAATTTTCTCGGACATGCTCCACATTGCAGAAATAAATAAGTCCTTTTAGTTGACCGTTAAAAAGCATCTGTGAAAACACGATAATTTCAACGTTTCTTAAAAATCTGCGGACAAAAACCATAGATTTGTCTTAAAAAAAGCTATTTTGGAAAGCGTTATATATATATTCTGTATATGAGGGAAACCCTAACCCTGTACACCCCAAATAATCATATTTTCATTGAATAAATGTTTGAAAGAAAATTTGCCCTGAGCGGGATTTGAACCCACGTCCCCCCGTTACTAGTCGGGTGTGATGACCACTACACTATCAGGACAACCATGCTGGCAACACGGCAATCGAAGATGTGATTTACGTGATCGAAGACGTGGCATCCCTGGAAATTTTACTTTCTCAGGTGACAAGGCAGGGGAAGCCTATAACTCCATTTGAAACCCAACTAAGGATCAATTACTGATACACGACCGAAGTCAACTTAGCGGATGACAAAGGAGGATCCAGTTACGGATACAGGCTTATTTCAATTAATTAAATTCTGTATATGAGGGAAACCCTAACCCTGTACACCCCAAATAATCATATTTTCATTGAACAAATGTTTGAAAGACTAGTATACGGGGGGACGTGGGTTCAAATCCTGCTCAGGGCAAATTTTATTTCAAACATTTATTCAATGAAAATATGATTATTTGGGGTGTACAGGGTTAGGGTTTCCCTCATATACAGAATTTAATTAATTGACTTCGGTCGTGTATCAGTAAATGATCCTTAGTTGGGTTTCAAATGGAGTTATAGGCTTCCCCTGCCTTGTCACCTGAGAAAGTAAAATTTCCCGGGATGCCACGTCTTCGATCACGTAAATCACATCTTTGATTGCTGTGTTGCCAGCATGGTTGTCCTGATAGTGTAGTGGTCATCACACCCGACTAGTAACGGGGGGACGTGGGTTCAAATCCCGCTCAGGGCAAATTTTCTTTCAAACATTTATATATATATATATATATATATATATATATATATATATATATATATATGACTTCAGGTGAGTTCCACACTGATAAATCCAGGATAGTGCTCAACAATAATGGAGCGGTGATAACAATGTGTTTCTACTCAATCTCGTTTCATAAGGACTTTAATACACACACACACACACACACACACACACACATATATATATATAGGAAAACTATGTTTTGATTATTCCGTAGCACAGTGCTGTATACGTTAAAGTAGAGCAAAATATATTGAAAAATAGAAAAAAACTACTCTTATCCCTACAAACAGGCTTGTAGGGATAAAAGAGTAGTTTTTTTTCTATTTTTGAATATATATATATATATATATATATATATATATATATATATATATAAACGAATAAACAAAAGTGGAATTGCTTCACTTATCCTAGGAGTGCTCAATGCAAGAATTTGCAGAGCAAAATACAAATGTAAGAAGTAAAGTGTTTCACGCTCAAGGCGATCATCAGACAGAGGTTGTCTATGAGAACTTGGTAACTTATTCCAAATCTGTGCTCCCCTAAATTTTAATGAAAATTCCCATAATTTGTCCTTGTATAATCAATGTGTATGTTGAAGGCTGACCTGGTATCATGATTATGCATATTTTCATTTAATTTAAAGTAATTTTTGTAATAGGTAGGCAGATTTTCATTGAAGTACGAATACATAAAGAGTGCTATGAGGTACATATTTAGCTCATATATATCAAGAATCTTAAGTGACAGGAATAGTGGCTTACATTCCTCTCTGTATTTTGCAAACATCGTGATTCTTACTATCTTTTTTTTAATCATATTGACTGAAGCCTGGTTGGATAAGTGCTTGCCCAAATAATATTACAATACTTTAAATACGGGTAAACCATAGTGTTGTAAGTCGTATGTAAAGTTTTTAGCGATAAATAATGCCTCGCTTTAGCCATTATTCCTGTCTTTTTTGATATTTTTGTTGCAACTTGGTCAATGTGATATTTCCATGTGAGCTCGTCATCTATATATAAGCCCCAAAATTTGCTGACCATTAATTTTCCCTGTAATAGTAGTATGATTTATTTTTTTCCTTTTTGATTTAAAAATTATAAAATGTGTTTTCTTAATATTTAAAGAGAGTTTATTAGCGGAAAGCCATGATGCAATGTTTATTAATTCCTGGTTCATGCTTTCCTGCAGAGTCTCTACATTTTTGTGACTGAAAAACAAATTTGTGTCATCGGCAAAGAGGATAACTGATAAAATCCATGAGCATCCTGGAATGTCATTCATGTAAATAAGAAAAAGAAGAGGCCCCAGGGCAGACCCCTGAGGCACTCCACATTTGATTGTTAAGCTTTCCGATTTTTTTGCCTTGTATTTAACAATTTGCTTTCTGTTTGTTAAATAATTTTTGAACCACTCAAGGGCAACTCCCCTAATTCCATAATGCTCAGTTTCTTAAGTAATATCTTATGGTTAACTGTGTCAAATGCCTTGGCAAGGTCTAAGAAAACGCCAATTGTGTACTCTTTATTGTCTATTGCCTGTGATATCTTAGTAAGACGTTCTATAGTCGCTAAATTTGTTGAATGTTTTTTGCGAAAACCATATTGACTTTGAAATAACATGTTGTTCTTATCCAGATATTTAGATAATCTTTTGTACATAATTTTCTCTAGGATCGTACTGAAGCACGGAAGAACAGATATTGGTCTATAGTTTGAAAATTCATTTTTGCTGTTTGCCTTAAATACTGGGGTGACAAGTGCTATTTTTAAGTCATCAGGAATAATTCCAGTGACAAAGGACTGATTATATATGTATGCCAGTGGCTTAACGATAAATTTAGAGATGTTGTTAACCAGTTTAGGTGGTATATCATCATGACCACAAGACTTATTAACATTTAATTCACCAATTTCAATTTCTACTTCTTTTTCTGTTACAGCATCCAAGAAGATTGATTTAATATATCTCTCTCCCAAAAATGTTGTGAAGTTCACATCATTGTTAGGGATTTTATCAGCTAACTTAGGTCCAACATTAATGAAATATTCATTAAATTTATTGCTTATTTCAAGTGGATCAGTTATCAAAGTTTCATTGTCTTTGAAGTGATCTGGTAATTCTTCTTTACATGTGCGCTTGTTTAGGACTTCCTTTATTAGTTTCCAAGAGTATCTTAAGTTACCATGATTTTTATTGAATTCTTTATCGTAATAATGTTTTTTCTGCGGCATTCTTAATTTTATTAAACTTGTTTCTGTACGTCTTATACATTGATTCATTTCTTTTACTTCGATTGTTGATAAATCTTTTATATAGCTTATTTTTAGTTTTCCTTGATTTAAGAATACCCTTTGTTATCCAAGGTATTCCTTGGTTAGTAAAATTCGTCTTGTTCTTGGGTTTCACTAATGGTATGTTTTTGTCATATAATTTAAATAATCGAGAAGGATTGCCTTTCTATGCTCTTGCCCTTCTTATGCCGTGCGCCAGTTGATTGTGTGGTCGATGTTTCCATTCTTTAAGTCCCAGATGTGCTTTGAAAGTACAGTGTCATGTGAGTGTTTTCGGTCTTTGAAAGAAAGCTTATGGTTTGATTTCGCTTTCTGTCATACCAATGCACAGGGTAGCTAGACAATCTGTTTGTGTGACCCTTTGTTATTTTATAGTACATGTATGGGATTTACGGTAATGTTTCATGCTCTAGCAACGAATCGCTAAATATATGTATTGAACAACGCTAAATAAAAGTTAAATTGTCTTACCTGTGGTGTACTGTCGTCCTTTTGCCTCAATAGTGATATTTTAAGCGATTTTGTCGGGTTTTGTCTACGCCGCCGACTGTGCCACATAAGAAACGAAAAGGGTGCAAAGACCTTTGAACGGCTCCAGCGCCGAGGCAATTTTTTTCCCAGAAAATCGCATCGCTCAGCTTCCAAACCACGCAACATAAAGGCCGAAACATTCACGTTTCTTCTCGTGCCTCTCGATCGAAAATCCGCCCAAGCGGTCCCGAACTAACCCTCGTTAAATAATAACTTATTAAACTTGCCCACCACTGTACGTATTTTGAATAGGTTATTGTTTAACGGTGTCAAATCAGAACAGCTAGCTGGCACATGAATATCTTGCTACGTATTTTGATCACTCAGACCTCAGACCTAGAAAACTCAGACCCCCCCAAACTGGAAAACTCAGACCCCCTCAAAACTATACAAATTTTCAAAGTCAAATAAACGTGGGCAAAATGAATTATCGCCGTTCAGTGCGCTGAAATGTTACACGCTCTATTTATCGCAGATAACAAACATTTCACCGGTAGCTTGGAAAAGCCGGAATGATGGAATTCGGAATATTCGGAATACCCGGAATACTCGGAATACTATAAATAAATAAATTAATTAATTAATAAAAAATAAATGAAAAAATAAATAAATAAATAAATAAATAAATAAATAAATAAAAAGAAACTAAAAAGTCACATCGTTTCTCACCGCGCAGTAGATATGCGAATTTCTGTCTTCCCTCCGCCCCCCGGTCCCCTGACTGCTTGCAGTCAAAGACCAATGCAAAATACATTTCCCTTATCGCTTCGCCTGTCTGACAGTGCCATCAGCAGCAACTAACCGCAACACGAAATCAAGTTCTTTTTTTCAAGCTGAATGCAGTATTTCATTTGAAGTTCGGAATGCATGAGATTTTGTATGGCACTTTCTTCCGTGTGTTTGTGCACTTCTATTTCTTGCGCTAACAAACACAGTTAGCCGTGTTTGGACGAATTGTAGCAATAATAGCATGCCGCATTTAATTTCCTAAGAGACACAGTGGTAGATTACCGAAGCGGAAACAAGGCCGGAAGATTCGAAGAGGACAAGGGGGCACACATTTTTTGTTTTCCTGACCCGGGTGACGTAAAAAAACTTAGAGAGCTCAGTCACAGTTTTTCTGTATTTAAAAATATATCTAATCTCTTTGCGTGATTACAAATTTCTGTTCATGATTACGCATGACAGTGTCGGGTGATTAGATTAGCATTAATTTACACAAAGGGGCACCCAACAAGCCAAATCGACCATGGAGCTGTAAAAAGGCATTTTAAGTACTTTATGGTGTCAAGTAATGTCTCTTTTAGCTAGACGAATATGATCTCTTAGCTGAAATTTTAAGTACCCGGAAATGTTCGGAAACAAAATCTTCCTTTGAGAAATTGCTAGCTGAATTGAACGTTCTAGGAACTATTTGCTCTCCGAAAATGCTAGTTGACGTTTTTCACTGCCAAAAACAGCATAATCGTAATAATAGCATAATAGTATAATACTTATGGATACTCTGTACTTGGTATGCAGTTGAAATTGTGCTTTTCCCTTGTAAACGCGCTTAACTTTGATACGAGCAGGCGATTTACAGGTTAAAAAAAATATCACCCACCTCCACCAGAACGAACAACTTCTGCGTAGGTCCTCTTCTTCCGTCCAGTATTGTCCCTTTGTTAAGTACCAGTAAAGCGCTTCAAGACGTGAACGAACTGAACTTCAAATAAAATACTGTATTCAGCTTGAAAAAAAGAACTTGATTTCGTGTTGCGGTTAGTTGCTGCTGATGGCACTGTCAGACAGGCGAAGCGATAAGGGAAATGTATTTTGCATTGTTCTTTGACTGTAAGCAGTCAGGGGACCGGGGGGGGCGGGGGGGGGGGCGGAGGGAAAACAGAAATTCACATATCTACTGCGCGGTGAGAAATGATGTGACTTTTTAGTTTCTTTTTATTTATTTATTTATTTAATTTATTTTTTCATTTATTTTTTAATTAATTAATTGATTAATTAATTAATTTATTTATTTATTTATAGTATTCCGGGTATTCCGGGTATTCCGGGTATTCCGAATATTCCGAATATTCCGAATATTCCGAATTCCATCATTCCTGCTTTTCCAAGCTACCCATTTCACCTTTGTCGTCTCATGTTATTATAATCGGCTACGGAACACGAGACCTAGAAAACTCAGACCCCCCCAAACTGGAAAACTCAGACCCCCTCAAAACTATACAAATTTTCAAAGTCAAATAAACGTGGGCAAAATGAATAATCGCCGTTCAGTGCGCTGAAATGTTACACGCTCTATTTATCGCAGATAACAAACATTTCACCTTTGTCGTCTCATGTTATTATAATCGGCTACGGAACACGAGACCTAGAAAACTCAGACCCCCTCAAAACTATACAAATTTTCAAAGTCAAATAAACGTGGGCAAAATGAATTATCGCCGTTCAGTGCGCTGAAATGTTACACCCTCTATTTATCGCAGATAACAAACATTTCACCTTTGTCGTCTCATGTTATTATAATCGGCTACGGAACACGAGACCTAGAAAACTCAGACCCCCCCAAACTGGAAAACTCAGACCCCCTCAAAACTATACAAATTTTCAAAGTCAAATAAACGTGGGCAAAATGAATTATCGCCGTTCAGTGCGCTGAAATGTTACACGCTCTATTTATCGCAGATAACAAACATTTCACCTTTGTCGTCTCATGTTATTATAATCGGCTACGGAACACGAGACCTAGAAAACTCAGACCCCCCCAAACTGGAAAACTCAAACCCCCTCAAAACTATACAAATTTTCAAAGTCAAATAAAAGTGGGCAAAATGAATAATCGCCGTTCAGTGCGCTGAAATGTTACACCCTCTATTTATCGCAGATAACAAACATTTCACCTTTGTCGTCTCATGTTATTATAATCGGCTACGGAACACGAGACCTAGAAAACTCAGACCCCCCAAACTGGAAAACTCAGACCCCCTCAAAACTATACAAATTTTCAAAGTCAAATAAACGTGGGCAAAATGAATTATCGCCGTTCAGTGCGCTGAAATGTTACACGCTCTATTTATCGCAGATAACAAACATTTCACCTTTGTCGTCTCATGTTATTATAATCGGCTCCGAAGCACAAGACCTAGAAAAACTCAGACCTCCCCAATCTGGAAAACTCAGACCCCCTCATGAACGGCGATAATTCATTTTTCCCGCTGTTATTTGACTTTGAAAATTTGTATAGTTATGAGGGGGTCTGAGTTTTCCAGTTTGGGGGGGTCTGAGGTTTCTAGGTCTTGTGCTCCGGAGCCGATGAAAAAAAAAAAACATGAGACGACAAAGGTGAAGTGTTTGTTATCTGCGATAAATAGAGGGTGTAACATTTCAGCGCACTGAACGGCGATAATTCATTTTGCCCACGTTTATTTGACTTTGAAAATTTGTATAGTTATGAGGAGGTCTGAGTTTTCCAGATTGGGGGGGTCTGAGTTTTCTAGGTCTGAGTTTTCCAGACATCCTTTGATTTTGAATTTATTCGAGGACTACTTCGGATCGCTTGGGCGGATTTTCGATCGAGAGGCACGAGAAGACGCGAGTATGTTTCGGCCTTTATGTGTTTCGTGGTTTAAGAGCTGAGCGATGTGATTTTCTGGGGAAAAATCGCCTCGGCACTGGCTCGGTGCTGGAGCCGTTCAAAGGTCTTTTCGTTTCTTATGAGGCACAGTCGGCGGCGAACACAAAACGCGACAAAATCGCTTAAAATATGACTATTGAGGCAAAAGGACGACAGTACACCACAGGTAAGACAATTTAACTTTTATTTAGCGTTGTTCAATACATATATTGAGCGATTCGTCGCTAGAGCATGAAACATACGGTAATTCCCATACATTTACTATAAAATAACAAAGGCTCAAACAAACAGATTGTCTCCCTATGGCCAATGTACGCTCTGGGTTACCGGAAGTTGTTGTGACAGTAGCTTTATTGGGTTTTCTGTACGGGTAATACCTTCCAGTTGTCAGATTTAGCGTGACATCTAGATAATCCACTACCTTGAGGTTGCTTTGCACTGTTATTTTCAATCCAAGGTCTCCGATGACCTTAGAAAAGGCTTTTCTTGTCTTGCGTTCATATTCTTAAAGATCGCTAGGCCGTCGTCTCTGTACAAGCCAATGTTCCCTTCCGGGAGTTTCGATGATAATGTGTGTAAGATGTACAGACCAACTAGTTCGCAAACCTCGGTTGCGTCATAGCAACCCATGGCTACATCGAACTTCGATTTAAGAGTGCACTCGGATTTTCGTAACTAAAACGTAGCCTAAAAGATTCGAAATTGGGAAATCCTAGCCCCTGAGGTTTTCGGAAAGGTCGTAATTACTGTTTTTGGCAGTCAAAAACGTCAGCTAGCATTTTCGGAAAGAAAATAGTTCCCTAGAAAGTTCGTGGAAAGTTCATTTCAACTTGCATATTCTCAAAGGAAGATTTTGTTCCCTAACATTTTCGGGCAATTAAAATTTCAGCTAGGGTATCCGAACAGATGAACTTCTTCTAGCTTATGAAAAAATCGCTTTAAACAGAATTCAAACACCATAAGGTACTTATTAATGCCTTTCTACAGCTTTTGCTTGATTTGGCTCGTTGGGTGCCCCTGTTTTATCAAAGAGGAGGGTTTTCCTTGAGTGCATGATGATTTCAATCTCCTATTCCCCTATGTTCGATGTAGCCATGGGTTGCTATGACGGAGCCGAGGTTTGCGAACTAGTTGGTCTGTATATCTTACACACACTATCATCTAAATTCCCGGAAGGGGACATTGCAGTGACATTGGCTTGTACAGAGACGACGGCTTTAAGCGACCGTTAAGAATATGAACGCAAGAGCCGGCGACAAGACAAGAAAAGCGTTTTCTAAGGTCATCGGAGACCTTGGATTGAAAATAACAATGGAAAGCAACCTCAAGGTAGTGGATTATCTAGATGTCACGCTAAATCTGACAACTGGAAGGTATTACCCGTACAGAAAACCCGATAATGATCCGTTGTATATTAACGCCAAATCCAACCACCCTAATAAATAGGCAAATTCCAACATCCATAGGCACTAGGGTATCGGGTTTGTCCTGCGACCAAGACGAGTTCGATAAATCCTCACAGTTGTACAACAATGCCCTGAAATCCAGCGGGTACAATGAACAAATCCATTATGTTGAAAATCAAGACCAAGGAAGAGCAAAATCCAGAACCAGGTCAAGAAACATCATTTGGTTTAACCCACCATACAGCCAGCATCGCTAAATCATTCCTTTGCCTGGTCGACAAGCATTTCCCAAAGTCACACAAGCTCCACAAGATATTCAATAGAAACAACCTCAAGGTCAGCTACAGCCGCACTACAAACATCGCTAACATAATCAAAAGCTACGATCAGAAGATCCTGAATGAAAACAACGAGACCTCCAGTGAGAAGAAATGCAATTGTAGAAACAAAAACATTTGCCCTCTTGACGGTCCGTGTCTAACCTACGAAGCTACTATCACAACAACGTCCGGTAACCCAAAAGCCTACATTGGCATGACAGAAACGAATTCAAAACACGGTAAAACAACCACAAGCTTTCTTTCAAAGACCGAAAACACTCACATGACACTGTACTTTCAAAGCACATCTGGGACTTAAAGGATGGAAACATCGACTACACAATCAACTGGCGCATCATAAAAAGGGCAAGAGCGTACAAAGGCAATCCTTCTCGCTGCAACCTGTGTTTATCTGAAAAACTTTGCATCTTGACCGCAAAAAAACGCCTTTCTATTAAACATGAAATTTGAGCTGGTAACGAAATGCCGCCACGAAAACAAGTTTTTCATGGCAACCAATCACAAGAAGCGTCGCTCCAACCATTCCTAAATTTCAACACTTATAAATGATATCTTCTCGTAGACAACTTTAGTCTGATGATCGCCTTGAGCGTGAAACTCGAGTAACTAGTAACACTTTCCTTCTTATATTTGTATTTTGCTTTGCAAGTTCTTACATTGAGCACTCCTAGGATAAGTGAAGCAATTCCACTTTTGTTTATTCGTTTTTGTCTTAAAGACAAATTTTTAGTGATCTGCTGTTATCACTTAACAAACGTAATGAACTTTTGTTTCCTGGGTAGAATGTATTTCGTAGAGCGGTCAATTCATTTGATTGAGGAGCATTCAAAAAATCGTTGAAGTTGCCTGATGAGTGTGGTCATATAATTTTGAAAATCATTGAAGTTGCCTGATGAGTGTGGTCATATAATTTTGAACCATACGAAACAGCACTGTCGCAATAAAACGATGATTACTCCTGAAGCCTGAGCTCCTGTGAAGTTATATATATATACATATATATATATATATATATATATATAACTTCAGGTGAGTTCCACACTGATAAATCCAGGATAGTGCTCAACAATAATGGAGCGGTGATAACAATGTATTTCTAATCAATCTCGTTTCATATGGACTTTAATACAGGTCTGTTTCGTAGACCAACAAAGAGTTAGTCCACTCATCAGTTAAATTCCATATACACTGTAGCATCGCTAAGGGTTATATACATCAGCAGTATGATCGTTACAAAATTCAAACTTAAATAACGATGGTAATATACATTTGTAAGCTTATGATTGGTCCTTGAGGATGCGATTAAATTTAAGGAGAAACTTTCGCTTGTGCCTGCAATTTGATACGAGTTCGTTACGTTTGTTGAGCGTTGCCATGTCCGGTTTATATAAAATATAGAATTTCTCGGTGTTACACAGGTCACATTGTTTGGTAAGATTGCTATAAGATTTGGCCTTGGCTAGAATTTTCCAGGAGATTGCGAAGTCTTTCTTTTGATCTTTTAGCTGACATCTGGTGGTTTCGCCATCTCGTCTTGAACTGCGTGGCGGTGAGGCCCACGTATGTCTCAGTGCTTTCAGCAGTGATGATAGTGGCTTGGTACACTACTTCCTTAACTAGACATTGTCCTTTTAAAGGGCATTTGTTTGGCTCTCTGCAGTTACAGGGTTTGGGGGTGCTTTTTCTTCAGGTGGCGTGTTCTGTCTTAGAATGGTTCTGTTGTGTCCATCGATGACCTGTTTTATGTTTGGTGAACAACTGTAACTTAGATTAAGATTATTTTTGTTAAAAAGTTTTCTTAATTTATGTTTCAGTGGGAAACAGTTCTCGATCAAATTTAGAAATTCTCTTCCTATGTTAGTTTGCACATTTTTACTAAATGGTGGGTTGAACCAGATTATGTTCCTCTGCCTCTTTCTCTTGTTGGTGGTTGATTCTGGTGACTGCTGCTGTGCTGGGGTGAATTTAAGGGTGTATAAATAAAAGCTTTTCTGCAATGCTTCTTGGTAGGGTGGAGCTGCTTCATTGAAAGCTTCCTCGTCTGATGAGATTTCAAATAATCTTTTGTTAATTGCCTCAGGGATGTTCTTTATTATGCATGGGGGGTGGTTGGATTTGCTGTGGACATAGAGCGGAGTGGTTGTCGGCTTCGAATAAGGCTTGTACTTCTCAGTGGTTAAGTCAAGTGTTACGTCAAGGAAATTTACGACCTTTTTGTTGGCCTCGATAGTGATGCGTAGGTTGTTTTTGGCAGATTAATTATGTCCACATCCTGCACATGTTATTACGTAAATCAAGTTCGTTGAGGTGCAGTTCATCGAGTGCTTTATCCGAAATTTTTCATTCGTGGCGGAGAAGTAATAATTATATAGGAGAAACGGATGATGTCCTGAGAAATAGAGTGACAGTTCATAAACAGCAAATTAGAGACCCGCACACACGTATGCTAGGAGTCAGCAAGCATATTGATGAATGTGCTGCTGGATTGACACCTCAGTTCACTATCTTTCCGTTTTATAAGATTCTCAGCCCCTCAGAGGGCATGAGAAAGAACAAAGAGAGGTTTTTTTATTTTGAAGTATAAACCCGTTCTTAATGATTTGAAATTACGCTAATTGCTCGCGCGCGCTTAGAATTACAATAGCTATTATAATTGTAATTACAATTACATCTGTGACGCAATAAGTCAATAAACACACTTTGCTAGGCCTGAAGAGCCGCAACAGCGGTGAAACGCGTAGCGCAAAAGGAAAGTAACAAGAAGACTTTGGTTTTTTCATTGTTTTTAGTATCTTCGTTCGACACAGAAGTCTACAGTTATATATATATATATATATATATATATATATATATATATATATATATATATATATATATAGACAAGGTTAATTTGGGAACAGAAATCAACAACTAAGTAATTAAGTGAAAATGTGGCTCAGCCAGGAATCGAACCTGGGTCTCCAGATTACCGGTCGGATGCCTTAACCACTAGGCAACTGAACCAACCACACTGGGAACACATATTTTTACTGTACAACACATACACAGTGTGGCCTTATTTTTATGGTAAGGTCCGAGGAGACAATTTCACACATTTTCTGCAGCCAGGATCACGTCACTACTCCCCGGTCGATCGGCGATGCACGGCCAAATCCCCCTGGAAATTAATTAAGTACAGTAAGGTAGGGAGGGGATATATTAGCAACTGATTGCCTTAATTACTTAGGATCACCAGCCTATTCCCGTTTGGATGGCGATTCATTATATATATATATATATATATATATATATATATATATATATATATATATATATATATATATACACATATGGGGAAATCATAGCTCCTGAAGTTTTCGGAAAGGTCGTAATTGCTGTTTTTGGCAATGAAAAACGCCAGCTAGAATTTTCGCAGAGACAACAGTTCCCTAGAAAGTTCGTGGAAAGTTCATTTCAGCTAACATTTTCTCCAAGAAAGAGTTTGTTCCTTAACACTTTTGGGCAGTTGAAATTTCAGCTAAGGAATCCGAATAGACCAAACTCTTCTAGCTAACGCAAACAGAACTTTAAACAGACTTCAAACTCCACAAGTTACTTGAAAATGCCTTTCTAGAGCTTTTGGCTGATTTGACTTGTTGGGTGCCCCTGACAGTCTAGAACATGAATTTTCCTATACCACTGTTTCATAGCAACCTGAACGCCTGATAGAAAACTACGTGCATAACTAGCGAACTGTTTAGTGCAATAGGGCTCGTTCAAACAAGCTTACGACCCAGCTTCCTTATGTAAGCACTTAACTTAACAGAGAGATGACATGACAGGTAGGATTTTTTATCAATAAAATACACAAATGAAGTGACGGACATTTTGGAAACCTTAAGGTTACCGTGTACCTTCAGGGGTGTCTCTAATCTAAGGGTTGTAGTAACCCTACATTAAATTAAAGATAATTGAACTAGCTATTCGAATATTTTATTCATTTTGTGAGAAAGTGAATTACTGAACACTCCATCGAGTTTAAAATCGAAGGTCGAAATCATCTTTTGAAAGCTACAACTAAATGTGATTTTTGTATTTAGCGAACTTTATATTTTTCTGAAAGTCTGGAACCCAGAGGCTAAAAAAACATGTTGGGGTTTTCCTTTATTCGACTGCGTACAATCGTTACACAGCATCGAACAAATCGCCCTTGAGTTGTAACTCTATAATGTGTGATCTTCAAGTCAGAAATAAACTTTGTCAAAACAGCGCTTGAAAATAATCTTCACTACACAAACAAAAACACCGCCCGCAAACACCTCTATAGACGATCGGCCAATCAATTTTTCTTCCGGTCACCTACTGTGGAGATTTTCCGCGTAATTTTATCTCCACGCAAACTCTCGTGCTTCAAACAGTTCACTGGTTTATCATTTTGTCACATATTCTGCCGCTTTGACTAAGTTTAGTTGACCCATCACCATAGCCGAAAAACTAAAAGCGCACAACCTCTATGAAGCAAGTCACCTTTATCGCATCCTATATTTCCCGCGCAAACCGCTTCGGTTGGCCGCATTCGCATTAACATACTGTCAACGTTTACAATCGGTGAAGATAGCTTTGTTTTTCCCAATTTCTCGGCGACTATTCACTCGTTTTGAACTTTTTTTTTGTTTGCAGGTGTTTTACCCTCTTTTTATTCCTTTACTGGGTCGTCAGTATTTCAGATCTCCTTCAGTTGTAGAAATACAGCAAGGCAATGGCTCGAGGAAGTGGCGTTATAAAGCGTGGCTTTTATTTGTCAAACGGACTAACGATCAGTAATATAACATAGGATGGGCTAATAGATAGGGCAAGTCGTGCTATACATGATAAGGTAGGATAGGATAGGATGGGATGGTCAATTATGGCATTTAAATGCATGAATGGCCTTGCTCCGGGGTATCTGTCTGATCAGTTCGTTAAACGTTCTTCAATATCAACACGCAAAACGAGAAACTCACAGCTATTAAATATACCGTTATTTAAAACCGCAACCGGCCAAAGAACTTTCTACTACCGTATGGTCTCTCTCTGGAACAATCTACCTCAAAACATTAAGTTAAGTCAATCGTTGGCTCATTTTAAGACTTTGATGAGGACAAAACTCTTAACGGATAGCCTAATCCTTTAAATTTAAATTTCTCGGTGTATCTTAAATTTTTATTCACATAGCTTCAATTTTATTGTATTTTATTGTTTTTCACATATTTCACTGAAAAGCCCCTTGGGGACGTGGAATAAACGTATGTATATGTATGTATGTATGGCACCTATTTCCCCGTTTTTTTGTTTTGTTTTTGTTTTTGTTTTGTTTTGTTTGTTTGTTTGCTGGATACGTTTACTGTTTACAAATAAAGTAAGTGATTATCATGCGCAAATGTTACCAATTTCATGACTTGGCCACTTATTGTCCAAGAGTATTTCATTCAAATTTCTTCTTGGACTTTAAACCAAGAGAGTTTCTGGCAAAAGTCAGTCGCTGGAGTTCAAACCGTATCATTTTGTGATTTAATTGTGAAATTGGGGCAAAAATATCTGTGACCGTTTGTTCGAGGGTAACTGAGTCACAATCAGTTTCTCGGGTAATTAGTTGTAACAGTTTGTTTTCTATCAATTGACTTAACAGGGGCACCCAACGACAAATTTGTGTAGATATCTGTTCGGTGGAGGGTAATTCGCCTTGGGTTTTCGGCGTCGTTTAAAAGGTGCACTCCGATTTTCGTAACTAAAACGTGGCCTAAAAGATTCGCAGTTAGGAAATCATTGTCCCTAAGGTTTTCGGAAAGGTCGTAATTGCTGTTTTTGTTAGTCTAAAACGTCAGCTAGCATTCTCGGAAAGAAAATAGTTACCTAGAAAGTTCGCGGAAAGTTCATTTCAGCTTGCATTTTCTCAAAGGAAGATTTTGTTCCCTAATATTTTCGGGCAATTAAAATTTCAGCTAGGGAATCCGAACAGATGAACTTCTTCTAGCTAATGAAAACATCTCTTAAAACAGACTTCAAACACCATAAGGGACTTAAAAATGCCTTTCTATAGCTTTTGGTTGATTTGGCCCGTTGGGTGCCCCTGACTTAATCTCGCTTATCTTACTCCGTAACTTACAAGTACAGTTTATACGTCTTACCTTATGAAAAGAGCGTTTTATGGGCTATATCTATACGTTAAAATCAGTTTATATAATCGGTTGCCTTTGTGAAGTACTTACACTTAGGAGTACCTTAAGCTCTTACTCACTTCTAACCATTGAGTTTGTCCCACGAATCATGGAAAATGGAGAATAGGTATACTTTAAATGTACACTTGAATAATGATAATAATAATAATACTAATACTAATACTAATACTAATAATAATAATAATAATAATAATAATAATAATAATAATAATAATAATAATATGGCTTTGATAAACCACACGATGTTTTTAAAGTTCATTTTTTAATGAAGACATGTTTCGGATGAGACATCATCCATCGTCAGTTGTACAGTGCGGAATCAGAAAATTAAAATGGGCACTAAATAGTTAACAAGGTGAGATATTAACAAGAATGATTAAGAATATCGAAACTATTTATATTAAGAAAGGAGACTAATTAATAAGAAAGGGATAAATAAAGGTGTTTGACCTGAGAATTTAAAGACGGCTACTCCCAGAGGATGTACATGGCTTCTTTGATTTTCAATTGGAAGCTACTGGAAGCAGAGTCGAGAATTTTAAAGGGAACGACAATTTTCAGAATTCTCAGATGTTTGAAGATGTGGGAAAGTTTGTCGGAGGAGAGATGTTCACGGATGCGAGTGGCAAAACGTCTGTTGGTTTCACCAACATAACAAATGTTGTAAGTCTTTTCACCAACATCCCTCTTAGCGAATCTATCGACTTAGCGGTAGACTACATTATGAAGGGCAACTGAGAGAAGCTCGGAGGAGTAGACACACTTGATAAAATGGGCGCAAGAAAATTGATTCGCCGTCTTAAACAACCCAAACTGTACGTAATGGCGAGGTTTAACTGTTACCGGTAATCTCATGCTATAAACTCTGCCACTTTCTCGCATCTCAATAGGACCCATTCTGATTTGCCTCGTTCTTCAAAGAGGTCTTCAAAGCCTTCCGACGAGCTGGACGAAAGTGGCCCTGAATTCTATAGTTGCTCGAAATCTTAAATCGCTGCCAACTTATCTAGGAATGATCGAAGCCACTTCGCTAGCAGGGTAAGAGAACATACCCTTTCAAAAATTTTAACAAGAACTGGAAACAGTGAACTGAAATAAACGGCTTGTCAACAAGTATTCGGCTCAAGCCGGCTTTCGCCAATATTATTCAGTCCTGTGGAAAGATGTTCCATTGTTTATAAAAATAATTATTCAAGCTTTGATTTGTTTCGGCAAATCTCGTTCAAGTTGATTTCGTTCAAGTTCGTTTCGAGACAACATGGCTAAGCTTTTCAGGCGTCCTCCTGGCTTCGACGGGTCATTATTCAGTGATGATCGCGATCGCAGCTTCAGTGATCGTCTGTAGCCAAGTTGGATTCAATAGGCTCTAAAAAGAGCTCCCGAACAACGCGCTGTATTTCTTGCACAGACGACATGTTGAAAATTTGCGATGAACACGTATGTGTTGAGACTTCGTGTTTATTTCAACTCACGCAAATCATTACTTTGATTAAGATGGTTAAGTGATACATTTAATCACCTCTCAATTTCAATGCCTTATATATATAGCGTCGGCGTGTGTCCTATTGTTTGCGAAGGCGGAGCTTGGCATACATTAATATTCTACCGGGAAATTCAAAAGAGTTTCGTTCTATTGTTCTTCTAGTCTCAGAAGCGAACGAAGGCTGAAATATCGGCAGGAGTGTTCTAAAGTTGGACAGAACGACCACTTCAGAACATCATTTTCCGTTAAAACTTCCCATAAAGCTTCCTTTAACAACACACATTCAAAGCCGTATGACCGTTAAGAAGGGCACTTTGAAGGATAAAAATTCTCTCTCCAAAAATTTCCTCATACAATATTTTCCCTGAAATGGACCAAATCCAGGAAAAGAAAACGACTAGATCCGCTATTCGTAACATCTCAAAAAATGTTTCGTTCCTTTATTCCATCAATGTCTCATCTACAAAAGTCATATGATAACCACTACGAAACACAAGCATGAAGCACGTAAACTCTAAACAAGTATGCGTTGTCGGCCATTTTCTGGTCATTTTCTTTGTTGTTTCGGGGGCACCCAACGAGGTAAATCAACCAAATGCTGTAGAAAGGCATTTTTAAGTCCCTTGTGGTGTTCGAAGTGTGTTTAGAGTGATGTTTTCATAAGCTAGAAGAAATCCATCTGTTCGGATTCCCTAGCTGAAAGTTTAATTGCCCGAAAATGTTAGGGGACAAAATCTTCCTTTGAGAAAATGCAAGCTGAAATGAACTTTCCACGAGCTTTGTAGGGAACTATTTTCTTTCCGAAAATGATAGCCGACGTTTTTGACTGCCAAGAACAGCAATTACGACCTTTCCGAAAATCTCAGGGGCTATGATTTCACAATTGCGAATCTTTTAGGCCACGTTTTAATTACGAAAATCCGAGAGCACTCTTAAATCGACGCGGAAAGCCCAAGGCGAATTACCCTCCACAGAACAGATATCTACCGAAACTTGTCGTTGGGTGTCCCTGTTGTTTAACCATCGGGCAGCCTGATTGAATTTGCAATTTCGCGCGGATTCTACATTTAAGTCCCGGATGTGTCGCGGCATTCTACGCGATGGCGTTTAATAAACCCATTGTATACAAGCCTTAAAACAGGACTGAAGAGAAATGAAACGTTTAAACCATTATAGACGGCGTTAAAGTATGGTTGTTTCAGCAATTAACGATTTCAAATTGGTTTTACTTACTGGAATAAAATGATTTGGCCCTATTTGGTCCACTGTGTTCGGTCACTCAGTATTTGAAAAACAACTGGTTAATTTCTATAGTTTTCTAATGGCTATGCCGCTTATTTATACTGATTCTGAGGCATTAATTTTAGCTGCTGTGTAATCCTCTGAATCATTTCAGTGATTCCTTCCGATTGCAATAGCGCCATAAATGGCTTTACACAAAATATTAGTACTCTACGCCCAGGATCTTATATTGTCGTCTGATATTTTTAAATATTTTTTTGTTATTGTTTAGTGGAGTATTCAAGGTCATCAGCTCTTCCACCTGAAACACCCACTTAACTTACGAGGTGCGTTCAATGTCATTTGTACGATAACATTGTGACTCGAGTGGAAGCTCCTGGGCAGAATCTTCAGCAGAGATGCCATTAAAAGCTATATTGTTTCTCAACAATCAAAAGTGATCTTACTCAAGGCCAGGGTTTCTAAAGTTGGACCAATAGTTAAGAACAAACTCCTTGACTGTAAGGATGTATATCAAGCGGTAGAGACTGAGGGCATTTAGACAAATGTATAGCGAGTATACGCTATAAATGTGTGTGGGTGTTGTACATGGACAGATTTGTAAGTAAATTTAATTACCCACAGGTGAAACTTGATTTTCCTAGCTCTTTTAGTGTTCTCAGTGCCGTTTCCAACAAGGGTTCCTTTATATATGATTATAATGCAACCAGACTGCTGGTCTGTCAGCTTATTTCATTTTCTTATAGCGTAAAACGTTAATAAGGCACACCTACACGCTTAATTCGTTTGTCAGTGAACTCGAACGGAAATGCAGAAAACAAGCTGACGTAAGCAGTGCACCGACTATGAGTTTTACTTCCAGGAAGCGTTTTGGGAGAAGACATAAAAAAGAAAAAAAACTTTTCTATTCAAAAGCTTCTGTTTTTAAGTCAGCCTAAATGTTTAACTGAAGTGTCGCTGATGTTACTAATTTGCACTCATAATAGTGTTCTTATTGAATTATAATTGAGAAGGTCACGCCAGCTTGTTTGATTACAATAATAATAATAATAATAATATAATAATAATAATCACTTTATTTAAGTCTCAAATCTATCTAGCTGAGCACAGATGCTCTACTAATTGGGGAGACTAAATCAAATCAACTCCAAATAAATCAAATCAAATCAAATGTTGGTTTTTGGGGAGAGGGGAAAACCGGAGTACCCGGAGAAAAACCTCTCGGAGCAGAGTAGAGAACCAACAAACTCAGCCCACTTATGACGCCGAGTCCGGGAATCGAACCCGGGACACATTGGTGGAAGGCGAGCGCTCTCACCACCACGCCAACCCTGCTCCCCATAAATTTCATATGCCCTAGCCTATTCCAACTGTAAGATCCCCGAGTTGGCAAGTAAGTACATGTTCACTCAAACTGATTATTCTAATTGAATTAGCAAACAAATCAAGCCACAAGAAAACCGAGCATTTTATAGTTTTCGCTATGATAATTACAATTGGCTGTGTTTAAATGTCTTTACCAACCTTTAATGAAAGAGATTTGCATCAGAGCGAGGACGCATTCATGTGCCTGTGTAGTTTTTCATGAGGCCGGTTGGTTGACGGCTCGAGTTTAAACCTCTGTCTAATTCTTTGTCGGAACTCGAGACTGAAATCCTGACTCAAGTTTCAGACTTTTTAAGGACACCATCACAGGCATTTCAAATGAAAAGGATAGATCATCTTGCCTCAAGATGCATCATCTGGCAAATGAAGCTGTTAAGTAGTAAGAAAACTTTAAAAAAGATCATAAAGTTAAGCCTTGAAATGCAACACAATTTCTTTGAAGGTACCACGCATGGGTAAATACCCGGTGAAAGTCTTTTCTCGATCTTTTTACTTTACGGGAAGTATAACTTTTGCCATTTTTGGTGATGAGAGAAAAGTATCTTTCCCTTCCGAAGTTATCGTGGCAGCTGAACTGAAATTGTCGCCAAAAAAAATTTCCCTTGGCGAAAGTTACGAAGAACTATGCTTTGGGAATTTTAGCGTCCTCAACGGAACATTTAACGGAACATGTTCTACGAGCCTTGGTGAGCGAGAAAAATATCTAATAAAGGTAAGGCTATTTTCACTGCTTTTGAATCTCGTAGCTCTACCTTGTCGAAACGAAAATATTTTCTCACAGAAAATGCGCCGTGCCGGTCTTTTTCAGCTGTTGAACACTTCGGATGGACTGTGATTGAATTGCGGTATAATCGACTTTAGGAAAGAGTCCTTATATAGCCTTATATGAACAGCATTTTGGGTTAAAAAATTGAAATAATGTAATGCTCGAAGAATTTAAGCTGCTAACTTTGTGAAATCAACTTCAATGCACCTTTTCCGGAAACGCCTCAATTGAAAAAATTGTTTCAAGTTTCGAAAAAGTTGTTGGACAGTGAGAGAATGTCCACGTTAATCATCATCATTATCATTCTCTATTTTTGTTTGTTTGTTTGTTTGTTTTTGTTTTGTTTTTGTTTTGAAGCATTTTAGCAGTCCGGAATCTTAAATACTTGAATCTAATTGGCTGATGGCGCGTCCTCCCATCCGTTCACCGCGCGTACGGACCGCTGACAACTTTGAAGCAAACTTGGAAGAGAGCGAGAATTTCCATCATATTCCGGGGCAAGATTGAGAAGGATAATTGTTTTTATCTTTCCACACATTAACGACAAGACACTATCGTCTGCGTTTATTGCAAAAAATGACTTTATAAATCACTTTATTTGAGTGTCATTCAGGGGCTCCTTTTGATGAAATATCTGTTCGGAAGTAAAGTGGGCTAGACGTTTTGAATATTCGGATCACATTCTGACCACGACTCTGAGGCGCACTAGGATTCTCGACCGTTTTTATAAATAGATTTGCTAGGTGCTTCGTAAAAGTAGTCAGCAAGAGTGCCTGGAAGTTTCGAAACTCTGGAAACGTAGTGAGAGTTCGAACTGTTTCGGAATAGGGCCCCTGGCCAGACTAGCATTTACTGAGTAGTGCAAGGAAATCCTTCCGAAATATTTACTCCGAATGATTTAAGCTGTTTGACGTTCATTTGAGGCTTTCAGTGATTTTTTCGATTTCTGATTTCTGCACTTTATTAACCTTGCCTTGCCGAGAGGAGGAGGGTTCCACGTGGGCCAATCAATAGACTGCAATATATATATATATATATATATATATATAATATATATATATATATATATATATATATATATATATATATATATATATGGGTTAGGCCAAGTGTGAGGTCAAGATGGCGGGATATTGGCCAAGTTCTTTTTTTGCGTGTTTATGGACCGAGACGAAGTAGAGGTCCATAAACACGCAAAAAAAAGAACGAGACCAATATCCCGCCATCTTGACCGAACAAGCGTGGTCAATAAAGGATTTATTATATGACTCAAAGGACGCAATTAAAAAATAGTAAAACGCGGGACGAACGGGCTATCCCGAGCGGTCAAGTTGGCTCCATCTTGACCTCGCGGGTAGCCAATCACAGCAGGAGAATTGATTCATCTTGACCGTTAAAAGAGCCAGTCATAGAATAACATATCTTTTCACCGGCTGGGAAGTCTGTATAGGGAAAAACTGTGCCCAAAGTCTTGAATACTACAAGAAGAGGCAAAATGGAACGACATTAGAAAATAGAGCTTCAACTGAGCAAATAACAGATGTCAACCGGAAAACTGAGCTTAAGAGACTGTTCTTCATTTAGTCGTTTTAAGTTAAGCGGCATGCCAACAGGCGAGTCAAGAACAACTACTCGAAAAACAGCAAACCAGCAAAGTACTGTCAGCACAATCAAGTGAATACTCGCCGTTTTGAACAATAACCTGAACCTTTCATTCCATTTGCTGATGTTTTTTCTTCGCTTTGCAACGTTTAGGAATCGAAAAATCGCATTTTAAGAGACAAGACACACAACAACAAGTGTTTTTCGTATAAACTTGATAAACTAAATAAAGGGTACCGATTTCCTGAAATAGCAAATTTAGTTAGAAAGGCCAGTAAGCCACCCGGGGTTTAACAAATCCAACGTTTTCGTCGCGCCGTCGTAAACAAATTTGCATCAAGAGTCCCGCGAATTCCGGTCAGTATGGAAGAAAGCTGGACCGGCTGGATAAGAGCGCATTATTAGCTAATCCGGATTTAGGATTTAGGATTTAGGATTCCTACCCGCTGAGATCCTTCCAAAAATAAGCGGTTTCGTTTTGTTTTTTTTTGTTTTTTTGTATTGTTTTGTTTTGTTTTTAAGACTCTCAAGATAGGCGCTGACAAGTCAGGCGCAGAGCGCGCGGGAGCATGTGACTTTATCAGTACCAGTCGATCGAATTTATTTATTTTATAATCTATGCCAACAAGCTTGCGGCGTGACAACTTGATCGTGGTTACGAGACTAGTAACTTCGTTGGGCCTAAAGCGAAGATCCGCATAGGGTCTCTAATACTTCAGTGACAGGAATAAATTTTCGTACGATGAAGAATTTTGCTCTCACCCAAGCCGTATTTAAATGACTCTGTAATTACGTCAGATTATTTGTTTGACGCCTAACAGCTACACATTATTACTCTGAATGCAAATGCCTGTTCAAAGATGAACTTCCGTTACTTTGACCTTTCTAATACGTGATGACCTTACCTTTTAGAAATTACAGTTTTAATTATTAGTTTATAAAAACAATCAGCAAACACCGGAAATGTTTTAGCCAGATGTTGTTGTTCCCATTTACCTTCACAGGTTACGTAGTTTAACGTCTTATTGATATACGACAGAAATGTTTTGTCTGAACAAAAACTTCCGGTGGTAAATTGTATTGAAAATGTGGTTCTCGGCGATGTCACTACGGATGAATAAACCACATCCTCATCATCCTAGTCCAAAAGCTGATTCAATCAAAGTTTTATGCCTTCTCAGTTTTTTCTATTTCATTTTGCCTCAAAAGAGCATTCACGCCTTATAACCGCAAATTCTTTGGGTGCGTGTTTAACGTCTCAAGAATTTTTTTCTTCTACGCAGCAGTGTCTCAAAGGTCAGGGACTTGAGAATATATACGTAGCCGACGTATATATTAGTTAACGGAGTCACAAATAGACAGTATGAACGGCAGCTCCCTTGCTGTAAAGCGGTGGCTGGACAAAATAACGGCGGTTGGAAAATCGTTAAACACAAAATTAGTGCTCCACAAATAAACTTCTGGAAGATTTTACAATGCTGAAGAACCAAGTGGAAATTGAACTTTGACCGGCCAAGGAGTCGTTCTGCATTTAATGCGGTCGTGTTCAAACCAATTCGCTAAGTCCTTAAAAAAGGTGGATTTTCATATTGTATCAAAACTCGTTTCATGTGTTTAGGTACTGAAATACCATAAACACCCACTGAATAAAGCTAAAATAATATGGAAACACTGAATACAACAACTAGTGTCAAGTAAATTAAATTGGGCCCTAATTTAATTTACTTGACACTCGTTTTTGTATTCAAACTTAGCTGATGGAGGAACGTATCATACCCCATGTGCGCTCTCAGCATAACTGTTAAATCACTCCACACAAGATTTAAAATGAAAACCTGTCGATAGAAGGTTGTAAGACTTGCCTCAATCAGCCAATAAGTTTATCGATCAAATTTTCAAACTGTAACGTTTTTTATTTTCCGTTGTATTGTTTACCTTTATAATAGCATCATATTATATCAACGACTTCTTTTAAATTGTAACGTCGTTTCACCTTAGGGTCATAATATGTAACACCCTGATGAAGGAAGGCTGTGCCTCCCGAAATATCGGTTTAAATATATATATTCCTCGCCGTGTAACCAGTCTTGTTTGTTTTTTACCGTTTTTATAGCTGGTTAGATCTGTTACAGCATCCGGCTCTTCTATTTTACAACGGTGGTCCTTGCTAAAGTATTTTCCAGTTTTTTCATCGATTATTGTCACTGATTACGTTTCCATCTAACTGAGTTAATTTCATTCGGGGGGGGAAGGGGGGGGGGAGGGGGGAGGGTAATCCCTTATATGACCTATATACTAGTATGTGCGGCCCCAAAAGGTATGTTTTTTTTTTCAGCTGTTTTGGCCTGAAATAGGGTATCGACTTTAACCATTTCGGTCTGAAATACTGGGTATGGTTTGTGCATTCTAGTCTTGAATTGGATATGTATTTTTAAAAGAAGCTACTTTCTCATCATTAGGCGATTAGACCATCAATAAAAGCCCTCTTTTTTTGTCTTTTAATTATGTTTACGCCAACCGTGTACGTTAAATAGGTCTGAAATAGGGTATCAAGTTTTTGGTCAGGTCTGAAATAGGGTAGGGAAAATTGCAGATTTTGGTCTGAAATAGGGTAAGGGTTTCCAGAACCGGGCCCCGCCCACTCCCAGGATTTCCCGGGATTTTTCCCTACAAGATTTTTGAGCTTCTTTACTTCAGTGTAAGAACCTGACGAGGCAAAAATTACGGACAAATGCATGAGGACTTAAAAATTCCACCTGGTAAATGTTAGTGCCGGTAATAACCACAGAGTCCGACATTCAAATCACTTTGGCTATTAACTTTATCTATACATATCATTCCCAAACGATACTTTTGACCTTTTAGTTGGTGACCAACTCCTTGTTTTCTTAAGATAACAAAATAACTCTGAAAACGCCGGATTGTACGTGGGGTATCTTAAACGTTTACTGTTTGTGTAACACAACAATATCCGCTAAAAACCCGGCAAATGTTTATTTTTCCCCTGCCCGGCTTGCTGTCGGCCCCTTTCAGTGGATCCGTTTGGTTTGAGGAAAAAAAAAGGAATGAAGAAAGCGCCTTTCAATTCCCGGGAAAATAATACGTCCTTGAAATAAAAGTTAACACAGAAACTACCAATTGCCTCATGAGAGAAAATCATTCAACCTTTCCTGTTTGAAAGCATGCCAGCCTGCATTTTACGAATATGTGCTAATTATGGCCAGGGCACGGTTGAGGATTAAAAGTTCTGAAAGCTTATCTTTAAATGTATATTATAACCTCACATTCATCTTCCTGCCCTTATTAAACAATTTTTATCAAGCAGTTGCATGATTTGTTTCACATATTAGAACATTCATTCTAATAATTAAAATAGACGATTAGAAGTCCAAAAACTAATGCAAGGTTGATACAACGCGTAATATATTTGGACGAACATGTTTGAAGGTTTAGCCACCTCTCTCAATAGTGCATTAAATGGTTTTCAATGTTTGATCTAGATCAAACATGATCATCCAAAATTTCGCATTATACAAACAAATGTTTGATCGTTTAGCCACCCCAACAAATAAATCGTGCACAAACGATAAAAAGCAACCAAATGAACCATATCATGTCGAAAATTTCAGCGATAATACACAAAAAATCATTTTTGGGACTCACTTGGTCCGGTGTTTGGTCAAACATTGTCATGCGTTTAGCCACCAAACGTTATGTGTGACAAACACGATGTTGGATGAAAATGTTTGATCTTTAGCCAGGGCAGTTAACAAACATATTTTGTAGTAAATAAAGGCGGTTGGAGAATCGTCGAACACTAAACTAGTGCTCCACAAATCAACTTCTGGAAGATTTTACAATGCTACTGAAGAAACAAATGCAATTGAACTTAGACCGGCCAAGGACTAGTTCTGCATATAATGCGGCCGTGTTCAAACCAATTTTTCTTACCGCTTCGCTAAATCCTTATGAATGCTAGATGTTCTTACTGTATCAAAACTCGCTTTCATGTGTTCAGGTACTGAAATACCGTAAAAGCCGACTTAATAAACCTAATAACGTGAAAGACCTGAATACAACAACGAGTGTCAAGTAAATTAAATTGGGAAAAAAACTCCTTGTCAAGCAACCGGCCTTTGTGTAAACTTAGCTGATAGAGGGACGTATCATACCCCATACGCTCTCAACAGAACTGTTCAATCACTCCACACAAGATTTAAAATGAAAACGTGTCGATAAAAGGGTGTAGGACTAGCTTCAATCACCCCAAAGGTTTATCGATGATTATCACTGATTATGTTTCCATCTAACTGAGTTAATTACATTTGCCCTACAAGATTCTTGGGCTTTTATTTCAGTGTAAGAACCTAACCCGGCAAAAATTACAGACAAATGCATGAGAAATTAAAAATTCCACTTGGTAAATGTTAGTGCAGGTTGGAACCACAGAGTCTGACATTCAAATCACTTTGGCTATTAACTTAAGTTTTCAAGTTATATAAACATTGTTATCTATACATATCATACCCAAACGATAACTTTAAAATAATTGATCTTTGAGTTGGTGACGAACTCCCTGTTTTCTTAGATAAAAAAATAATTCTGCGGACGATTGTACGTGGGGTATCTTAAACGTATTGTTTGGTTTTTAATGTTTATGTAACATAACAATATCAGCTAAAAAATAAGCAATTTTTTTCTTTAGCCCTGCCCGGCTTTCTTGGCTTTCACAGCGTTCATGCGTGGGTTGTTTACTCTGCTCTGTCTGCTTCTTTGAACACAAGCGATCTGTTATCTGAGTTCAGGAGTGTGCGTGGGAGAACTTGCCGCAGAAGACACCCCGACGTTCAAAAATTATCCGCGAATGGATGTGGACTCCTTCAGCTCACTTGTGAAGATAATATCTCCGAGGATCGACAAAACCACACCTTCCACGAGCAGCACTGGGAACTAGAGTTAATGTTTCCTGGGTGGATAAACTGGGAAACATTTGTTTCGCAAGGAAAATTTGCGACCGGGAAGCAAAAATGTTTTTGACCTGATTCAAGAAGCAAGATTTGCGTCCCCAACAATGTTTCCCGAGCAGCCAAACTGGGAAACATTTGCGTCCGCGACAATGTTTCTTAGTTTAGCCAGGCCCTAACTGAAAAAAAAAAAAAAAAAAAAAAAAAAAAGAGATCAAATATGATTCCAGATACAATTCAGGACTTATCACTTACTAAAGCTACACCTACATGTAGCCAGAGAAAAAAAAAAAGGTACAATATGGGTAAGAAATTTAAGCTTGTCATAAACCGACCAGCTTTCAGGCACGTGGCTAAAACATTTTGCTATCAAAAGGTGCCGGGTAAAGAACTGTAATTTCTAATAAATTGGCAAGAGTTGTATTTCAAATGCTTAACTCCGGGCCTGGTCACTATTCAGAGTCAGTAGCACATGGAAATATTGTTGTAAACATTGTCATTTTTTGTCCTCCTCTTTGCACAGGACAACTATTTCCAAAGGAAATTAAATTTTGCACATACAAAATGCTTGTAGAGACCTACAGACTTAAGAAGAATAATTTACACACCACAGAATAAAGTAATTCAAGAAATGCTATGGTGAGATCTCAAAATAAACAAAACAAATTGTTTAAAACTGATCAGTGTAAGTGGAGGTTGATTGGTTATTATTAAACGACAACAAATGGTAGAATGCCACATGTGTAATAAAAACAACGCGAGTTTCTGTTTCTATTGGAACTAATCGAAAAATAAAAGTCCGGTTCTTGGGATTCATCACTGCGTACACTACACTATAGCTGTCCGGATGAAATCTTGAACAAACTCGCTCGGTACTACACAACTATTTTCCATTTCTGTCGAAAATAATCGTAAAATAAACTTTAAAATCTGATTCGGGATTCAATTTGGGATTTAACACTAAAGCTACACCTCCGTGTAAAAGCTGTGAAAAATGCGAAAAGCTTTGCATGCGGTTCAGTGAACAGAGTTAATTCCCAATGTGATCTTGTCATTAATCGACCAAGTTCAAACATTTTGTTAAGCTTATTGAAAATTAAAAACATGCGTATTGTCCTCAGAATGACAATAGCTATTCAAAATGACGTACCTGAAAATTTCTATTCGTAAACGAAAAGGTTCAGTAGCTGCGTGGCACAGTAAACAGTAAAAAGTTTTAAATAGTAATAACGCAGTGCCAAATTAAAAACAAAGTTTATAGCAGACTTTTCGGGCTTAGCCCTTCCTCAGTACTAAGTTGAGTTTTGAATGGGACACGTAATTGAATAAGTAAAAAGTTGTACGCGCGACTCTAACGGATAGGTAAGAGCGCGCGCGTAGAGCTGTTTAAAAAATAAAATCCACGTTCAGTCCATGCGGCCTAAGGATGCCAAGATGAAAAATTAGGCGCATTTCGTCACGGCGTCTGGCATTGTTAGTACCCCTGCATTGTTTCACGCATTATTACTATTTAAAACTTTTTACCTGAAAATATCGCCTACCAGACTACCTCCTGAATCCTGGAATATATAATTTCTCTTCAAAGTTAATTGTCCATGTTGTAATTTTGTTGGACTGCCGAGGTCGTGACACTTGTTGGCTCCTTCAATTCTGTTATAACGAAATCGTCAACCAACTCCAACCTTAAGAGGCTTCTAACAATGTTAAAAGTCCTTCTCCAAAATAGTAATCGCTCTCAGGGTTCTTTTATTATTCTGGGATCAGCACTTCGAAAGACGTTTCATGCAACTGCCAGAGGCATACAGCTGTAAACAGTACCGCATCACGTAGGTGTTATCTTGAACGTAAAATCTGCGAGTCTGCGTAAATTGACGGACAAAGTCGCTTGAAAAAGAACTAAATAGACCTCTCCAGCTGTGATTCATTTGAGAACACCAGCGCAATAGCAATTTTAAAGTTGAAATTGTTCAAACAACATCGAGCTGTATTTACTCGAAAGGCTCCAAACGTTTTCTTGTGGGGAAGGTGGAGAGCTTGCAAAATATTTTCTCCACCCTATATAGCAAAAATATCCATTTTGTTATTTTCTTGTTTGTCGAAAGCTTAGAGACTCATTCAGAGTTGGCCTTGTCAAAATCCGTTTAAAGAATTTATGAAATTACTCTTGGCCCGGGCACAGACTGAACATTTCGGTAGAACCCTACACTGTCATTCCTCCTCCCCCCCCGGATATCTTTAAATGGTTAGGGTTAGTGATTATCAAAGGGACCGGTGCTGTTGTTAGGGGACTCGATAATAAGAGGAATACAGCAACGTACGTTTGCCCCAAATCGTTATGTAAACAAACAGATCATCGCTGGGGGAACGAGGGAAATTAGGCAGTTCATCAACCACATGCAGGAAAGAAATGATTATGATTACATTGTAATCCATTCGGGTATAAATGATGTTGGCAAACTGACCGCAAACGAAATAAGAACAAACATGGAAAGCTGCATCGTCAATCTAAAGCATAGACGACCGAACAGTACGATAGCAATTTCAGGAGTGACCTACCTCCCACGGGACAACAGTAAAAACCAGCTTATTGATGAAATAAACTGCAAATACGAAAACATTTGCACGGATCTAGATTTGACTGTCATAGACAATAAAAGAGTAACGTGCGACAACTACGGAAACTTAATTGAGCAAGTATTCTATGATGACCTTCACCTGAACAACAAAATCGGTACAAAGAAACTTGTAACGAATATCAAACATCACCTAGGACTTCGGGGCAGAAACCTGGAAAGCTTGCCAAGGAATCAACGTGGTTTGGCCCGCGCCCCAGTCGGTTCTCAGAGAGAACAGCCCTACAACGAACGCCGAAGAAGGATCTATCACAATAATCAACCATTACAAGCTCTCAACCTAATTGCAGAGTATTTAAGAGAGAGCGAGATGCTAATGATGAGATAAGTAATCCCTTTCCATTTTCTTTTCCCATTCCGTGTGTCACGTCATGTGCGAATAGGGCTCTGGAATTTGAATGGTTTTAACAGTAGCATTCTAGGAAATAAACTAAAAACAGACCATTTCTTAGGCGTAATTAACAAGCATGACATTTTTGCACTTGTTGAAACACATGCAACTTATGAATCAGAGATGAATATAAGTAAATTTAAACATTTTATTAAGTGTAGGAATCAATCGGGAAACCGATCTTCCGGGGGACTATCTGTATATATAAATCAAAATCTCGCTAAAGGAGTCAGCTACATCCAGTCTGAAAACAAGAACATAATATGGTGTAAACTTGATAAAACTTACTTTAACTTTCAAAAGGATATATACCTAGGAACAGTTTATTTAAGCCCACCAAACTATGAAAGAAATAGCAGCGAAGATTTAATTGGGGAATTAGAAGAAGAAATGTTTTTACTTTCACAAAAGGGTGACATAATTGTTCAGGGTGATTATAATGCACGAACGGGTGACATTCAGGAAACGGTCTTGGAGGATGACAGCACTTTCCTGAATGTTCCTGAGGACTATGAGAATGACGAACAATGCGTAAGACGGTCACAAGATTCAGGTACCGTGAACGCTAGGGGGAGAAATTGGCAAGATTTCCGCACAGCGCCATACATTAATTATGCATTCAATCTTTGTTCTAAGAAAACAATAGCGGTAACAATGGTAAGCCTTTGGGACTTTTACTCTTTGTTTCTTAAGTTCTTTATTTTTTTCTAAGTCTTTTTGGAAACAAGAAACTTTCGGTGCGTTTTTCCTTCCAATGCCCTAATTTCAAGTAAATCTTACTAGGTTTTTTTCCGAAGTTTTAAAGTAATCCAGTTTTGCTGTGCATTGTAGTACAATAGTTCTAATCCGCGGGTATTGTTCTCAACGTTTGTAAAACTGTTACATCTCAAGGCAACACCAAAACTACCATCGCATGAAAACGCCATTGATCTCGCGAACACCTTTGCTGAGTTTTTTGAGAATAAGGTTCGGTCTCTCAGGGATAACATGCTAGAAGTTACCGACTTGCCTCAAGCTTCGACCTGTCATGTTCCTACGGAATTGCTTGAATTGTCTCTAATGTTACAGAATTGTCTTCTCTTTTACGTGCTACGGCTGGGAAATCCTGTATCTTAGATCCAGTACCTGGTGCTCTGCTGAAGGATTGTTACGATGTCTTGTTGCCTGTTATTGTGCGTATTGTGAACTTATCGCTTGATAATGCGACCGTTCCTATGAAACTCAAGGAAGCTGCTCTTACCCCCATAATCAAGAAAGAGGCCCTTGATCATGAACTCTATCCAAGTTACAGGCCTATTTCCAATCTCCGATTTGTATCCAAGGCAATAGAAAAAGTGGTTGCTGCTCGTTTGAATGAGCATCTCAATAATGGTGACCTTATGGAGCTATTTCAATCTGCTTATAGGGCCGGTCATAGCACTGAGACCGCACTGACCCGTGTTCACAATGATGTTCTCCGAGCTATTGATGATGGTCAGTGTGTTATACTTATACTCTTGGACCTTTCTGCCGCGTTCGATACTGTTGACCATTCGATTTTGTTGAATAGACTTGATCATTGCTTTGGAATCCGAGGCAAGGCTCTCACTTGGTTTCAATCCTATCTTCTAAATAGGAGCCAATTTGTTTATGTTGAGAACGAACGTTCCTCGAGCCGTTGTCTGAAATATGGCGTCCCACAGGGTTCTGTTTTAGGGCCCATGCTATATTCCATATACACTGCCCCGCTTGCTAATGTAATCAAACAGCACAACATGTCTTATCATTTCTATGCGGACGACACGCAAATTTATTTAAGCTTCTGTCAATCAGCTGCAGGGGAACCAGAGCATTCCACATCTCGAGTTGAACTGTGTATTAAAGACGTTGAACAATGGATGATGATAAACAAGTTGAAATTGAATGGTGATAAAACTGAACTGTTAGTCCTTAATGCTCCACACTCAACCCCACACTCAATTCTATATATGCCGGATCTGATTATATCACTGCATCGACCTCTGCAAGAAATATCGGCGTCTGGTTTGACAATTTGGTTTCTATGGATAAACAGATCGCTTCCATTTGCAAATCTGCATTCTACCATCTAAATAACATAGCCAAAATTAGGAAATTTATATCTTTTAAGCACTGCGAGACCCTTATTCACGCATTTATCACTTCTAAGCTTGATTATTGCAATTCCGTTTTATCCGGTCTTTCCAAGAATCAAACTCAGAGACTACAGTTTGTTCAGAACAGTGCGGCGCGCCTCCTCATGGGGACCAACAAGTATGATAACATAACACCCATATTGAAACAGCTACACTGGCTGCCTGTGACCGAGAGAATTGATTATAAAATCTTACTTCTAACATTCAAATCACTACATGGTATGGCACCCGAATATCTTTCTGAACTGTTATCTGTTTACAAACCTGGAAGATCATTACGCTCCTCGGGTAAATCTCTCCTTGTAACACCGAAATTTAATCTTAAATGATACGGGCAAAGGGCCTTTTCTTGTGCTGCCCCTGCACTGTGGAACAGTCTTCCAGACGATATAAGATCTTGTAATTCACTGACTGTTTTCAAATCTAAGTTGAAGACATTTCTTTTTAAGCGTTACTTTATTTGATAGTTTTAGTTTTTAATTGATTAGCTTTGATGATTATCTTTTTTATTATTTTAATTGTGAATATTGTAAAGCGCTGTTGAATTTCTAGAAACAGCGCTATATAAGCCTATATATTATTATTATTATTATTATTATTATTATTGTAGGTGATTCTAATAAATTTTAGCGGCAGGGTTAGCGGTTAAATCGCTGTATGGCTAGCGTCAATCTGTTGTATTTGCAGACAAAATGTTTGAAAATAAAATTAATTTTCTTACCTGGTGTAGCTCGTTCTTTTCTATCCCTGACGACATTTTGCTGGAGCTCATGACTTAAGTTTCTTTTGAGAAAAATGTAAATTTTCCCTTTCCCAGTGCGCGCATCACGAAAAGCAGATCACGAAGGGAGCATAGACTGTTTATTGGTGCGTTTGGAACCTTCTTCCTCGTCTTTGCTGACTTCGTAGAGGTCAGCGATATGCATGAGAATTTTTCCAAAGTGTTCTTTGCCGTTCCTGTTCAACATAAACCTCGCTTTACTCCCCACCCTGTATTTTCAATGCCCCGTGTATGGGCACCAGTGTTTAAGGTGTGGTTGGCATGGCTTGTTCTTCAAGTGAGGTTTAGTACGCTGCTTGAGTGGTAGTAAATTTGTGCGCCCAAGTGTATGTTGGGGCCATTACTTTTTGATGAAAAGCTTGCTGCCATAAAACCATGATTTATGGAGCATTGATGCCATTGCATCGCAACCACTCTTCGAGCATCGCCACTCATACCCTTCTTGCGATGAAGCTCTTGTCCAGCTGAATGCGTTGCTGCGCCCAGGTTGAGGACGTTTTATCGAATCGAGTAGGTTTTATCCCTTGCACCAGTCTATGAGCCAGTCGTGATCCTGAAGGATCTTCTTGAGAGCGACCAAGTTCATTTGGGACATTTTCGCGCCACAAAACACGTCTTTTCGGTATACAGCAGAAGGGAAATAAATATTCCTAATTTGCCTCTTTATATATCTAAATGGACCAATCAAAGGGTAAAGGAAACACATTCTTTTGCGCAAAGAAGGTCTCTCGTGCATTTCTTTTGTGTATATTGTGATGAAGATTTTTTTTAGATGGATAGGTAAGATAAGACTTAGTTATTGACGAGTACCTTGCAACTGGTTTGTGTAGCGCAGTGGTAAGGTGACGGACTGGTAACAGAAAACCGAGCGTAGGGCGATGGATCAAAGCCCAGTAGAGTAGTCCAATAAATTAAATGAGATAGAGGAAAAAAGGGGGCGTTGAGATAGAAAAAATAGTGGGGAAAAGAGTCGGGGGAAAAGGAGGAATGTGGGACAGAAAAAAAAAAGAGAGAGAAATGACACGATTAATTCAATCCTCTTTTATTGCTACAGTAAGTAATAATTAGCAATGTATATATGCGAAACCCTTGGGAATAAGTCATTGTCTTAAAAAAAACAATGAAGCGAATACATAATTAATGGACTAGAATGTATAATTAATGTATGGGGCTATATGGAAATTTTTCCGTTAATCCACCAATGCCACATTTATCGGATCACTGTCACCTATCATTCGCGATAAAAGCTAACTTTGTTAGCCGAGACTCGCTTGAAACATCAGCCGAACTCATCCTAACCGAATATAATAGGCTTTTCTGGAATATCAAGTCTAAGGACAGACTTAAGGATGGTCTCAAATCGCAAACAGTTCAATTCAGGTTAAAAGCAGCCGTAAAACATGATAACATCGATACTGCGTCTGAATTAATAAGTGAAACTTTGGTGGAAGCATGCAAAGAAGCTGGATTGAAAGCAAGAAGCAGCAAAACTAAATGCAAATCACAAACAAATGGTTTGATCAGGAATGCGAAACAGAAAAAGAAAACTTGCAATCCCTCGGGAAGAAAATTTCTAAAAACGTTAATAATTCAGAACTTAGACAACTATTGCGCGACAAAAAGACGAGGTTCAAACAAACTTGTAGACGGAAGAAACGGGAGTATATCAGCAAAGGCATGTCTAATATCGATATGAAGAACTCCAAAGAGACCTGGCGACAAATCGGACAAATCTTTAGTTTAGGAAAAAGAAAAACACATGGAGCTGAAACAGTGAGTACGGAACAGTTTTATAAATACTTTAAGCAACAGAATGCGATCCCTTTAAATAATATACTAGATCCGGAGACGAATGTGCAAACCCACAGCAACGAAAGAGTGGAAGGCCCACTTGATTATCCAATAACTGATGAAGAGCTCGAAGCTGCAATTACCAAACTGAAGGCAAACAAATCTCCAGGTATCGATAATATATTAAATGAAGTAATAAGAATCGGAAAGGACGACATTAAAGGGCACTTAATAAACTTATTTAACCGAATCTTAGGTACTGGCAAATACCCTACTCTTTGGAGTTTTGGCCTCATTGTACCTATCCACAAAAAGGATGATCGATCCAAAGTCGAAAATTACCGAGGTATCACTTTGCTTTCTGCGTTAGGCAAGCTCTTTACATCAATACTCAACAATCGACTGTACGACTTCATGGTTCAAAAAGGAATTTGAAAGCTGAACAAGGTGGTTTCAGAAAAATGCACGGCACAGTTGATAGCATCTTCACATTAAAAATGCTTATTGACAAGTGCGTGAAATCTAAACCACAGAAGCAGCGAAATTTACTCTTTTCATGCTTCGTCGACTTTAGAAAAGATTTTGACTGTATACCCCGACAAAAACTATTCGACAAACTGAGAAAAGAAGGCATTCAAGGACGTTTCCTAGACGTTTTAATATCCATGTACTCAAATGATAAATCGGCAATTCAAATTGATAACAATTTAACCGAATCATTTCCCTGTTTTGCCGGGGTAAAGCAAGGTTGCATGTTGTCACCTACTCTTTTTAATTTCTATCTGAGTGATCTACCAAAATTCCTAAATACGGCGAGTCCAACCGACATTATGCTAGGTGATAAGTCTATCAATTGTCTCTTATATGCGGACGATCTAGTGATCTTCTCTAGATCAGCAAAAAGCCTTCAAATAACCCTTAATAAGCTGGAATCTTTTTGCAAAAATGCCGATTTAAGTGTAAATTTAGACAAGACGAAAATTATGATTTTTAATAACTGTGGTAAGTCTTTAAACAATTACTTGTTCAGATACGGGGCTGATGAACTGGAAAATGTCAAATCCTATAAATATCTTAGACTCATAATGAGTCCTTTTGGAAACTTTAATCTCGCTAGGCAAGAGTTGAAGAAAGTTGCACTTAAAGCACTCTATAAATTACGAAAAGAGATGAGAGACCACTTCAGAGAAAATATAAAATTAGCGATGAAGTTATTTGATGCACTGATATCTCCCATACTCTTTTATGCGAGTGAAGTGTGGGGGATTGATCGCAATGGGAAATTAGAAAAGGATCCAGCAGAATTAGTTCAAAATAAATTCCTAAAGTGGTTGCTGGGAGTTAATAAATACTGCAATAACAATGCGTGCAGGGCTGAGACAGGAAGGTTCCCAATGATAATTGAAGCCCAATGTAGGAACTTTAAGTTCTGGTTAACCTTAACCAAAAATGAAAATAAGTTATCCCAAATAGCATACAATGATATTAAATGGAACGAAAATAGGGCTTTCTGGAGCAAAAAAATCAAAAACCTGTTGGAACAGATAGGATTAGGAGAACTCTGGATGAAAGCACACTATGCAGGCATAGGAACTGTAAACATGATCAGGCAACGACTTAAGGATATTGAACTACAAAGATGGCTAAGTGAAATAAATAACGACACCAGAAAAGATGCTAGCCAAAGCAACAAAATGAGAACCTACCGGTTATTCAAAACGATAGACAATTACAAATGTGAGGACTATCTACATCAGGTTACCAATATACGACACAGAATAGCTCTAACAAAACTGCGACTTAGCAACCACAAATTAGCCATAGAGACAGGACGTCATTCGAGACCATTCAAGAAACCTGCAGAAAGAATTTGCCCAATTTGTAAAATAGAAATGGAGGACGAATACCATTTTCTAAATATATGCCCTGCTTACCAGGAAAAAAGACGTTCGTTACTTAATTATTTGGAAAAAGAATGTGGAATAAAAATAAGCAGAATGTCACCTAATAAAATATTCATGTTTCTAATAAACCCCCCTAGCGGAAATGCTAAAATACAAAAGCTAATAGCAAAACATATATTCGAATGCTTTGTAAAAAGGATAGAGGAAGACGGCAAAAAGTAAATACTCTAGGACTTAACCAATTAACAATCTTCAACAATCTTTATTATTTACACCTTTTCTTACAATTAGCATTACATTTTTTAAAGGAATTTAGATCTGTAAAAAGGGGGGAAAAAAAGCTAAACCATTACCATTTAAAGGTGTCTAGGGGCTAAATAAACTTAAGTCTTCTAGTTAGCCCCTAGCTAAGGAAAGTTAATTAAGCAAATTGTAGCAGATACGACAAGAACAACACAGAAACAACAACGGATACACACATTTAAGAACTAAGACGAAAAAATAAGCACATATATGGGCAGTCGTTGGCATGATTTTACTTACTGGATTGAGTTTTAAGAAGAAATTCTTTTAATTTTCCAGGAAAGGTAAAAGTGTTAAGATTTTTCAAGCTAGTTGGAAGATCTTGCCAAAGGTCAACTACAATTGAAGATACTGATTGTTTTCCAATGTTGGTTCTTGTGCATGGCTTATAAAAATTTTTATTAGTGGCATATCTGGTATTATAACTATGAATATCAGTAGCATACTGAAAATAGTTTTCAAAGATGTTTGGTAGTGCTTTGCTATGCCAACGATGTGCAAATTTAAGTGCTTGCAATTTAAAGATAGAATTAACTGATAGGATATCTAATAGGTTCATAAAGAGAAAAGCACTTTCAGTGTTCTTTCCATGAGAAGTGGCAAAAAATATTGTTGTTATTACTGTGTTTTGTTTTGTTTGTACTTTTTTGATTTGAGTTTTATACCCACTCCCCCATGCAAGAATAGCATAAGATATGTAGGGATTGACAAGACTATAATAAAGTTGTTTTAATTGGGCTAGAGACATAATGCCTTAGTTTGCTAAAAATCCCAGTATTTCGGGCAATTCTAGAGCAGACGTATGCTATGTGGTGCTTCCATGAAAGCTTTTCATCAAGTAAGACACCTAAGTATTTAATATGAACTCTTTTTTCTATTACGTCACTATTTCCATCTTTATTTGGTAATTTAATATTTATGTTTCCTGATTTCTTGTTAGGGGATTTAACAATCATGTAATTAGTTTTCTTAATATTTATAGATAGCTTGTTTAGATCGCACCATTCTTTAATTTTAGCCAGCTCTTCGTTAGTCAAGATCGCGAATAGAAGGTGATGAGGCAAAAACATTAGTGTCATCAGCAAAAATCCTAAAGTTCAATTTATCAGAGCAGTTAGAAATGTCATTTATATAGAGTAAGAATAAAAGAGGGCCAAGGGAACTACCCTGTGGTATACCACATTTCATCGTTTGTTTTGATGACTCAACACTATTAAGAGAAACATATTGTTGCCTATTAAACAAGTAATTTGTGAACCACTTTAAGGGTATACCCCTTATGCCATATGCCTCTAACTTTTTAAGCAAGATCTGATGGTTTACAGTATCAAAAGCCTTGGCGAAGTCTAGAAAGACTCCGCAAGTGTATAGGTTGTTGTCTATGGCTTTCTTCAAATTATCACTAATTTCTACTATCGCCTGTTCTGTTGATCGTCCTTTGCGGAAGCCAAACTGAAATTTGTTCAGAATATCATATTTTTCTAGATAAGTTAAAACTTGGGAGTAGACAAGCTTCTCAAAGATTTGCGCAAATGAGTAAAGTGTAGATAATGGGTGAAAGTTAGATGGGTCAGTTGCATCTCCGCCTTTTTCTATAGGGGTTACTCTCGATACCTTCAATATATCGGGCATTATCCCTTGAACGAGAGAATAGTTTAACACTTCCGTCAGGGCTTCACTAATGTGGTCTACTGCCAATTTTATACATTTGTTAGGAATGTCAATTGAAGCTTTGTTGATTTTCAAGTTTTGTATCAGGTCGTTTACTTCTTGGAAATTAATAGCATGGAACATAAAACTATTACTATACGATCTTGTGATATATTGAGTTGGATTAAGGTTACCATAGTCACCTATTTGTGCAGCCAAGCTTGGGCCCACATTAATAAAATGAGAGTTGAGATGCTCACATATGTCTCTTTTATCGGTTATAGAATAAATGATTTATAGATGAACTTGGATTCTTTTTTCTATTGATTAACATTCCTATTAGTCCCAGGTGGCTTTTATATTGTGCTTATTTAAGTTAAATTGAGCTGTAAAATAATTCTTTTTTGCTTGTTCTTTGAGCTTGTTAAGTTTATTGTTATAAATGTTGTATTGCTTTATCTTATCAGGATCTTTACTTAGGAAATGGGATTTAAATAACTTATGCCTCATTTTAATTGAGACTAACAAACATTTTGATATCCATGGTTTTTTTAACAACATTTTTCGTGAATTAGAGATTTTCTTTAAAGGGGCGTACTTATCTGTTATCTTTGTTAGAGCTTTGAGAATATTATTCATGCTTTGATTCACATCTGAACTAACCAGATTGTTAAAGTTCAAGTTGTTAAGATCATTAATAAACAGCTCATCTTTGAATCTAGAAAAATCTCCGAAATACCTCAACCCGTCCTATGTTGGGAGCTTATTATCAACAGTGCAAAAAATCGGCAAATGATCAGTTATTCCAGCAAGACAGACCCCCAGATTTAACCACCTTTTGCGGAACATTTGTGTAGATATGATCTATTAGTGTAGCGGAATAGTCAGTAATTCTTGTTGGTTTAGTGATTATTGGTAAATAACCCAAGCTTAGCAGCATATCAAGGTATTCAGATGTTTGGTTGTCAGTATTGTATCGAAAAAAGTCAATGTTTATATCACCTGTAATATAAACCTCACATCCTTCGTTATTTAACATCTCTAATTTAGATTTAATGGCTTGATAGAAGCACTCACGATTTTGGGATGGATGTCTATAAATACATCCAATAACTACATTCTTTTGTTTCTTTCTTTCAATTTCAATCCAACAATTCTCAAGCCCCTCAAACAAACCAAGATCTAAATCATTTCTACGTTTAAAATTAATATTTTCTGACACATATAGCCCCACACCTCCGGCAAAGGTTTTAGAATTCGCACCTAAAAATGAATAGCCTGGAATTGACACATCTAGTGGATTACTATCTGAAAGTTTTGTTTCAGAAATAGCTATGATATTCGGTAATTCTTTAACACTTTGCAAAATGTCGTTTAAAAGAGTTAAGTTTTTTGTCAAGCTACGGATGTTACAGTGTAATATAGATAAGCCTTTATTCCTGATATCATAGAACCTACGCCCACATTGTTTAACGCTGTGGTAATTAGATTCAATGAACTCGCTAGCCAAGCTCTCATTACAATCCTGGCCATCGGTCTTCTCTGGGATAATATCTTTAAATAAATCTCTAGACTCAAGTAGTGAGCTAGCTGAATCGTGAACCCATGCTCCTGTTTCTTTTACAAATTCTTCATTACTAAGAACATAAAAGGGAAGTTCACTCAGTAACATTTCGGTATCGGTCCGTTAGTTCAAATAAATTTACTTGTACCATGTCAAACAGTAGCTGTGAGTAAATAACTACTAATCTCAGTAGGAGACATCGTGACAATTTCTCTACCAATCTAAAATACCTGGTCGTAGGAGACACTCGTCTCTGCATTTTGAAATCACGGTGCTTTAAAGCGTTCTTTAAACTTGCAGAAGTCGTCAGCGTTGTCAAATGAGTGCTGTTCGGTAGCGGTTTCATTCTTTTTTACATAAATCCTTCCATTATGTGACCAAATAAATTTCCACATTAACTTCTTCCGATACTTATTGATGTCACCATAGAGTTTTTTCCTTTGAGGAGTCAGTGATTCAGAAATATATATGTTCTTACCCACAAGAAAGCTTTTGAGTACAGGATCCTCTGGGAGATTCTTGCCAGCAAGGACCTTTCTTTTCGCGTAAAACTCGTTACGAACATTCCTGCGTGTGAATTTCACAATTAGTTTTGGCAACGCATCTTTCTTGTACGAAGGCAATGGATGAGCTACTGAAATGTCTTTCTCGGTGACGTTAACATTCAGGACCTTCCCAATACTTTCTACGATGTTTTCGCTGCTATATTCTGCATTCGGTTTCACTCCTGAATTCTCAAGGCAATCCCTTCGGAGATACTGAGCCATTTCCTCGGTTTCGGCCATTGTTTTAAGAGCCATGTCCTTGTTTGAGTTGATCTCTGACTGCATAGTTTTCGTTGATTTGATGAGGCCAATAATCTTCTCATTGGTGCCCTTAGACTGTTCGAGGAGCTGGTCGTATTTCGCCGAAAGATATTCATACGAGGCTGTTAGTTGCTTAAAGTTTTCCTCCAGCATAACTAGCTTGGCGTGGTAGGCGTTAATTCATTCTTCAACAACTCCTTGATTTGACTCAATTCAGCCATGTTCGCTTATAAAAACACATACACACGCTTATAAAACACATACACAGATGCTACACTGTAAATTTTGGCCAATGACAATATAAATTTTAGCCAAAGGCAATAATACAAGGGCGGTTGGCGGAGCTCGTGGAAACACGTCTTACCGCTATGACCGCGACCACTCCCTTAATTAATAATTAATTAAGTAACAATTTTTGTCGTTTGTAACTTTTAGCTATTTGGAATTCGTAGTCGATGTACTATATATTGTATAAGACTCCAAATAAAAACATGTCTGTCTGTCTGTCTATGGCGGCCAAATGCAGAATTTTCGCGTGAAATGTTCTCCTTTAGTTGCGAAGGCTGAACATTTATTTTAAAAACAAACAGTTCTCTTACAAAAGAATAGTTGAAGGCTCTAAAACAGAAGTCGCCGTTTCGGTTTAAACTCCCGAAATCGTTAAATTTCCGCAATCTCTAAACTTGCGGCCGATTTTTCTTTCGCTTATGCTTAGAAAACGGAGATACAATTACTCAGACACGGTACAATGTGAAGAGTTCTAGATTAGCATAGCCAAATCTTGTCGTTTTATGAGGAGGAAAATTTAAGGCAACTCTTGCGTCAAAACGAAAGAATGCGCTAAAATGATCGACATTTATCGATGCGCATTCGAATTTATATTTAGAAACTCTTGAATTCAGTTGATTTGACATAAGCAACTGAGTTCAGGCTAACCAGGCTTTACGTTTCTATGCAACAGTTTGCTTCTTAAAAAACTGAAGAAATTAGAAGCTAACCCTGGCAAGAACCACACAAAAGTTTATCTTAGCGCTTATGCATCCGATGCAGATAAAAATAAATAAATAAAAATAAAATAAAATAAAATAAAAATAAAATAAAAAATAAAAACAAGCTCAATTTGCTGCTGTGAGCGACATGCTATATTACGTTTATTGATTTACCTTATTTTAAATTTTCACCAGAGTTTTCTGGTAACTGCAAGTTTTTAGACGTTAATGCCTTAATTCAGGGGATGCGACCGAAGCCCCGAACCAGCCCTGGGTCTGTCAATATTTACACGTCTCCATCTCCAAGAATAATAAACCAAATTCCTGAGGTTATGTAAAATATAACTGCCCATAGCTTTCATAGATATTATAACACCGAATTACAGGTACCGAGTTACAGGCACCAAGCTAATTTTCAATGTCTTCCTTTCCGAAATAAATTCAGAAATGACGTCATTGAAGTCCATTTCCTTATGTTGATGAAAATGTATCACGGATAGCGAGGATACGCATCTGCCATTTCGCCACGAAGCGGCATCTTGAGCCTCTTCACGCTTCTAATGGTTTACCTCAGTTTCTTCTTCTTGCTGTGTCGTTTTGTCAGTGCCCATGGCAAAGAAATAATCTGTAATTCATTTTTGTTTGGCCATGGAAAGCCTAGCACAGCAAAGACAGGCCGGTCTAAAGGCTATATTAAAACAAAGTGACCACAATGACGCGTTCACTCTTTGCTTCTGGTCGCTTTTTTTCTCGCCTTGTCTGGACCATTCCGTCCACCAATTAGTCACGTCACTTTTCTCCGGAAACCGACATTTGGTGTGAAAAAAACTAAATAAAAAAATAAAAATAAATAAAATAAAATAAATAAATGAATAAATAAATAAATAAAAATGAAACGTCTGTTGTTTTATCAGCAACATTTCCAAGAAACAAACAGAGTTAAATGAACAGAAATGAGTAAATTGTGTTTTTCTCTTACTAAAGAATTATGTTTTATTCATTTTTTGTTAGTTTCTTTTTCTTTAATTTTTATTTCACTTCTTATTTTCGACTTTTCAGGTACGCACGTACTTACGTGCGTACAGGTAGCTACACCCCTGTCATCGCCCCATTCATGCAATTTGTGTATCAAATACTACTCGAAAAAATGTCAGTACCTATGAAATAAACACACTACAGTTACAGATGGGGAAATGCTTTGTACGTTTTTATTCACTCGTTGATACGTATCAGGAAACTCAATTCGTAAATAAAAATCGTACGCGCGCATTTCCGGCATGAAGTAATCTCTATTTGTCCCCTTTTCAGAGCTACACTATCGAATTTCATGAAACTTTATTTACTGTCAGTACAACACTCTGAAAGTGATCCTTAGTGTTATTCTTTCCTTTTCTACTAAACTACTTTCTTAATAGTTCTGTTCTCCTTAATTTGTTTTAAGTACCTTGATCGAACTGGAGGCTAGCCCGAAAACTCCCCAGTTACTTAGTTTTCAGGCTCTATATTTGTACTTATTTAATTTTATATGTTATTTTTTTTTGTGTATCTGTAAATTTGCCAGTAGAGTATGAGAACGAAATAAAGTGTTGCTCTTGTTATGGTCATCGCGGACTTTATAGCGTCTACTTTCTTTCTCGCCTGTCAATACACCCCAGGATGTGATGGGAGATAACAAATTAAATTTGGACAAGAATGAGTCAAACTTCAGACATTAATGTTTTATTATCTGCAAGAGGATGAAGTGGGATGGTTGCATTATAAAAGCGCATTCTTTTCTTGCATTTTTCGCATTCTGCAACACCGAGGGATTACTAACGAAGGGGTTTCAGGACGAAAAGCAGTGACGTGGAAAGAATTGCCTCAGTTTAATTGTAAGTAAAACTCACTGTTACTTTAAAGTTTATCCACATGTTGTTTGGCAATAGGTATCGTCTCTTTTTAAGTCGTGAATGCGTGACTTATAGTTGTCTGTTGGAAAAATGGGGGTGCATTTTGGTGTAAATCGCCTAATTAATTATAACCTGGCCATCTCAGCACATGGTTAGATTTGGTGTTCAAAACGGCCGCGGTGTCTTTCACTCGTGAATTTCAAGATAGTAATGTGCCCTTCTCACGGACGGAAAACACAGCTTTTTAAAACTAGAACTCGAAAGAACATTTTCTAAGGAACTCTCGCCAGCTTAAACATTGGTAATCAATTAGTTCATAGCTAAGAAATCCCTCTCAGAGGTCAGCTTGTGTTTTTTTGGTGCTTCCCAAATCACTGCACAGTAATTTTCAAAGAGTTATTTTAACTCCTGAAGTGGGGTTAAACTAACTCCTCAAGGTGGAGTTATTTTTGTTCGGAGTTACTTTAACTCCAAAAAGAGTTATTTTAACTCCAGCAAAAGAGTTTTCTCTTCAACTGGGGAGTAAATTTAACTCCTAAATTGGAGTTACGCTGTGGGAGTTATTGTAACTCTGAATTGGAGTTAAAGTTAACTCCCTGTGGAGTTAAATTAACTCGTTTGTGGAGTTAAATAAACTCCTTTTGTGGAGTCATTTTTAAGGGGTTAGTATAACTCCCCTTAGGGAGTAATTATGGAGTGATCGCAACTCTCCAAGAAGAGTTAAAACAACTCTATTTGGGGAATTATTTTCATAGAGTTACTTTACCTCTGCAAAGGGAGTGGATATAACTCCTCGTTTAGAGTCATTAATGTATTTATAGGAGCTGGCATAACTGAAACTAAACAGAGTCATTACTTTACTGTTGTTATTTTCAACTCTGTTCAAAGGCTCGTGGGATAAAGAACATGAAAGCTTGGACCACTCGCATGGCAAAAACGTTGCAGCGGTATGCCATATTCGTCCCCTTTTGCAATTCACGATTGGCTCGCTGCAACAAAAGGGCTTTTGTAATGCATCGTTTTCGGTGGAAAAAGCGGCTTCCCAAAGGTCATGCTGTTTATCTCTTCCTTCCCCACCCCGGTAAGCTTCTGAAGCTTTCCTTCCGTTCCCTTGTATCTAGGGAATACAGGTTTGAGAAGAAGGGAAAGTTCGAGAAAAATAATCCCACGGATCGAAGGATAAATGGATGAAATATTGGCAGTACAATGTAATCACAAAAGGTCACTCTCTTATCACTGGTCACGCTCCCTACCCTACAAGAAAATGATTAGGACACGTGATGTAACACGTGAGCGATCTCGCGTTCAAAGGTTTGCGCCAGTGGCGGTTGGTATTGAAAATTGTATTGAATCGGCGTGAATTTATCTTCATTTTTGGATCTTTAAGTACGAAAGAAACTCTATCAGGTAAGTGTTTTAGAGACTTGTGTTTCTTTTTAGTCGATTTGTCTCGCTTTAACAGTTTATTTATAAGAATACTGACAAAGGAGGCGGTGGTGAATGCTGCATGTAACGTGTTAGCTTAACGGTTATGATTTTGCTCCCGTAAACCTTTCCGAAAATTACGATTAAATGCCTTCATTCAGTGCTCCTCGATCGAAGACCAAGAGAAATATATTAATTCAAGTGAATTTTCGCAGAAACAGTGAACCACAACGAGTTATTGAGTGATTTTTGTAGCAAAATACAAGCACAAAACTTCGAAGCGTTCACGTTGTAATCCATCTCCATCCGTTCTAAAGAAGATTATTCAGTCTCAACTTAACTAAATAGTTTGAAGTTTCACTGAATTAGCATGGCGTCCGAACAAGAAATGAACAATTATTTTCAAAAGTTTTCATGTATGTTAATGTCTGTCAACTTATCAAAATGTTGCATTGCTAACGCGAGGAAAATAAACTTGTTATTTGTGTTATTTGTCTTAGATAATCATGGATGAAGAGTTAGCAAGATTTCTCAATACAGTCTGCAGTTAATATAAGCAAGAGTCCATTGATAATCTTATAAATGACGAGGTAAGTTTTGAGACAGTGGCATGGCTACATGATCATGTACAAAGTAAGTCTTATAAGCATACATCTTAATTTGAAGAAAGTCTGCTACAAATCCAAAATGGCAAAGAAATGAACCTTTCATAATTCAACTACAAATGCTGTGCTTGTTGGTTAGATGGCAAACATGGCTATTTGTTCCAAAGAATATTAATGAAGGAAAATGTTGTATACCTTGTTTCTTGCTGTGCAGGAAATATTTCTCAGGATGCAGGAATTGAAATATTTTTATTTGGGTGTTGCTAAATTTGGACAGTACATGTAAACCCTGTTAAACACAGCCACAAGTGAATTAATTGCAATGTTGTTGTTGTTGCTGTTGTTATTGTTATTATTATTCACTTTATTCAGGGCCATTTGGCTGTGTGAGATTTATTTATTTCAGTGTTTGACTAGGTGTTTTTTATGTAGCACCTCACATTCAAGATGTACTTGTAATCTCATGCAACTTCATTCATATCACACAGAACAAACTACAAGTTGTAGTCTTTTTGATATGAGGCAGAAGCTTGTATAGTTAAATGTGTATATTTCCTTTCTTTTAACATGAAGGTTGAGTTTGATCAGTTCTTTGGCAACTATTTAGGATAATAGTAAATGTTTCCTCTAAAATAATAATCATGGGTGATCATAACTTCAAGCAGAAAATGGACATGGCAGTTGTTTGTTTGCATCATAACATCTACGTACCAGTGACTCTGACAGTGCAGTCTCCCAAACAGCCATTATTAGTGGTTGACGCAACACTAAGGGAGCACTGTTGCATGACGACCACTGATAATGGCTGCCTCAGGTAGACCATGCAACAGTGGGGAATAATGACAACTTTTAAATTTCATATCTGGGGTTTACAATGCAGACATTTGCATAAAAAGATAATCATGCTGAAACTGATGTCTAGATACTCAAGTACTGAATACATTCTTTTTGTAGGATCTATGTAGAGTCCATTGATGTGGAAACAAGGAACACCAAAGCTCTCCAAGGATTATAGGCATTGGTAACTTAAGGACCTGGCCCCGGTTGTTCGAAAGACGATTAATGCTAACCCAGGATTAAGAGTTAACTGAAGTCTTAATCACACTCGTTGAGAAAGTTTTGTAAATCAAATTGTACGCCTAAAATAAAGTTAAATTCCAATCAAAACTTAAGGATGAAAGTCTTTTTGAAATGTTTTTGTTGAACATTACCAGTATTTACAATGTAGACTGTACAAAAGGTTTTCTCTAACCCGTGATTTCATAGCTTAATCGTGCATTGAACAACTGGGCCCTGCTGTGTATTGTATTGGAGGGAGTTGAAGTGATTTCTCTGGGGACAAGCAATGTGGCATTGTAGTGGGGCTTCATGTGGCTTGTTAAATATTTAAATATATACCCCACTGAGTGTGGCAATGTATTTCTATTTTGTGAAGACAGACGCCAAGAAGCAACAAAGAGAGTGGCAGTGAACAAGTTCACCTCTGCCCTCTCATAATTTCAATGTTTCTTTAAGGGGCCACTGTCATGAGTTGACTTCAAAACATTTGACAATTCTTTTTTCCTCTCTTTTAAAGGAATCAAATATTCATGTTTGCCCAGAGTTTCTGAACTTTTTACTATAACCATTACCAACTTGTCCATGCCATTTTAAATTTGGCACATCAAACTGAATTTTTCAAGTTTAAATTTGAGTAACTGGCAAATGTGCTAAGGTGATAGTGTCCTGTTAAGGCTTCATCCAACAACAAAGTTTAAAATGTTTTTAATGTACACATACCATGTGTATCTTGTTCCTGATAGAACCTTATGAAAATTGAATTATAAGCCAGTTATATTTTTAAAGAAAAGATAGAGTTGTTTCCAAACAAACAGATTCAATTTTGTTGTATAGTCGTTTAAATTCAAATGTTCTTCAAATTTGACTTTCATACCTGGAAAGATTGTCATGTTTAAATGTTTTAATCATGCATACTTGCACATTCTTTATTTATCAATATAATCATATTAGAAATTTACATTTCAAATGTCAATGATAATACAAAGTATGTAAGAAACTGGTGTTCAGATAAGAAAATGAAATCTGATTGAATTAAACATGTTACAGTCAATTTGTGTGATCTGCTGTTTTTATCTTAAAACTACATAGGGTGACTGCTGGAGGTATTTTACCTCTAATGCCGGAGTGACTTTAACCCTGATTATGGAGTTGAAATAACTCTACTCTTTTATGGGGCAGAGTTAAAATGACTCCCTTGTTGGAGCTAATACAACTCCAGAATTGGAGTTAAAAATGGGAGTTAAAATGACCCCCAAAAAGGAGCTATATTTAACCTAACATTTTAACTCCACATTTGGAGTTACAGTAACTCCTTTATGGAGTTTAAATAACTCCTTTTGCAGAGTTAAAGTGACTCCCACACTGGAGTCATTATAACCCTTAAAAAGGAGTTAAAAAAAGGAGTTAAAATAACCCCGAAAAAGGGGTTATATTTAACCTAAAATTTTAACTCCACTTTTGGAGTTAAAATAACTCTTTAAAAATTACTGTGTGCGAATTAATCGTCACAAGGATTGTAGACTTTTTTTTTCTGAAAAATTGGAGCGCTTCTGGTAATGCACCTTGCAAAATATTGCACCATAAGAAGGAAACAAACCACGTTTCAGCTATCGATATATCATTAAGCTTAGAAAGATCTTATTCTAAGCTATCAGCTATCACGAACATCTAGACACTCTAATACCACATTCACGACAACTTGGCTCAGAGTGCCCTTTGATTTAGTTTTCTATTGTTAGGAAAGTTAATAAATTTCAGTGAATCTTGGAACGAATTAGTCAGTTGTATCAAATGGATTTATTCTCAGTTACGTTCAATTTGGATGGAATTCAACTTCAAATATTCATTTGGGGGTTTGATCGACAAAAACAAAAAAATTAACCGCTAAAAGACCAGCCTAAAAGAGATTGTGATGGAAAAATTTGGACAAGATAAATAAAAATTCTCTTTATAAGCTTTCAGTCACCTTCGAATTTCATGGAGCAACTAACTTTGGTCTCCTGTTGTGAGAGTTTGCCAAATTGTATTTTACCTCAGATATTCTACTTAGAATTCTGAGTACTGCGTCACAAGGGCGGATCGAGGGGAGGGGTGCAGGGGGAGCACACCCTCCTCTAGTAATCTGCAATAACAACAAAAAGAACTATGTGGTTTATTGTTGGTGTCAGTTACGCCATCCCTTAGTGGCGCATTCCCTCCTAAGAAAAGTCCTGGATCCGCCCCATGCCAGTGAGACTCAGCGTTCGAGCTTGAAGTATCCCTAATAGCTTTCTTTTTTTTTTTTGGGAAGTGTTAACTTACAGAGTGGTTTGGCAAGAATTTTCACGGAACCCCCCCCCCCCTTTTTTTTTTTGGCAGTTTCAGTCATTACTTTTTACTTTTTGTTCCTGAGCATCGCGTTCATTTTTTGTTTAGACATCCCGATACATTTCACTTCGGTCACTTTCTAATACATCAGTGTCGCATAAACGTCAGTGGAAGAAATAAGCTATTTAAAGAAACAAAAAGAAGTAAACAATTTTGTGCATATATTGAAGGGATATTTATCTCAAAACTTTGAATTTATAAACCTTCTCTATCCACTCTATCCTTCGATTCCTGTTAAACATTTTGCATTACTTATACCAATATATACTTTACCTTATACCAAGCATGAAACTGCACAGCCAAAATTACGATCAGGAAAACGGCCGTTGATGAAAAGACAAATTTGGTCAAGATGCTATAAAAGACGAATGAAATATTTACGGAAGAGGAGGAACTTACTTAAATTTTTTTTTCTGGGATAAACAGGCTGATAGATTTGGGGAGGTCTCTTGGCCTTAAAATTGACTTTAATAGTATGTGTAAAATGAAACCTCGTGCCACGGTATCGTGCTCCCACCTCGTTCTTCTTTGTTTTTCTTTGTTTTCCGGCGAAGCATGCGGGGGCAATAGCAAATGAGATATACCGTGTTATTTGCACGTGCAGCATAACTTTTTACTTCAGTTGTGACCAGACATGAAAGACAATGGTTCGGCCACATGAGACGAGAATGAAGAGGAGATTTTTAGAACACAACAAAACCGAACTCCAAATACTGGCGAAGATTCACCTAAAGCTGGTGGTTTGTAGAAAGAGGGTAAGATTTATTATGAAAGGTGTTCGTCATCGTGGTTTCAAATGATAGCTGAGTTAATCTTTTGTCTCACGATTGAGTCACAAAGATGTGGATCGCGACGTTTCGACCGCTATACTGCTGGTCTTCATCAGGCGATGGTGTCGACTGGTTGCGTGTGTGAATAAGAATTACCGTGGCTGGTCGTGATTGGTGCGTTTCGATCCTCGCTTAGGCTGTTGTTGATTGGAGGATTTCGATCCTTGTCGTTCAGACTAGAAATTGTTCCCTCAGCGGTCCGCTTTGGTACTGATCGGCTGTTGTGTTGTCTGATCGTGGCCATCCACGCTTCAGGAATTTCAATTCCACTGTCCCTTTTAATGTTGTTAGGGTGAAGTCTTTTGTGAATAGCCTCTTTAAGCCTACGGGTGTACCAATGTGGGTCTCGGTCAATAAATTTAACTTCGTCCCAGAGCGGATAATGTCCGGTCGCGTTGCTATGTTCTGAAACGGCGGACGATTGGGTTCGAGCAAGCCGTATGTCTCTATCGTGTTCCTTAATCCGTTCATGCATAGATCTTCCCGTCTCTCTAATATAAACCTTATCACATTCGCAGGGAATCTTGTAGACTACTCCTTCTTGTTTTACTGGATCGACAATGTCCTTAGGTCGCACTAGGTGTGATCTAAGAGTTAAGTCAGATCTGAAAACAGTCCGTATGCCTTGTTGTTGTAGGCAACGTAAGGCGAAGAACCTCCGATGTGCCTTTGACGTATGGCAGAACCACAGTAGACCTAATTCCGGGTTCAGGTTCTTTACTGGTTGTTCGTCCCTTGGTTTTCGTAAGATTTTTTACAAACGAAAAACGGATAATCGTTGGAAACAAGGACCGATGAGAGGTGTTTCTTTTCATGGGAGATAACTGATGGTTTTGTTATGAGGTGTTTAGATCGATCCTACAGGCACTTGACAATACCGCGTTTTACAGATCGCGGGTGGTGTGAATCATACGCTAGGTACTGGTCAGTGTGTGTAGGCTTTCTGTAAACACTGGTAGAGAGGTATCCATTCGAATCCTTGATGATCAACGTATCAAGGAAGGGAATTAAAGTTGTCATTCTCAGTTTCCATTGTGAAACGGATTGTCGGCTGTTGACTGTTGAGGTGTTGTAAGAACGAGTCAACTTTGTCACGATTTAAGATGGTAAAGGTGTCATCCACATAGCGTTTCCAGATCTTAAGTGTACAGGGCGTCGATGTCAAAGCTTGCTCTTCAAAACCCTCCATGTAGAGGTTAGCTATAACTGCGGATACCGGGCTATTCTCACGCAAGCGATGCTCACGCAAACTCGCGCGTTATGCCAACCATCTCACCTTTCTTATAAGATGTGCAAGGAACCATGTTGTTCCTAGAGACCTTCGGGTCCGTTCGCTAGTTCCAACAAGAGGCGGTTACAGAGTAGCCGAACTAGCATCCTTGAGATTGCTAAGAGAGAGAATACGATTAGCTCAGAGAGCTAAGGGAGATGCGATAAAAAGTAGCCACTCTACTGCGAAGATTATAACAGCCACTCTTTCGCCTGAAGATCCTTCTGAGATACTTGAAAAGATCAGATGCAATACACAACGACTGTTTAATAAAACCAGAGACAGGCAGAAAGATAAGTTTGATAACCTACTGCTCGAGAAACAGTCTTCTGTTACAACGACTAGAACACCTCATGTCGACATAACACCTCAAGTCGACAAATCCAAATGGGTTATCAACTTATCCCCCAGGTCCTTAAGTGACCCCGAAGTGTCTTTACTACAGAAAGGGTTAAATTTCGCTGTAACATCTAGTAGCATCCCAGCGACTAAGATAATTGCTAAAGTGGAGTCTGCCATAAGACCACTTGACTCAGAACAGGCCGACACAGTCAGGAGAAGCGTGAACTCTATTCTCCAACGGGCTAAGCCTCCCAAACCTAACATTACCATGGCGATGCGACATGCACTCAAAGGTTTGAAAGAGGATGCCTCCATCATGATTGTCCCAGCAGATAAAGGTCATGTCAGTGTAGTGCTAGATAAGAACACCTATCATGATAAGATGAACGCACTGATTGAGACTGGTCCATACCGACTTCTTAAGAAGGACCCAACGGACCGCTTAAGCCGAAAGTTGACTGAAAAACTCCTCAGCCTGAAGCGAGGTGGACACCTGACAGATTCTGTGTACAACAGGATCAGGCCCAAGCATAAGCAACCACCTAGAATTTATGGTCTTCCCAAGATACCCAAGGCCAACACACCACTGAGACCTATAGTGTCTTGTGTGAACACCGTTGCTTATGATCTGCCTTCCTACTTAGCCGATGTATTATCTCCCCTAACAGGGAACTCAGAGTACACAGTCGACAACTCTGCTCATTTTGTGTCCATTGTGAACGGTGAAAGGGTACTAGAAAACGAGATCATGGTGTCTTTCGACTTAATGTCTCTGTTCACGAACGTTCCAATCGAAGGAGCAGTACAGACTGCACTGCGAAAACTAGAAGCTGACCCTACCTCTGATAATATCCCTGCTGACAAAGAGGACCACCCCCGTTTTCCTGACAGTTGTTTTAGCATCTTTAAAGACTGCAATCAGTGATTTAGTGCAGAGAGAGAACAATGGCACTGGGTATTGAATAGTAAATATTGAGGAATATGCCAGGAGTGTTTTGGGGTGTTTTCACTACATTTTAGGTGTTAAATTACCCGTTAAATCAAATGCATTTACCAAAGATGATCGATTCGAAACAATTTCATACAACAGAGTTTCCCTTTCCTAGTAGGGAAAAATGAGAAAACAAACAAACAAAACAAAACGCTAGTGAAGGCCAAAGAAACAACGGAAATTACGTGGCTTGGCATCTTATTAAAGTTAGGGAAGTTGGAACAAATCACTGGCAAGAGTTAAGTCATTTGAAAAGCGTCCTTTCAACCGACTTCGAGAGTTACCTAGTGAAAAATTGATGAAAAAACGTGGGAAAAGGCCTAAGTAGAGACGTAAGTTACGCGGCTTAGCATCTCATTTAAGTTGGTAAGTTGGAACAAATTACTGGCAAGAGATAAGTCACTTACAAAGCATCCTTTCGACCGACTTCCACTTTGAGCGCGAGGCAACCAAGCATGTCGCATCAAGTAAATAGCATTCTTTGGAAGAAGGTATAGGTACATATATTAGGTAATAACTGTTATGATACTTCAGTGATAGACGCTTTTAAACCAACACTCATGCTGTGTGCATTTTATAAAAATCACATCTGAACGGAAGGTGACCTGACATCGGAAAATTAGGGGAAGACTCCTAGATCACACCTCATGTATGCCTCTGTTAAGTTACGTTAACATGAAAGGGAAACAATTTTGAAAGATATGATAGCTTTGAATGACCTTGTTTGTTGAGAATGCTCTTCTTCGCACAACTATGTCTATATTCTTGGAAGGAGTCTTAAAAATTCATTAGAGGATTCCATATACGGGCTGGAAGAGTCAGCCGTTGCTATGTCGCTGCCTGACAGTAGTTAGGCTGATAGAAAGAAAGATTAAAACTCGCGAAGTAAGTACCAGAGGAGATTTACTTAAACAGGGCAATTGGACTTTTTGCACGGCCCGTGAAGAGAAAAATATATATACGAATATATATAACAATAATTAGTTTTTCCTTACCCGGATTAAGAGTCTATACTAACAAACTTTTGAAACACCAACGCTTTAGCCTGCTAGAAATTTTATAACAATTAACTAACACGGTAAATAGTTTCCATGTTCTGTCAGGCCAGGGGTTTTGGGTATACGGTATTTAGGCCCATTTTAATTCAGGTATATGGTATTTTTATGTTACAAATCGGGTATAAAGTATCTGGTTCTTCCTGAATTTTAGGTATTCGATATAAAGCCATGAATTAAATGCTTCAAGATAATGTTAGGTATTAAGTATCACAAGTTTTACAATTTTAAAGTATATTGGTATCTTATGGAGAAAAAACTGGGTATATTGGTATCCCACTACCACCCCCCCCCCCTTCCCTCTCCCTCGCCGGGCTTGTTCTGTCATTAGGTCAGCAGGCGTCAAGCCCTATAATTCTTTGACGATGATACAAAAAATTATAATATATAATGGTATAACTCAAAAGGTATATAACCTTGAGCAGTTATACAGTTTTACCGGGCTCTTTGAGAGGGCTTGAACAGAGTTACAGAAAGAAATATTAATGAGCTTAATGGAGGTTACACACTTTTTGGCTGTAAGTAAAACAAGTTCTGTCCATTATTTTTGCGGCAACTGATCATGAATTGGTAGTGGAAGTCTAGCTGCCACTGTCATATTTGGCTCAGTATGCATGCATGTATGTGTGGGCTAAAAATCATTTTAGCGGCAACCGCTCTAGTACAATAAACATTACTTATAACGCTATATAATCGGCTTTTTTCGTTTCCATATCAGCGCCATGTTTTAAATTAAATTTTGCGCCAACTTGTGCTGGTAGCTTGTTTCGTTTAGCAAGGTTGGATAGTGTTTTGCCACTATCTCAACATTCACATCCAATAATGTTGTATGTTGGATCCAACTTTGTTCGATAGTTTGGCCAGGGCTTAGGCTCTTCTTTCTTTGTTTTCATTTTATACCACTACAGTTAACTGTTTTTTAAGCACTACCTTTTTGTTTGTATATGTAATCTGATTTATATTCAATAACAATGGAAAAAAAAACAAGAAACAAGAGAATTTACGAGTATTGGTTTGGTCAAGTGGTTGTCTAAATTTGATCGAGAATGTTAATGCCTGAGCCAGCTCTTGAGTATACATGTAGCGGGCAAACTTATGACATACGTGGGCGTTCATGTTTGCTGGCCTGTGAAACACAGTTGCTAAACTGTTTCTAAATTCAGATTTGTTCTATAAATAATCCTACAATAAATCTACAAAATGGTGTGTTTGTTTGTTTCTTACTTTCGGTAATAGTATTATATGGGTTATTGGCCAAGCGTGAAGTCAAGTTTGCGGGATATTCACCAGTTTGTTATTTTACGTCTTTATGGACCGAGAAGAAGTCAAGGTCCATAAACACGCAAAAAAAAAAATTGTAACAAGCTTGGTCAATAAATAATTTATTATATGACTCAAAGGACGCTATTAAAAGACATTAAAACGCGGGAGGACGAACAGGCTATCCCGAGCAATCAAGATGGATCCTTCTTGGCCTCGCGGGTGGCCAATCACACCAGAAGAATTGATTCATCTTGACCGTAACTTCCGTTTTTAGTTAGGCCTTTTTCTACTAGAAAAGCTTTGAATTATGGACTACTGTTGTCTTCTTTTATATGCCACCAAAGCAGTTGTTATCATAAATAAAGTTTTTCGTACTCCAAACCATTATTTGGTCTCTTACTGGCACTGTAACTGTTAGCAGTTTATTTGTTGTTTTTGAGAGAGGATAGGCATCAATGCTAATAAGTTCAAACTGAAACCATGAAAAAACAAACAAACAAACAAAATAAAAAATAATCACAAAAGAGAAACCTTTCGTGTATGAAATTGTTTTCAATCGACAATCTGATATCCATGAATTTGATTTCACGCCGTAAAGATGTAGCGGAAACACCCTTAACATTCCCGGCATATCCTTCAATATTTGCCGGTTCCGCCATGCGAAAGGAATTACAAAAGGCCAGAAAAACGCTTCACCCTTGTCCCCTTGTCCCAGTAATTTCTGCGATACATCTATACCACTCTTTGTCAGGAGGGTGACGAGCCTCTATTTTAGCTGAATCGAGCGTAATACCCATAAATTCTGAGTCGCTTGAAAAAAAGGTGGGGAATAGATAAAGGCGTTACTTTCAGGCGCGCATTACGTGACTGCCATACGTTACTGTCACGCGTGACATTTCGTGACGTGTCACGTAAAGGGACAAACCCTTGTCGGGGGGTGCTCGGTTGCTGTTCTTGCCTAGCCCCGGCAAGGACTTTTTCCCGCCGCTGGCAAGGCGGCTAGGCTGCCCCTTCCCATTTTACCACTTGGACCGTGGCTGAGAACTCCGACGAGATCTCTGAGCACCCCTCTGTTATCAGTAGGGCCGGAGTGGGCTCACCCAAGGGGTACCGTCCACTGGAAGACATCTCCATATACTCCGTAATTCACGGTCTGCACAAGTCGTCAAACACGATCTCTAAAGACAGTGGCCAACTGGCAGCCCCCTAGACTTCACCAGAGTTTGTGAACTAACATGAGAAAATTTAATTTTCCTAGATATATATTAATTTTTCCGTTGTGGTTGCCCTTAGGCAAACCCTTTTGGATGTTTCAAAACTATTTGGGCGCATCCGCTTCAGAGAGATGAATTAAAGAGAAACAGAATAACAACATACATAGGCTCAAAAGACCGGAATGATTGTGCTGTTACATGCTTTTTGCTGTATTTTGACAAACATTTCAGAAAGATGTGAGACACATCACGTACCAATTTTTTTTTAAGCCATGCAGGAAGCAAAAAATGCTCAAACTTGGATTGAATCCTCATAATCGGCAAATCACATCCTACAATCGATCGACAGTTGCGATCAAATCTCGTTATTTCTCATTTTCTGCCCTTCTTATCGCTTCACCATCTTCTGTGATGAAATTGGCGCTGCCTCGACCCCAACACGGAGCGCAGATTTACGGCCCGCCCGCGTCAATGCCCCCGCGAAGACGACCGCCGCCGTTGCTGCCGCACGCATAGGCGAGCAAAATTTTGCGCTGCTGCCTTGACCCCAACACGAGAAGCGGGTTTGTTTTGTTTCCTTCTTGAGTAGTAATGTCGGCGTCAAACAAATCACCACCTGCCCCTGAAGCGCTTAATTCCCCCAAAAATTGTCACGGGCAGGTGGTATTTGTTTGACGGGAACATTACTACTCAGGACATTCCTACTTCTTACGTAAAGAACATTCAGCCAGAAATCGACCAGTGGACCACTGCCTTCACCACGTACATGAGTATTTTACTCACACGTTCTCTAGGCGTTCTCAGGAGTTCTTGCAGCACATGAGCTCCTCGGTAGAACAGTGGTGAGTATCCCCGCCTGTCACGCGGGAAACCGGGGCTCGATTCCCCGCCAGGGATGGCGTTTGTTTCTATTAATGTGATATTCACCTAGATCGTTAAATTGTTTCAACTCTTTTCAATAGTCTTCAGTACGGTGCCGATATTGGTTATACCGGGCATAGAGTCCCTAGTTTTTTATGCAATTTTTCAATGGCACTAGAACAACCAAATGTAGTCATTGAGAATTTAATGAAAGAGGTTGCCTTGGGTCGAGTGGCAGGTCCATTTCTCACTCCACCATTCCCTAACTTTTCCGATCCGGTATCTCCCATTGGATTAGTCCCAAGAAGCATTCAACAAAGTCAGGACCATCTTCCATCTGTCTTTTCCCAAACATCTTAGACTATTTCCTTACTATTGAACCTGCTTCAGCTCTCTCTACACCCAGTCAAGGATGCAATCAGAGCCTGTCGAGCATGTTGCTTTCCCTTACGAATTTAGGCCTCCTCATTGCGGTCGACAAGACTCAAGGGCCCTGTACCTCCTAGAATGTATGGGTATTACGCTCGATTCAGCTAGAAAGGAGGCTCGTCTCCCCCCTAACAAGGAGGGGTATATTACATCTCCGAAACCCTTAATTCTAGATGTTTCACGGAAATTACTGGGACAGATTTATCTCTAACCTTATTATAATAGTTTTGTTGTCATTCGTCATGGGGAATACACTTTGTCTAGCTGAGGTGATGGAGTGCTCCATACAGGTCGCCCGCCGCCCCATAGATTCATATGGTAAGTTGTCTTGGTATAATGAGACCCCAGGATAGCTGTGAGAGAATGAGGAACTCTCAGTGGCCTAGTGGTTGGACCTTAGAGAGGATTAGGAGTTCTCGATGGCTTGGGGATTAGAACCTCACAACAGGCTTAACACTCTCGTTGCCTAGCAACCCGACCGGTATGAATCTTTATGGAGCAACTCGAGTACTTTATCCCCCTACCCCTTTTTCCCACATAATTTGTTGTTGTGTCTGACTTCATGGGATGGGAGCATTAACCATCGTTATTCGTGTGTTGTCACAAGGACGATCTTAAAAAGCTGCGATTGATTCTTGGTACTTTTGAGTTAATTCTTCTTTACGCTTTCGCTGATCTTTTGGTCTTAAAGACCTTTCCCTTCTTAAAGCCAAATTGGTAAATTTTCGTTTATTTTATTCTTATATTCTTCGTTGGCAAGTAGTGACGTATTCAGTTTCCAGTAACCAGGGCCTCGACTACTTTCGTTAATCTCTTCAAGTTCCAGAAAAATTGCAGAGTGATCCGATTTCAGGAGAGCAGCGTCCCCAAGTAGAGCTTTGTTGAATTGGGATTTTATACGCCAAATGTCATGGGGACTAAATTCATATTGAATATCTTCAATGGATTTAATTACATACCTTCGAGGAATCTGAGTGCCACCTTTTTTATCCATTACAATCAGCACCTATGATGATGTTTTCTTCATTTCTTAAATCGTTATTTCTCAATAGATTTGAAGCAGAAATTGCAGAATCAGATGGTCTGTTTGTAATTAAAACGCGGTATATTGAAAAGCTGGCTCGGCAACATTCTCGGTCAAACTTAGACATTCTGAAAATCGTACGCCGTTCCATTTGGAAGAAATTCGAAAGAGTGGTGTCCAACCCAGACAGTTACGTCATTAGAAAAATTAAAACGATATTCCTGTCCTTTGTTCCGGTTTACAACCAGCCAGCCAAATCAGTCCTTGTAAGTTTTTGGTTTTTAATTTTAACATTTTTTATTGAATATAAATCAGATAACATATTCAAACAAAAAGGTAGTGCATAAATAACAGTTGTGGTATAAAAAGAAAAAAAGGAATGGAGAGCTCAGTCAATACAATATCTATTACTTTGACATTTTCTCACTCAGTGTCATCTACTATACATGATGCCACAATTTTTAAATTTCCATTGCAAATAAATCTCGTTAATAAAATCATTAAGATCAAGATTAATTTCTTTTTACTTCGGTAGTCTTTCGAAAACGGTATCCCCTATCATCACGATCAATAGTCAGAAGTAAGTTTTCCTTCCTGCAGTTGCAATATAAGTACTTTGTAGTACTTCCAGAAGTGTATCTGTACTTATAAAATACATCATCTTCGGTGGGATCCGGAAACTCTTCAAACAGGAACTTGTGTTGCCCAGCACTCTGATTAGGCTGGCTCTGTGAATGAAATAAAACGAGATTTATTGCATTGACAATTAGGAGCAAGGGTGAACGCGTACCTAAGTTGTAGTTTTCAAATTTTGACACGACAGTCTAACAGAATATCTCTTGAACACAGCAAAATAATCTCAAGACTGGTAAACCTTAAGGTGATTTGTAAATCCATGATACTTGCAATAGACCATTTTACAGTTCTTTGCTCAGTACCCTGGCCTTTGATTGAATGCGAGGCTGGGGGTGACCTTGTTTTGATACAAACCTACCTGCTTTTCTTATGGAAATTATGCTGATTAAACACTAGTTAGCATAAGAAAAACATGATTTACATAAGAAAAGTAGGTAGGTTTGTATCAAAACAAGGTCACCCGCAGCCTCGCTTTCACCGACAACTGTAAAATGGTCTATTGGTAAAAGTACCTTGTTCCTAAATAAAGGTGTAGTTGGGCGTTAGAGGTGTAATTATTCAGTGGAAAGGGAGTGAGGTCAAGAGAAAATAGAACTGAGCTCTGTTTACTCACCTTAAAAACCACGTGCGTCCCATTGGACATCAGTGCGTATGTGTTATTAAACTGAATCATGTAAACGGTTGTTCCACTCTCTTTAGTTCTTACAAACTGAAAATCTTCAAATGAAAACAAAGGAAATTAAGTGTCATTGCTTCATTCATTTAATGTATACATTTAGCCAAGCCTAAAAGCGGAGCTCCATGGTTATTATTTTATTTACTGGTATTAAGCAACTTCGCATGGTTTTCCTTGCACCAGTATTTTGTGTTTAGAGCACTCAACAGGAATTGACTGTGGTTCGAAAAACTCAAACATTAAACCAAAACAAAAAACAATAATCGACGCATATGTTTGTTCGATGATTCCTGGAGAAGGTGAAAAAGCAGTCAAGTAAGCTTGTAATAAGCAGTCGAAAAATTACTAAGCAGTCAACAGGAATTGACCGTAGTTCGAAAACCAGAAATCAACAGAACATTTCAAGTCAAGAAAGTAGGATGCGAACGCTTCATCGGAAAAAAAAAAAAAAAAAAAAAACTTGGCGAGGGGTGAGAAATTCGACAAGTAGCATAAGATTTCTCGCAGTAAGTTCCAAAACTTGCAAAGCAATTTTAAATTTTGACATAACCTTCCATAGAGTAGGAACCTGATCGTTTAGAGCAGTCAACAGGAATTCACAGCAATTTACAAACAACATTACAAGAAAACAAATTACGATGCGTGGGTTTGTAGGTTTCTATGGGGAAGGTTGGAAAATAAAAAAAGTAACAAACATATTTCGTAGTAAGTTAATAGAAATTAATTTTGAAGTAAGCTTAAGTGTCGGAGAAAATAGAAAAAGGAAAACAAACCGATGGTTTGGATAGGTAATCGAGTGGGGCCCAGAAAAATTAAAGATTAATATCTCTTGTGTTTTCAGAAGTTGCTGAAATTGTCCTCTTCACGCAAAACACAAACTGTAATACTTGTCTAAAACCCCGGCTAATTGATCAAACATTTTCCTAAACATTGTGTTTGACAAACATAACTTTGGGTGACTAGCCGACAAACAATTTTCCTGCTAGCAGAGGTCTCTGCCGGAGAGAAACCTCTGCTAGCAGGGAAACAAACAATGTTTGACGAAACACAAGACAAAAGCCTTGTTTTCACTAGCGACGCAAGCTCAAGCGCAAGCATAAGAGCGCTTTTTTCACCGTGAAAACGGGCTTAACGCAAGCATAAGCATAAGTGCAAGGATGAAAATTTTGCTTTTTCCATGTGCTTGCGTAGTGTTTGTTTTCACTTGGCATAAGCTACTTATGCCTGCGCTTATACTTGCGCTTATACTTGCGCTTATGCTTACGCTTATGCTTGCGCTTGTGCTCAATACGCTTATGCTTGCGTTTGTGCTTGCGTCGCTAGTGAAAACCAGGCAAAAGGGAGTACGCAGGACGATTTTCCGTGTTATCGCTGAAATTTTGACGTTGTGTGCTTCATTTGGTTTGCTTTTTACTGACCGTTGCACTTTCTTGGTTGGGTTGGCTAAACGATCAAACATTGTTCGTAGAGCGAAATGTCGGATGAAAATGTTTGATCATGGAAAGCCATTTCAATCCAAGTTGAGAGAGGCGGCAAAACGGTCAAACATGCTCTTCTAACACGATGTTGGATGAAGTCTTTGATCGTTTAGCTTGGGCTGAATGCTTAATTTTACGAGAACTCATTGCGATTACATGTTAATAAGATAAGGACAATTTTTTTTAAATGCTGTTGAGGCACCGACGTCGAAAATCACTGAAAACAGTCAGCCAAGCGGATATCATATTAGGATATTATTAATTAGTGGGCAACGTCGTCGTGCGGTGACGCCCACCAGCAATACCGCTAGCCATGACTACCGTGAGAAAAGCAGTTCACGGATTCCTATGAGTATGGGGCTCTGCTATAATTGCTTACTTATAAATGTGTTTATTTTAGTTGCCGGTCGGTTTCCTTTTTTTTTTTTTTTTTCCTTCGTTAATTCTTTTTAAATTATTCGTTCGTTGGCAGCTGATCTGCTGTTCTTAAAAAAAATGGTAATAATAATAATAATAATAATAATAATAATAATAAACACAAACGAAAAATAAATGTTTTCGTTGTTGTTGTCCGTCTTCTCTCATTCATTTATCTAGTTGTTTATTCATCGTTTCTTCGTCGTTCGCTATTTGGAATTTACTCACGACTCTTCACAAGAAATCTCTATTCACAAAGCAAACTGATACCACAATGCCAATAAGTTTTGGACTTACTTGTATTTGGATCACCTGTGTTTTTTCCGTTGCACTTCGCTTCGCACTCGTTCTCATCATTAGAATCACTGCATTGTATCCGAATAAAATTGCCATCGCAATTATTCCTATCTTCTCTTAAGGATGACCTAAGGGTGGTGAAGTGGACTTCTGCACACGCCAGCGACAACATGACCACAATCTGAAATTGAAGCGGTATCACATGAATGCTCGTTGATTGTTTGTAACGGGTGCTCACGTTCTTACTGGACCTTTAGACAAATTAAGTGTCACAATGTGTTCGCAGACTGTATTCTTCTGTCAATTTTATTATGGGGCAGTCCTAATTCGATGCTTTCATTGAATTGTGCAAACATAATTTACCAGTCGTTGACGTCTTTCCTCTAGATCCTTCAGTTACTTTAAAATGTTTGAAAAGAAAGCTTAGAAACATCGTGTTTTGCAACTTGTGTCTTTTGACGTTTTCGCTATCAATAACACTGCAAAAGCTTCTCGTGACTGTCAGTATGAAGTCCCTCAGGGGCATCTAACGAGTAATTTCGGTAAAATATCTGTTCGGAGTTAATGTGGGTTAGAATTTCCATTCGGACCACATTATACGGTCCTTCCTAAGATTTGCGCGTCCGCCGGTCCGCAGTCCATTCTTTTTATTCTCATGTTCCTTTACAAATAATTATTTCTGTTGAGAACCGAAGACACGAGGCCAACCGACCGGAGTTTTCGTAAGTAGGTGTACTAGCCTTAGTACTCAAAAACAAAGACAAACCTGAAGCTTAGAAAAAAATCAGTGTGGGCATTTTCGGTGAACTAGGAAATATAATTTTCGCTAAGGGTTTACCAAAGAAATGCTGAAGTGTTTAAGTTCTAACGTTAAATTATTAAATGCCATTGTTGGAAAAATCAGCCAATGATTTTTTTAAACGGTAATCAATAAATGTCCCTTCCATACTAACTAAACCCGGCAAAACTGAATGGACGGAACCTTTCAAAAATAGCAGGTTGTGAAAGTATGTTTTGTGAATTTTCAGATTGAATGTTGCAAATTAACGTTTAAAAGGGTTATTTTGTTCTTCGAAAAAAAAAGTGTTGGTAAAAAAAAAATAATAATAATAATCAATCAATCAATCAATCAGTCAATAAATGCATAAATAAATGAATAAATAACCGGGCTTTTTGCAACAATCCTTCGAATAAATCCATGTAAGCGAATATAATTGGGACGATTTTTAAAGCTATTAACAGTGGCTGAAGCACGTAGACGTTATAATTAACTGCCGCCCGGTGAACTCAGTTGGTAGAGCAAAGGACTGAGCTAAGCGGAATACCAGAGACCGGACCAGTAACAAGGAACCTAAAATAGCCCGGGTAGGATCATGGTTGCTGTGTGATCAACACATGCTTCAGTTCATTAGATGATCGAGTCATTATAGGCAATGACTTTAAGCCGCTGGCCTTGTCTACTTCACCCCTACACGCTAAACTTGAAGGGGACGAAAAAGGACCCACTCATTGATCGAAAAGAGTATGAGACGTAGTTCCCGGTGCTGTGGTCTGCCGCTCTCTCACACATACAATACACAGAGTCCCCGATTCGTAGCCTGGAGGGCCACCTAAAATACTTGGCTATTTAAATTAAGTTGTCGATTAATTGCTTTGACTACATAACTAGTAGCAAAAACTGGTTTTACTTACTACAAAAAAGTATGTAACCTCCATCAAGTTCGGTAATTTTCCTCTCAGTAACTCGGCCGGGTCAAGCACTCTTAAAGAGACTGATAAAACTCTACAACTGTACAAGGCGATACACTTACACCTTATTTATACCATTTTTTTGTGCCTTCAATCGGATTCAGTCATAGTCAAAGTATTCTAGGGTTATCAGAACTTTGTAATTTAGACGATTAATTCATTTCCAAACAAAAGAAAATTGTTTGTTGATGACTGAATATTTTTTAAGCGTTCGATCAGTCGTTGCGTGGACGGAAAGCATTTAGTGTTGCAGCACCGCCTTAACACGCTTTTCAAGATATACTAGCCTTCGACTCAAGATAGGAACCATTCACATCTCAGTCAAACTTAACTTGATTTTGATTTTGCTTTAACCTCTTGCTGTGATTATGGTTAGATCTATTTATATTTTTAATATCTCACGGACTGGATCGTACTTATAACCTTGTTTGACCACTACGGCGCTAAACGGTTCAATAGTTATGGAGCTTCCTATCACGCGTTCAGGTTGCTTAGTTGCACTGCGGTCATAGCAAAATTCTCCGTTTTCTCTTGATTACGAAATTGAAAGCCGAATAAAACAGGACAATTACATTCTTTAATACGTACGCAGACACAACTCGGATTCAGTTTACGTGTTAAAACTTATAAATACTTAGTCACTCAATATGTACTGATAGTTTTAAATTATAACTGATGAGCGTACGTGAGTCGAGAAAGTTCTAGTAGAAATTTGATTGGTATGCATGTTCGTTCGTTCCTGCGGTTTGTTTTCGTGCGTTTCTTTTCTTATTCCTTGTTCATTCTTAATTTTCCTTTATTCGTTTTTTGCTTTTTCTCTGCACACGGGTGCATCACGCTACCATCGCTAATGCCTTTAATATGCTGTTTAAATTATACCGGAAGTTCTTCGTCTGTGAAAATGCGGGGGCGGGGAGAGGGGCAATTATTACAAGCTGCGATTTCATCGCTTTATATTCAACTATGCGTAGGAAATACGTGAACGCTGATTTCACTGTTTAGCTGAGATTAAAATCCTCGAATTTGAACTCGCGTAATTGTCGCATTTATACATTTCTGAAACCTTAAGTCGTGTGGGTTGCACGAAGCCTATCTGGCGTCAGTACACAGTCTGGGTGGCAATTGAATAGAGCCGTCTGTACACGGTTCAGCAGTTTAACTTATGACATGCATGAGCGTTCATGTTTGCTGGCCTGTGAAACACAGTTGCTAAAGTTTCTAAATTCAAAGTTATTCGATAACTAATCTTACAATAAGTCTACAAAATGGTACGTTTGGCTCTATTTTTTTTGCAATAGCATATGCACAGACCGCAGACATTTGATTCATAATCATAAATCTCCAAGAGATTTTAGTATACGTCAATCGAGTGCTCTCGGGATTGTAATGAATTCACCTCACATCCTTTATTTTTACTTAAAATTTGTAGCGATCAGAACTGACAAAAATGAAAGGTTTTATACTGCAAGTGAGACAAATTATTTGGGAATAACGTTTGTCATTTGCTTGATGTGACATGCTTGGTTGCCTCACGATGAAACCTCAATTCGGTCGAAACTATATGGTGGTTTTCAAGTGACATAACTCTTGCCAGTAAATTGTTCCTACTTCCCAACTGTTATAAGATGCAAAGGCACGTAACTTCCGTTTTTACTTTATTTTATTTTTTTTTCCACTAGAAAAGCTTTGGATTATGGACTACTGTTGTCTTCTTTTATATACCACAAAAGCAGTTGTCATCATTAATGAAGTTTTTCGTACACCCAACCATTATTTGGTCCCTTACTGGCACTTTAACTGTCAATAGTTTCTCTTTTGTTTTTGAGAGAGGATAGGCATTAATCCTAATCAGTTGAAACTGAAACCATGAAGAAAAACAAAAACAACAACAACAAAAACAAAATCACAAAATGCTTTTCTCGAAGAAACCTTTGCCGTACGAAATTGTTTCGAATCGAGAATCTAATTTCGATGAATTTGATTTCACGACGTAAAAATGTAGCGGAACTCGCCTAGAACATTCCCGGTATATCCTTCAATATTTTGCCGGTTCCGCCATGCGAAAGGAATTACGAAAGGCCAGAACAACACTTACCCTTGTTAGTCTAAAATTCTCTTCCACGTGGATGCTTATTTGAATAGCTCTTGATCGAAAAATCAGCTATTTTTAATGAGTGAGTGTGTGTTTTTTGTTTTTCAAGCACTTGATAATATCACGCATAATAACAAAAACCTCTATTGGTCAAGGAGCGCTTGAGCTTGGGAGGCCACTGCATTGTAACATGACGCAATTATGTATAATTTTATTTACAATCACCATAAGATAAGAGATAAGTACGTCTTCTCAAATCCCATGTCATAGCCTGGAATTAAGAAACGTAGACACCTGCTTGTATTCTTTTCCGTGAAGCCTTTGTCAGAAAAGGCGAATGAGCTTACTACTTGAGGTTGTATGCTCTTGACCGATGAAAAATGAAATTTGCAAATTGACATGCATGAAATATGTCCTTTGGTTAAAGGGGTGATAAGATAGAGGGACTCTTAAATTATGGCAGACAAATTTTGAAGTGTTGAATTCTAAAACGCTCACTTGGATGCCTCTTGAAACGTGTTAAATGATTAAAATTCTAAAGTAAACACCTGAAATGCCAGGGAAGTCAATACGCAGACGATAAATCAGTTATAAACTGAGAAACAGTCTGAGTCGGAAACATGATCGACCCGCAGTGATCGAAAACTGTCAGCGCCCCATAGTGAAAATGATTCCTTATTCGTGTTAATATATGTTTATATATGAATATGCAAAAATGGTTAATGAATTATCAAACAACGAAAATGAATGACAATTCGTCAAAATGAATGTATTTTGACGTCAATAAACCTGATACCTGCGTTATTGAAAGCATATTTTCTGGTAATGGCCAGCAAAAGATTGAGAGATTAATTGAAAAAGGCTAGGGTAAGTAAACTACACAAAACATTTATCGCAAGGATTTTTAATTTCAAACATGTTATCGGAAATTAAAATTTTGACCGATCCGACATGCAAAGTTGCCAAATAAGAAAGCTTTAAGCGACGAAAAATATTACTGCTGTTGGAAAAAGGCGTTTTGACTTTATTTTAGTACTTCTATTTGTGGGATATTTTTGGTCTTTCACTTTTTTGCTTCTTGTTTTTCCGTTCAGACAAACAGCTTCTCGCTATTATTTTCCCACAAACATGGGTTTGGTTGGAAAATATTTTTTTCACACGTTGTAATCAGTGGCAAAGATCTATCTGTATGTAATAGCGTTAAAATCGTAAGCGTTACAATTTCCTCAAACTAGAAATAGAACGATCACATCCTAGAATGTATAAAGAAAGCCAACCAGCGCATTTACGTTATTGTACTCCTAAAGCGCGCTAATGTTCCATGCAGTGATATCATCAACTTTTATTTCACCGCTATTAGACCAGTCTCACTGAGGATATCGAAAGAGTCCAAAAGAGAATTCTCTTCATCATCTGCCCGCAAATTTCGTATTTTGAATGTTTAGTCAGCGGTTCGGACAACATTGCACGCCAGGCGCGTGGCACTATACCATCAGCTTTCTAAGTCCAGGGCTCAAGCTGTCAACACTGTTACCCCAAAAGAGGAATTTTAGGTATAACTTAAGACGTCCCAGGACTTACGCCATGCCTTGTACGAACACAAATCGCTTCAAGAACTCTATCCATCCATCCACCCACCCACCCATCCATCCATCCATCCATCCATCCATCCATCTAAGGGTCGGGTTTAATTCTCTTACGATGAAAATTTATGTCCTCTTATTTTTGTTCTTATACTGATGAATTATAAATCTAAGCCAAAAGAAATGTGCTGTGTTTGCCCTTTAGCGGATCAAGAAATATGCACGCCACAAAACGTTTTGATAGAATTTGTCCAAGGAAATCGACCAGTCAAACAAGCTTGTTTGTTTTAAATGAATTCATTGTCATCTGATCTTTTATTATAGTTCTCGTCTTCAGCGAATCAACGCCCGTTTCAGAACTGACATCATACGTGCGACAACTTCTAATTTAAAGTACGCATATCCCCTAGATATTTTCTCCGCTAAATAAATCTTTGCACCTGTTCGAAACGCATTGAGCCTCTTTTTCTTCCTTCTTACCTTTATTTCTTTCTTTCTTTTTTTGTTTTTTTTTTCTTTAACGAATCTTGCCTATTAATGACTGATTTGTGGGTTGAAAAAAGTGACGAAATCTGGCCATCATCGGCGTTTCTTAGGTGTTTCGTAAGTTTTGAAGCCCGTAAAAACGTCCAAAACTGGAATAATGGCTACATGTTTTTGGAATAGGTGAAAATTTTCTATTAGCGGAAAACATATTTTTGGGTTAGGTGCATTTTAATTTTCGCTAGTTTCGTGGAATTTTAAAACAATCAGCGAGAAAAAACAAACAAACAAACAAACAAACAAAAAACAAACAACAACAACAACAACACCAAAAAATCAGTGCCTGTAAAAATAGATCCAGACGAAAGATAATCCAGGAAAACATTTCTTTATTCCATCTATGTACGGTAACTGGATTTCATTGAAATGACCGCTGAATGCAGGAAATCTGCCTACCGTCTTTTTCATGGTGATTTGATAGAACAGGAAATCACACAGTTCGGTTGATGTTAAATCATAATCGATCAGGATTCACGTTATCACATTTAATGAACAGGACAACTTTTTGTCCTTTGTTGCGCTACAAGTAGATGATTTGCTAGCGCAAAATTCATGCCAGACCAGAAATTCGTTCTGAAATTCAATTTCGCGAACATTTGTTTTCGCAAAAAAATGGAGAATCCGCGAAATTAAACTCCGGGAAAAATTTGATGTCGCACCGCAGCTTACGTATACTATAATTTTTCTATCTAAGTGACACGTTCAGACAACTAACAACAACCTCTACTTAGAGAATTGCTGGGAGAGAGACATCAACCTAGAGGCCCGCGCCATAATTCAGAGAAAGAAATTCCTGCTATTGATTGCTATTCAGCACCCGCTCTAAATCAAAAATTGATGAAAAATTGGGCGACTGCCTGAGTCTCTCCATCGGCTCTCTACAAGGATCCGAGACGTTTGAGATAGAGCGTTCAGACAACTAACTTTGGTTGTCAAAGGTTCTCCTCATGTTTGGCGAACTCGAATTTCACCCTCAAATGTCGTGATACTGCCGTGTTTAGCTGGCTCGACTGTCACACGACTGTCGCACGACTTGTTTTCAGACGTCGAATTAAAATTCCTTCGAATAAAACGCTGTTGTCCAATATCGTACCCAGAGCCGTCGGGTGCTGTAACCAAAACACTGACCAGCCGTTGCACGAAGCAAATCCAAAATGCTAATTTATGAATTGAGCTCGACACGGCGGTAGCACGACGTTTGAAACGTTTTGAAAAGTTAGTGAAAACAAGCTTCTCTAAAGGTTCAGTAATACGGGCAACAAATTCGTGCAACTTTCAACGCATCATTGTTGCGATACGAGTCAGAGCGATTTTGCCCGTTTAACCACTAGCGCAACACTCCACGATTTTGTTGCGCAAAGTAGAAGGCTGTTCTACTTTCTGCAACATTTTGCTGCAAGATGAAACAACGAAATTTGTTGCGCGACAAGTTGCTCGTGCGGGTGTTAAAACGGGCAACATCGCTCTTCAATTCGCAACAATGTTGCGTGGAAAGTTGCACGAATTTGTCGCCCATTTTACTGCACCTTATCAGGTACACTGACATGATGTGTCCTTAGCTTCTTCCTTGTCTGTCGCTGCCCTTACACAGATCTTCGATTGTTTTCAGAGAGGGAAAGCTGAAATCTGTTGCCCCCAAAACCAATGCCAAAGGAGGGCTAATTTATAATTTCCGGCCACTCTTCATAATGGGACTTCCTCGAGTCATTGCAGTAATGTATTCCGACAACTCAAGGAGATCTGAAATACTGACGACGCAGTAAAGGACATAAAGAGAGGGTAAAACACCTGCAAAGAAAATGGCTGGGAACTGGCTCTGTTTCGCTGTAAGTACGAACGAGTTTTGAATTGCAATAGACGCAAACAAAAAGAAATCTGTTTTAAAGTGATTATACAATTAAATGGCTCTTATGATCAAACTGCGTGACAATTCAAGGATTTAGAAAACCTCGGCAAAACAGTGAAATCAGTATTCACGTAATTGCTACTTCATTTTGGGTGCATATATATATAAGGCGATAAATAGCAATTTCAGGTAAGAAATGGCTTCCCCTCTTTCTCACAGACAAATGTAATCATAATTTAAACGGTATATTAAGGATACTGGCGATGGTAGCAAGATGCACCCACGTGCAGACTAAAGAAAGGAAGAAATGAAGGAACGAACAGAAAAAAAAAAAAAAAAAAAAAAAAAGCGAACATTTTACAGGGACACCCAACGACAAGTTTCGGTAGATATCTGTACGGTGGAGGGTAGTTTGCCTTAGGCTTTCGGCGTCGATTAAAGAGTGCACTATGATTTTCTTGACTGAAACAATGCCTACAAGATTCGCAATGGGGAAATCATAGCCCCTGAGGTTTTCGGAAAGGTCGTAATTGCTGATTTTTGGCAGTGAAAAACGTCAGCTAGAATTCTCGCAGAGACAGCAGTTCCCTCGAAAGTTCGTGGAAAGTTCATTTCAGCTAACATTTTCTCAAAGAAAGAGTTTGTTCCTTAACATTTTCGGGCAGTTAAAATTTCAGCTAAGGAATCCGAATAGACCAAACTCTTCTAGCCAACGCAAACAGAACTTTAAACAGACTTCAAACTCCACAAGTTACTTGAAAATGCGTTTCTACACTTTTCGGTTGACTTGACTTATTGGGTGCCCCTGACAGTCTCACATATTTTGCCGCTTTGACTAAGTTTAGTTGACCCATCACCACAGCCGAAACACTAAAAGCGCACAACCTTTATGAAGCAAATCACCTTTATCGCATCCTATATTTCCCGAGCAAACCGCTTCAGTTGGCCGCATTCGCATTAACATACTGTGAACGTTTACATCCGGTGCAGGTAGTTTTTTTGTTTTTTTTTTGTTTGCAGGTGTTTTACCCTCTTTTTATGTCCTTTACTGCGTCGTCAGTATTTCAGATCTCCTTGAGTTGTAGAAATACAGCAATGCAATGGATCGAGGAAGTGCCGTTATAAAACGTGGCAGGGGATTGTAAAGTAGCCCTTCTTTGGCTTTTATTTGTCGAACGGACTAACGATCAGTAATATAACATAGGATGGGCTAATAGATAGGGTAGGTCGTGCTATACATGATAAGGTAGGACAGGATAGGATGGAATCTATTTCGCCGATTTTTTTTTTTTTTTGGTTTCTTGATTTTTGTTTTGTTTGTTTGTTTTTGCCGGATAAGTTTTCTGTGTAGAAATGAATGAAGTGTTTATCATGCGCAAACGTTACCGATTTCATGACTTGGCCACTTCTTTTCCAAGAGTATTTCATTCAAATTTCTTCTTGGACTTTAAAACAAGAGCGTTTCTGGCAAAAATCAGTCGGTGGAGTTCAAACCGTATCATTTTGTGATATTATTGTGAAATTGGGGCAAAAACATCTGTGACCGTTTGTTCGAGGGTAACTGAATCAGTTTCTCGGGTAATTAGTTGTAACAGTTTGTTTTTCTATCAGTTGAGTACAGTACAAGTACAGTTTATGTCTTACCTTATGAAAACAGCGCTACATGGGCTATATCTATACGTTATAATCAGTTTATATAATCGGTTGCCTTTGTGAAGCACTTACACATAGGAGTACCTTAAGCTCTTACTCAACTTTGAGTTTCCATTTCTAACCATTGAGTTTGTCCCACGAATCATGGAAATGTTGTAGAGGTATACTTGAAATGTACACTTGAATAATAATAATAATAATAATAATAATAATAATAATAATAATAATAATAATAATAATAATAATAATAATAATAATAATAATCACGTCATTTAAGTCTCCATCTTTGTAGCCGAGCATAGATTCTCTACTAATATAATTGGGGAGACTAAATCAAATCAAATCTAATCTAAATAAAGTACGTGTACTGAGGATCAAATCAAATCAAATGTTGGTTTTTGAGGAGGGGGGAAAACCAAAATACCCAGAAAAAATCTATTGGAGCAGAGTATGAATATGAAACAAAACCCCACAAAAATCAGTTCGGACATCAGATTTCGCAGCACCGGAGTAAAACTCGAAAACTGTTTGTAGGTTGTCGGAAAAAAATGAAGGTGGTGCCATAGCAGACCAAGAAATGCAACTACTTTTCCCACTTTAAGGTGGGGATTAATTTTCTGTAGAGTGCTGTATTTTTTTATGAGTCGCTGCGTTTAATAAACCCATTATATACAAGCGTTTAAACAGAACTGAAGACAAATGAAACGTTAAACCCATGATAGACGGTGTTAAAGTATGGTTGTTTCAACAATTAACGATTTCAAATTGGTTTTACTTACTGGAATAAAATGATTTCGCCCCATTTGGTCCACTGTCTTCGGTCACTCAGTATTTGAAAAACAACTGGTTAATTTCTATAGTTTTCTAATGGCTATGTCGCTTATTTATACTGATTCTGAGGCATTAATTTTAGCTGCTGTGTAATCCTCTGAATCATTTCAGTTCCTTCCGATTGCAATAGCACCATAAATGGCTTCACACAAAATATTAGTACTCTACGCCCAGGTTCTTATATTGTCGTCTAATATTTTTATATTTGTTTTTGTTATCGTTAAGTGGAGTATTCAAGGTCACCAGTTCTTCCATCTGAAACACCCACTTAACTTACGAAGAGCGTTCAAGGTAATTTGTACGATAACATTGTGACTCGAGTGGAAGCTTCTAGCCAGAATCTTCAGCGGAGATTTCATTAAAACCTATATTGCTTCTTAACAATCAAAATTGATCTTACTTAAGGCCAGGGTTTCTAAAGTGGCACCAATAGTTAAGAACAAACTCCTTGACTGTAAGGATGCATATAGGGCGGTAGAGAGGGCATTTAAACAAATTTATAGCGACAATACGCTATAAATGAGTGTGGGTGTTGTACATGGACAGATTTGTAAGTGCATTTAATTGCCCATAGGGTGAAACTTAATTTTCCTAGCTCTTTTAGTGTTCTCAGTGCAGTTTCCAACCAAGTTTCCTTTATGATTATAATGCAACCAGACTGCTGGTCGGTCAGTTCATTTCATTTTCTTATAGCGTAAAACTTTAATACGTCCATCACATGCACGCTTAATTCGTTTGTCAGTGAACTCGAACGGAAATGCAGAAAACAAGTTGACGTAAGCAGTGGACCGACTATGAATTTTACTTTCAGGAAGCGTTTTTGGAGAAGACATAAAAAAAAAAAAAACTTTTTTATTTAAAAGCTTCGGTTTTTAAGTGAGCCTAAATGTTTAACTGGAATGTTGCTGATGTTACTAATTTGCACTCATAATTGTGTTTTTATTGAATTATAATTGAGAGGTCACGCCAGCTTGTTTGATCATAATTTCATATGTCCTAGCCTATTGCAACTGTAAGATCCCCGAGTTGGCAAGCAAGTACATGTGCACTCAAACTGATTATTCTAATTGAATTAGCACACAAAACGAGCTACAAGGAACCCGAGCATTTTATAGTTTTTGCTATGATAATTACAATTTGCTGTGTTTAAATATCTTTACCAGCCTTTTATGGACAAGATTTGCATCAGAGCTTGGACGCGTTTAAGTGTCTGTGATCGTTTCTCGTGAGGTCGGTCGGTTGACGTTTCGAGTTTAAACCTCTGAATGTCTAGTTCTTTGTCGGAACTCGAGACTGAAATCCTGACTCAAGTTTCAGACTTTTTAAGGCCATCACTGGCATTTCAAACGAAAAGGATGGATCATCTTGCCTCAAGATGCATCATCTGGCAAATGAAGCTGTTAAATAGAAAGAAAACTTTTAAAAAGATCCTAAAGTTAAGCTTTCAAATAAAACACAATTTCTCCGAAGGTACCACGCATGGGTAAATACCCGGTGAAAGTCTTTTCTCTACCTCCTTACTTTACGGGAAGTATAACTTTTGCCATTTTTGGTGATGAGAAAGAAACATCTTTCCTTTCCGAAGTTATCGTGGCAGCTGAACTTAAATTGTTCCCCAAAAAATTCCCCTTGGTGAAAGTTCCGAAGAACTATGCCTTGGGGATTTTGTTTATCGTCATCAACGGAACATTCGACGGAACATGTTCCACGAGCCTTGGTGAGTGAGAAAATATCTATGCTAAGGCTATTTTCACTGCTTTTGAATCCCGTAGCTCTACCTTGTCGAAACGAAAATATTTTCTCACAGAAAATGTGCCGTGCTGGCCTTATTTTTAGCTGTTGAATACTTCGGATGGACTGTGATTGAATTGCGGTATAATCGACTTCAGGAAAGAGTCCTTATATACCCTTATGTGAACAGTATTTTTGGTTAAAAAATTAAAATAATGTAATGCTCGAAGAACTTAAGCTGCTAACTTTGTAAAATCAACTTCAATGCAATTGAGAAGAAAACTGTTCCGTAAACGCCTCAACTTGAAAAAAATTTTCAAGTTTCGTAAAAGTTGTTGGGCAATGAGAAAATGTCCACATTAATCATCATCATTATTCTTTTTCTGAAGTATTTTAACAGTCCGGAATTCTTAATCCTTGAATCTAATTGGCTGATGGCGCGTCCTCCTATCCGTTCACCGCGCGTACTGATCGATTCCAACTTTGAAGTAAATTTGGAAGAGAGCGAGAATTTTCATCAAAGCTGAAACAGATGTTGAGCACGATGATCCTGCCAGTTGCTTTCAAGACTCGGGTTTGTGGTCTGGCCTTTGAACCTCCCGCTCAGCAATCGGTGCTCTACCAACAGAGTAACCGGGCGGCGGTTAACAAAAATCATTGGTTGGACAAACAATGTCTCACCAAATACTGGCCAAATTGAGTTGATGATTTTTGCGTATTACTATGGCCGAAAGTGTTTTTCCGAAAGCGAGTGAAAAGAGGAAATCGACGAAACAAGAGCTCTGTTGGCAGAGGTGGCGAAAAGATCAAACATTTGTCCTCAACGCGGAAGTGTTGGTTGAAATCAGTGTTTCATCTAAGTCAAACATGCAAAACTATCCATATGCAAAGTTGAAATAGGCGGCTAAACGGTCAAACATGTTCTTCCAACAAGAATTAATTTTTTTATAATAATTTTATTTTTAGACATATAAATTTGCAGAGTTACATTATTTAATAAACATTACAATACTAACGTAGGATATGTATTACAATACCGAAGTAACAAAAAATACAAATTCCAACACCAAGTTGATCGAAAACGTTTGATCGTTCAGACGGGGCTCAACATTTATTAGCTCATGATTTAGTACGTTTCTTGCGGTGATGAATTTTGCTCTCACCCAAGCCGCATTCAAATGATTCTGTAATTACGTATTACTTGTTTGACGCCTAACAGCTGAAAATTGCAGGCTTAGTTATTTTACGCATTATTAATCTGAATGAAAATGTCTGTTCGACGATGAACTTCAGTTACTTTGACAGTTTAAAATACGTGGTGACCTTACCTTTGACAAATTACAATTTTAATAATTGTTTATAAATTCAGTCAGCAAACACTGCGAATGTTTTAGTCAGATGCTGTTCTTCCCATTTACCTTCACAGGTTATGTGAGGTCACTGAACGTCTTATTGAGAAATGGTTTGTCTGAACAAAAACTTCCGGTGGTAAAAAATTGAAAATGTGGTTTTCGGTGATGTCACTACGGAAGAATAAACCACATCCTCATCATCCGTGTCCAAAAAGTGATTTAATCAAAGTTTTATGCCCTTTCAGGTTTTTTTTTTTCTGGGTGTGTGTTTAACGTCTCAAGAATTTTGTTCTTTGTCTCAAAGGTCAGGGACATGGGAATGTATATGTAGCCGAAGAGGCCGTAGGTCTGAAGTTCCGCTACAATCAGGCGATATTCGCGCGATCAGCAAGACTGAGAAAGATAATTGGTTTTATTATTATTATTAGCAACCTCCCCCCCCCCCAGATTCCCCGCTCCGTATGCTTATGTGTTGATTAATAGTATTAGTTATCTGGGTCACAAAGAGACAGTTTGAAAGTCTAATGGAATTGAACTTAGACCGGCCAAGGACTAGTTCTGCATATAATGCACATGTCATCGGCTTCCCCGTGGGGTCGACCCCCGGGCCAACCAGGGGGATTGGAAAATAAGTCAAGCAAACTCAAGGAATTTCCCCGGGGGGTCGGGGAATCTCTCAAAACAAAGTCCCCTGGGTGGGGTGTCTCTCACCTGAAATCCCCGTGACATCCTTTTCAAACTTGTGAATTTCCCCACCCCCTAATCTTTGATCGTAAAACAATGTCAAGATTTCTCTCTACCCTCGGGTAAAGAATCCCATCCATCTCCTTGTATTCCCCCACATATCTCCCTGGTAGGCCCGGGAGTCGACCCCACGGGGAAGCCGATGACATGTGCATAATGCGGTCGTGTTCAAACCAATTTTTATTACCGCTTCGCTAAATCCTTACGAATGGTAGATGTTCCTGTTAAATATGGAATAGCTGTAGTCAGGAGATGACATCGTTGAAAATAGTTAATGTTTGTCAATGAATTGTAATCTTTAGGCGGTTTTTTAACGGACGTATCGGCTAAGTCTTAAGCCTTCATCAGTTACAAGGACGCTCGATGTTGTAAGGCGTGATTTGAAATAAAAATAACGTTGCGCGAGCGCTATGCGCGTGACCACAGAGAATGTTTCTGCATGAGAGATTGAAGTTAAAAGGGGTGCCAACCAATTATAGACTTCTGGGATGACGATATGGTCATTCCCACCGTTGTATCTTTCACAGACATCCAAGCTTCAAGGAAAAGCCGTTTATGGTAATTTGGCTCATGTCCGACGACTTTAACATTGTCAAAGTCCATGTGATGGTGACATTCGTGGACATGACTCACAACTTCTGAATTTTTATCAAACATCAATACAGCCTTTTTTTTCTCCGACACCCGCGTCGGATCCGTCTTGAGTGGTCGTTCTGTCTGGCCACAGTATACAAAATCACACTGTCTGCAACTGATTTTGTACACTATTCCAGAAGATGGACGGTCGGATTTATCCTGCAGCTTCGTTCGTGGAAAAAGACTGTTGCTGGTTTTTTTTTCGGCTTGTTCGAAACTGATTATTTATCCATCTAACTTAGTTAATTTCATTCCCGGGGTACTTCCTTATATAGTTTATATACTCGTATGTGCGGCCCTAAAGGTTATGGTTTTTTTAGCTGTTTTGGTCTGAAATAGGGTATGGATTTTGACCATTTCGGTCTGAAATAGGGTATGGTGTGTGCATTCTAGTCTTGATTTGGGTATGTTTTTTAAAAGAAGCTACTTTTTCATCATTAGGCGATTAGGCCATCAACAAAACTGAGCCCTTCTTTTTTGTCTTTTAATTATGTTTACGCCAACCGTGTACGTAAAATAGGTCTGAAATCGGGTATCAAGTTTTTGGTCAGGTCTGAAATAATGTAGGGAAAATTGCAGATTTTGGTCTGAAATAGGATAAGGGTTCCAGGAAGATTCTTTGGCTTCTTTTGACGCGGCAAAAATTACAGACAAATGCATGAGGACTTAAAAATTCCACCTGGTAAATGTTAGTGCAGGTAGGAACCACAGAGTTTGACATTCAAATCACTTTGGATATTAACTTAAGTTTTCAAGTTATTTGACATCGGAGTCCCTATATAAACACTGTTGTCTATATATATCTTCCCAAACGACAACTTTGACCTTTCAGTTGGCGACCAGCGTGGGGTATCTTAAACATATTGTTTGGTTTTTAATGTTTGTGTAACACAACAATATCCGCTAAGAACCCGGTAAATGTTTCTTTTTCCCCTGCCCGGCTTGCTGTCGGCCCCTTTCAGTGGATCTGTTTGGTTTGAGGGAAAAAAAAAATTAATGAAGAAAGCGCCTTTCAATTCCCGGGCAAACAATACGTTTTTGAAATAAAGCTAACACAGAAACTACCAATTGCCTCATGAGAGAAAATCATTCAACCTTTCCTGCTTGAAACCATGCCAGCCTGCATTTTACGCATCTGTGCTAATTATTGCCAGGGCAAAAGATGAGGATTAAAAGTTCTGAAAGCTTATCTTTACATGTATATTATAACCTCACTTTCATCTTCCTGCCCTTATTAAATATTCTATTACGAACAATGGTTATCAAGCAGTTGCACGAGGAGGGGCGGAAATGACGTTTACACGATTATGCCAAAAAAAATTTATTAATTAATTAAATAAATAAAATAAAACAAGATTAACCTTTCTAAATTACAATTCATCACGTCTATTTAACCCATGGGGCTCTAAAATCCCTGCGAAATCTATAAGAAATGACTCTCTGGCTTTTCTGATTGAATCACGATTGAATATATTACGTTGTATAAACCTTGCAGTCGTCTTTGGACTTCTAATCGTCTATTTTTCAAGTTTGGCTGATTAGATCTTCCTTCACGGTCTTTTCAGTTTTTCAAGTTAATAATTAAAAACGGTTTTTAGGTACTTTTAAGCACAATTCCACTGTTAGAAGTGTTTTTGCCTAACTTTGAGCTTAATGTATCTGAGACGAATTTTTTTTTTCGTCAAGGTCAAGGACACCTCAAACTCGTCGGTTAATTAAGAATTGTTTCATGATTAGAGTGCGTTAACTAAGAGGTTCCGTCCTTTTAACGCGAAAATGGCTATGCTATTTCCCAATTGCAGGTATGAGGCTGATTTCACTCGTATGTCATGATAATCATGATATTTCTTACAGGTGCTTATCCTGGCAATTTCAACACGAGCTAGATATAATTTGGCTAGTTGGCCGTTCGCCGCGGGTGGAAGCCAGATGCTCCAGATTAATTATGATAATATGTAATATAAACACTGTCAACATATTTTTCAAGTAGGCTAGCAGCAGGGTTCTCTGAGATATGTGTTGACTTCACATTAGAAGCTAAGTTAGTCTCAAGTAAGCACTTGGCTCAAGTGCACTTGAAAATCTCAAGTCGCACTTTAAAAACTTGGCTTACTTGAAGCACAGGCTGTCGATCATCTTTCGCCGTAAAATCCGTCCCGCATATCAGAAATGCGATTCCTCGCCAGTAAAATCATGAGGTCTTCACAGAGGAATTGAACCTTTTGTAGTTCCTATAAATTTTTTCACTATTTTAAACTCAAATTGTACTTATTAACGGAGTTGTTGTGGTGCAAAAACAATGAACAGGTTGAAACAATAGCTGGTTGACATTAATCGCATTTGGTGTCAGATGAAATGAAAAGCGATGGTATAGGCTGTCTCTGTAAATGAAATTCAAATGAGAGTTTTAGTTCAATCATTTGTATCGACTATTCTTTCCTTTCTATATATTCTTACATAGAATAAATGTTTCATATAGTTCTGCAAACTCCAGCCATCCATTTTGAATTTTTGATCGATCTCAGCAGGCAAGTTGTTTATCCGTCGGTTCATCAGAATCGTGGCGCTGCTGCACATCGCTTTCAGTTGGCTTCCATTTCCTATTGGTCAAGTGTGTTCTCAAGTGTGGTGTAGATCATACTTGGCGGCGAGCTTCGGCTTCTTTGAACTACGAACGTTTCCATGGTCACTAAGTAAAGTTCAAGTAAGTACAGTTCACCCCTTCACCCTCAAAGTATGTTCCAAGTGCAATTCGATTATACTTACAAGCTCTAGTGTGAAGCCGACAATCGTCACCCGGTACTTATTTAATGTGTTACTGAGAAGAACTCAACGGGTTAATTCGCTCAGTTATCAATTCACAACTTCGCCATGCATCTGACTGTCTTTGGTTTAAAGTGGTATTCCATGTTAGATTCAGATCAAGCACTTTCATCCAACATTTGGCTTTGCGAAAAATGTTTGATTATTTTTACGTCCGCGGCATAAACGGAGTGATTGCTAGCCGAATTTTCGAATGTCGGCTCTTTCCATTTGAAGCTACGTACTGTTAAAACACTTTTAATTTTGTCTGTTCACCTTTTTTCAGCTCTGCTGATGCACCAGCAAATACTTGAATATCAGGTGCAAAGTTCTCTTTTATAGCGTTTAGCAGAGAGTCAGTGCTGAATTTTTTTCAGGCTTCTTTTCGCAATTGCATAAATTGCGTTCACAACTGCCAGGATCATGATTCTTTATTTGATTTCATTTCCGCAGTACATATATGATTCATTTATATATCATTCACACTCATTTCTTTTACGGGAACATATGAATCCCACAATTGACCTGCTCCCAACGTCAGTGGCTTCATAGCTCAGTTGGTTAGAGCATCGCACCGGTAATCGCGAGGTCACGGGTTCAAACCCCGTTGAAGTCCTGAATTTTTTTCAGGCTTCTTTTCGCAATTAAGGAGGACGAACCACAACTCCCATAATGCATCGCTTCGAACTATATTATCAAATTGTCGAGGACACGTGATCACTTCATTTGAAATGGACGCTATGGAGGAACAAGCGTGGCAAGCGCCAATGTTTCGGAAATCAAACATTTTATATCTGTATTGCTTGGACACCGAGTATATTTCCGAGCTCACAGTGCCTAGAGCTGAGATGTTTGTTTGGACACACGAGTTTTCCTGCATCTCTTTCGTAGCGCCGAATGGTCGTCTTCCCGCACACAAAGCGTTTGTTTGACAAAGTGATGTAGTTTGCTTAGTGATGTGAAGCTGATGTGATGTAGTTTCGCCTTGCGTTATCAAGGTTACATCAAGTGTGGAATTTCAGTTAAGAAGCAGGGGCAGTCATAACAATTGTTGTCTGTTTAATACAGTCGTTAAAATATAGCGTTACATGACCGATTGTTGTGATTGCAGATCCAGGTCGAAGACGATGAAGAAATTATGCTCGTTTGCGATTTCGATGTAGCTGATGTCTTTTTATCGCTGACTGCCTCTCAGTGTTAAGTCAAGCCAAGATTCCCTCTCACTCTGATATTTCCATAATAATTAATTCTGTTATATACAGTGTTTTGTTTGTGAAATCCAGCTGACTTTTTCCCTAGCTTTGTGTTTCGTCAAGAATAATTATTCAGAGACCACAGAGGGGGAGGGTTTGGTAGAGCTAAAGCCCTATCACTTTTTTTTTACTTGTATTGATTTTATAGGGCTCCAGATGACATGGAGAATAATTATATGAATTTTACCACTTGAACTTGGCCACATGTTTCAGCCAAATAGTCTCTGTGGTCCATTTTGTTCTTAACATCATGATCACATATTTGCAACAAATATAACAACATAAAAGAGCTGTAGTTAACACTTTACTACTCCGAGCTCACACCTTGGTGTCCGAAGAAGTCGACAAAGTTAAGGAAATTCAACACGTTAAGGAAGCCTTGAAAGCCAATAATTATCTGATTGGATGCTAACAATACCGAGCACTGGATCGCCTCGAGAGATCCGAAGAATCTGTTAATGAGAAGAGAATTTATGCTTCAATGCATACATCAAGGCATTTCGGAACGCCTCCAAAGAGCATTCAAATCACACGAGATAACACTTGTACACAAGCCTTTCAATTCCTTAAGATCACAACTAGTTCGGGTTAAGGACAAAACGGAAAATCTTAGAAAGTGTGGAACAGTCTATCATATCCATTGCGAACAATGTGACAAAGACTATGTGGGCGAAACGTCTCGTTTATTGGAAACTCGAGTAAAGGAACATCTTTCTACAAACTCGTCAGCTGTTCGTGAACATTGCCACCTCACAGGTCATTCGGTGGATTCCAGTAAAACAAAAGTTCTTGCCACGGAAACGCCGCATAAGGGAGGCAATTGAGATAAAATTACGTAAGCCCTCCTTGAACAGAGACAATGGGTTCGAATTAGCCAGAATCTATGACACTATCTTAGCTCCCTCGGGTCCATTATATAACCTTTCTTAACTTTCAAATTTACATTGTGGCTGACGAAGTTCGGTTGATCCGAACGAAATATTCCACTTTTTTAAGTATTTTAATTGTGCTCTGAGTACAGAAAAAAAATTTATATTTTTTTACGTTTTAAAATCATGATTCCAGAGCAGGAAAACAATATTTTTGATTCTAAATATTAACTACTTTTCAATTGCATTTCTTGTATTTGGTATAAATTACATTTTGGAACACAGGCTTGCGAAAGAAAAGAAAAAAATAATCAGTTTTTTGTTTTTTTATTTGAACAAAAGACAACAGAAGCTGTCAAACATTTATTTTGGTCCATGTTTTCAAGAAGACTAAGCTAGGTACAATGACAAAAAATACAAAGCCAAAGCAAGTTGTAAACAAAAAAGAATCAAACTCCTTGACTTTGTATTAAAAACTAAAACAATGTACCCACTCTGCCTGAATGTGGTACTCATCCTACCAGGGAAAGGCCACACATGTGCTGTGTGTGCATCTTGATAATTGGCCTGTTTGGTAATTACACTCTACACTGTACAGTATTTTGGAAAAAATCAAAAAAGCAGAATGCCATGTTTTTGAGCTCTTTTAATTGCAAATTATAATGGCTGAAATATCTTTCCAACATGTAGAAAACATACATGTAGTATAGTGCTTGTTTGCATATACATGTAACATCATGGTGACCATGTTGGTTGACAAGAATAATAGGCTCTCTGCAGGGACCTAAACTTTATTTTTTTGTAAATTATGCCAAAAAGGTATTGTCAACCAACATGGCTGCCTTGTCACATGGGTGAAAACCAAGAATATCTAAACAAAAACCATCCGCATCAAAATGCTGTAGCAGTTGGATTTCAAAACAAAATACTTTTTTCTATTAACTTGAAGACATCCTTGATTTGCTGTTTGACAAAGGGCCACGCTTGAAATATTAGCTTTTAAATCACTACACAGGGACCAATTTACTTCATCAAGCCATCTGACAAACTCGAAACTGTTATAATAATGTACTTGCTCTTGGTGCATAGTGGGTGGCAAGTGTATTAAAAGTCTTTTTGGTAAATGAGACTTGCAAAACATTGACTACGTTGAATTACCCCTAGATAAAAAAAAAAAATAATAATAATATAATAAAAGTAATGGTAATAGGACTGAGTGGCGAACACTTCAGGGAAGCACCAGTAATCAGGTGAGTGATTTTAAATTTGGCTGAGCGTGTAGCAGGAAGCTGATTTGAAATTATGAGCCCCCCTGAATTGTATGGCACGAAGTCCAATTACCAATTAATTGTGTCAATAACAAAATGCAAGAAATTCAGGAATTAAAGATGAGCATATATGTTGTAGTTAAATTTATCCTTGGTTCAATCTTAAGTTCCTTATTTGTTCTTGTGTATGTTATGTAGGAAAATATGGAGAAAAATATAAATTGAACCACAACATAAATGCTTCTTGTTTTCAATCTGGACCTGTCAACCTCCTCACTAAAGATATTCTCCTTGATTTTGATTGGCTAGCATCAGACTGTCTGATTTGGCCTGTCTGATTGCAAGTGTTTGTAATCGGACAGCTCAAATCGGACAGTTTGGACCTGAAACAGTCAATTTTCCCAAAAAACCATGAGAACAATAAACTTTATTTACTACTGAAAACCATGAGTACTAAATGTTCTATTATGCTCAGAGCATCAATATTTTCATGTCCATCAAAGAGCCTCGATAACAATTATTGTTCCACATTTACACTGGATTCTAACAAGGCCAAGCCTCTCCAAAATTAAATAAGTTAGTTGTTTCTCAGTTAAACAATGCAGTTTTCCAGTCAGTGATGGAGAGACATTGAGGTAAGCCGCATCACCGCTTGTTCCAGGTTGGGTGACAGGAGAGCCATCAATATGACTTGACAGATATAGCAAGTGCATCTTCAGCCTCGTCAATCGATTTATACTTCTGTTTTAAGTTAATCATCACATGGCTCCGAACACTGGGTTCTGAAAAAAAAAAAGTTAAGTGACCGCACTTTACAGTGAAGGTCTAATTACAGCATTTGGAAAATATATGACTGTCCCTGTCATCATGGAAATAGAAAACTCTTGAAAGTCAGCTTGCTGATATGCTCATAACTAACACTGCAGAACATTCAGCAAACTGAATTTATAAAATAACAAACAGCAAAATATCTTGATCTGTTTGTGTAAAATATTCTCAGCTCCAATTCAAAGCCTGTGTTTTATAGATTTCCTTTTCAGTGAGTTCTAAAATAAACAATATGTGAAGATTATTCATCTCATGCAAAAATCTTACTGGTTCTCTTGTACGAAGTCCCCACAGTTTGCTAGATGAAATCAGCAGCCTTTATCCTAGTATTCATGCTGATCTCCAAATGTTGGTCATTCAGGTCATTCACCAGTCTTTAGCTTAAATTGTGTTCCAATTTGTATTTTCGTTTCTAAGTAGCACGTTTAGATAAAAAATCAAGAAGGGCTTCCTTTTCCTTGAAAAGCCAACGTTCTCCGGGTTCGCGTTGGTATTTCTTCACTTTCTGGTTCAAGCACAGGAAGAATTTACAAGGCTTTTCTCTTTGGTTTGTTCGGGGTTCTGCCCTGGCAACATATGGACGTTTCTCTCGTTCATCCATGGCAGTAATAATCTAGAAAAAATAACAGAAGAAAGGCAACTAAGATATAACCAAACAGCTGATAGGAATGTCTCGAAAACGACAAATGAAATGAAAAAACACATGGAAAATTAAAGCTTGTTGCGGCGTCGACAAAACCAGGATCGGATCGGATCGGATCACGGATCGGATCGGATCACGGATGGGAAAACAGTAATAAACACATTGGAGAAATGCTGACATATTGTGACATATTGCGTGACATATTGAAGCGAGTGATTTCCCGCCATGGAAAGTGATTTCCCGACATGTAGTCTCCTTCACGGCTGTCGCCATGGACGAAAGCAAGCGGAAGGGACGTATCATTTTATCATTCAGTTATAATTTCTTTTTTAATATCATCTCACGTGTTTATTTACCTTTTCTATATTATTTTAGCATGGGCAAGAGAAGAGACGAAAAACGAGGTGGGGAGTAACGTTTTTTAGATGTGACGATTAAAGTGTTGTGTACGCTAACGATTTATTTAGTTAAATCCATGTTGGCTTCTTCCATGAACTCGCTCAGCTCCTCTTAACCTAAATCGCAATTGTTACACGCCAAACGACTTAAATTCCACGAGTATATGGAACTCAGTGATGAACAGTTAGAGATCGCACAATAATTTTGGCCGTCTAGTTGTGAAATCATCACGTATTTTTCGTATTGTAATATTATAATAATCTTTACAAACCCCTTGGCTCTTTTAATAATTATGTACTATAACCACTGTGACCAAAAATATGCTCGTTGATAAATTATTTTATCTGGAAAGCGACAAGTATTTTTTTCAGCGGCGTGAATTCGCATGATCGCCGACCAGAACGGCGTCAGACAGGTCGAGTACGTGCGTTGCCATTACAGTCTGGAGGCTTTTGTCTGGGATGTTTCAATGACGGTCGACGAGATTTTAGACTTTAAGACATTTTTTTCGAAACTTAAGACCATAATCGAATTCTATTCAACACACTGAGAAAACTCATTTTAAGAAAATGCCTAGCCCTCCGGGGTTCCCAAAAGCTCCGCTGGCGAATTCGCACCACTGATAATCGCTTTCATATAAATAATTTATCAACGAGCATATTTTGGTCACAGTGGTTATAGTATATAATTATTAATAAGCCAAGAGGTTTGTAAAGATTATTATAATATTACAATACGAAAAATACGTGATGATTTCACAACTAGACGGCCAAAATTATTGTGCGATCTCAAACTGTTCATCACTGAGTTCCATATACTCGTGGATTTAAGTCGTTTGGCGTGTAACAATTGCGATTTAGGTTAAGAGGAGCTGAGCGAGTTCATGGAAGAAGCCAACATGGATTTAACTAAATAAATCGTTAGCGTACACAACACTTTAATCGTCACATCTAAAAAACGTTACTCCCCACCTCGTTTTTCGTCTCTTCTCTTGCCCTTGCTAAAATAATATCAAATATAGAAAAGGTAAATAAACACGTGAGATGATATTAAAAAAGAAATCATAACTGAATGATAAAATGATACGTCCCTTCCGCTTGCTTTCGTCCATGGCGACAGCCGTGAAGGAGACTACATGTCGGGAAATCACTTTCCATGGCGGGAAATCACTCGCTTCAATATGTCACGCAATATGTCACAATATGTCAGCATTTCTCCAAGGTGTTTATTACTGTTTTCCCATCCGTGATCCGATCCGATCCGATCCGTGATCCGATCCGATCTGATCCGATCCGATCTTGGTTTTGTCGACGTCGAGCTTGTTGGCATGTTTTATCACACCTCGCGAGCACGTGTATGACGAAAAATACCAAATTTTGTGGCTACAAAAGACATTGAAATCGCGAGGTTCTTCGAGGTTCCAAAATCGAACCACCTTCCGATTTATCTTATTTTCGTATTCTGACTATCTACGGGCCAAAAGATTTCGAAACCAACGTTCACTTACCCTCATTGTTTGAGGTCATTCAGCCATCACGCCATTTGCAATTAAAATGAGGTCCGAAATATTGAACTGAAAGAAGGACAAAACCATTATTATCAGAGCTGGAAACACAACTCATAATAGCAAAATGCAATAAAAATACACATAAAAATAAAAAACCTGACCTTAAAGTGCTTCGATCTCTGTAAATTCCGCGATCGAAAAAGCTCACCATGAGCACTTCTTGAACGAATGCATCGATGAGACGTATGGAATTTTAAGCGCAAAGCATTACGGGGGTCCTGATTCGTCCTCCTCACAATCAGGCCGTATTCAAATGACTCTGTAATTACTTCAGATTATTTGTTTGACGCCTAACAGCTGAGAATTGCACGCTTAGTTATTTTACACATTATTAATCTGAATGCAAATGTCTGTTCAAAGATGAACTTCCGTTACTTTGACGTAACTTTGACAGTTTAAAATACGTGATGACCTTACCTTTGAAAATTTACAATTTTAATTATTAGTTTATAAAAACAGTCAGCAAACACCGGAAATGTTTTAGCCAGATGTTGTTCTCCCCATTTACCTTCACAGGTTATGTAGTTTAACGTCTTATTGATATACGACAGAAATGTTTTGTCTGAACAAAAACTTCCGGTGGTAAATTGTATTGAAAATGTGGTTTTCCGTGATGTCACTACGGATGAATAAACCACATCCTCATCATCCGTGTCCAAAAGCTGATTCAATCAGAGTTCTATGCCTTCTACGCTTTTTTTTTTTTCATTTTGCCTCAAAAGAGCATTCACGCCTTATAACCGCAAATTCTTTGAGAGTGTGTTTAACGTCTCAAGAATTTTGATCTTCTACGCAGTGTCTCAAAGGGCAGGGACATGAAAATATATACTTAGCCGACGAGGCCATAGGCCAAGTTCCGCTACAATCAGGCGATATTCCGCAAGATTGAGAAGGATAATTAGTTTTATTATTCCACACATTAATTAAAAAAAAAAGACACTATTCTCTGCGTTTATTGCAAAAAATGACTTTATAAATCACTTTATTTGAGTGTCATTCAGGGGCACCTAATGATGAAATATCTGTCCGGAAGTAAGGTGGACTAGACGTTTTGAATATTCGGATCACATTCTGACCACGTCTTTGAGGCGCATTAGGATTTTCGACCGTTTTTTTAAATATATTTTCTAGGTGCTTTGGAAAAGTAGTCAGCAAGAGTCACTGGAAGTCTCGAAACTCTGGAAACTTAGTGAGAGTTTGAGTTGTTAGGAAATAGGGCCCCTGGGACCGTGTTTGAGAACTCTGATGAGATCTCTGAGCACGTCTCTGTTACCAGTAGCGCCGGAGTTGGCTCACCCAAGGGTACCGTCCACTGGAAGACATCCCAATATACTCCGTAATTCACGGTCTACACAAGTCGGCAAACATTGTTCTGACAGTGGCCAACTGGTAGCCACCTAGACTTTTGAACTAACATGAGAAAATTTAATTTCCCTAGGTTAGGTCTAAGTTAGACTTTCTAGTCTTCTCGGATAAGGAGGGTAAACCGTAGGCCCCGTCTTACAACTTATCATAATTGATTCTGTGGGACGTTAAAGAACCCACGCACTGTTCGACAAGAGTAGGGGACGTAGTCCCCGTTGTGGTGGTCTATCTCTACTAGAATGTGGTTATGGAGGAAGGAATTTGCAGTCACCATCTTCTTCACCATCTTCGGTGGCGAAATTGGCGCTGCCTCGACCCCAACACGGGGCGGAGATTCACGGCCCGCCAGCGTCAATAGGGAGCTTTAGCAGCGACGCCGGCATCGGCAACAAAAACGTCGTTTCAAAATCTAACTTTTCGTTTTTGTAACTCTTTCGCAATTATTCCAATTTGTTTTACTTGTAAAATGTTGTCGAACTATTCAGGGACTGTATTAAAAAAAAAAAACGGCATTAAAATAGGGGAAAAGAAAGAAAAGTTTACCGTCAGTCGCTCACGTTCTCGAGAAAACCTAAAATTTCGTTATTTCACATTGTTGTTTTGCCGAGGACGGCAAAGAACGGTACCAAACTGTAAAACGCACGTGAAAAGCGATTGTTTTTGCTAATTAAAGTAATTGCTTTGTGGCTTTCTTGGTTGCCGTTGCCGTCGTCATTGCTGAAGCTCCCTAACGCTCCCGCGCAGACGACCGCCACCGTTGCTGTCGTACGCATGGGCGCGCAAAATTTTACGCCACTGCCTTGACCCCAACAGGGGACGCGGGTTTGTTTTGCATCCTTCTTGAGTAGTAACGTCGGCGTCAAACAAATCGCCACCTGCCCCTGATGCGCTTAATTCTCCCCACAACCCCCTCAGCAATAAGGCCTGAGCGGCGCGAAGGCTTTGTTGCTGAGGTGGGTTTTTAGGAGAATTAAGCGTGTCGGGTGCAGGTGGTATTTGCTTGACGCCGACATTACTACTTAGGACATTCTTGGTTCTTAGGTAAAGAACATTCACTCTGAAATCGACCAGTGGACGACCGTCTTCACCACGCACATGAGTATCTTACTCACAAGTTCTCTAGGCGTTTTCAGACGTTCTTGCAGCACATTAGCTCCTAGGTAGAACAGTGGCGAGTATCCCAGCCTGTCACGCGGGAGACCGGGGTTCGAATCCCCGCCAGGGAGGGCGTTTGCTTCCATTAATGTGATATTCACCCAGATCTTTAAATTGTTTCAACTCTTTTAAATAGTCTTCAGTACAATGCCGATATTGGTTATATCGGGCATATAGTCCCTATTTTTTATGCAATTTACCAACCACTAGAACAGCCAAATGTAGTCCTTGAGAATTGAATGAAAGAGGTTGCTTTGGGTCGAGTGGCAGGTCCATTTCTCACTCCACCATTTCCTAACTTTTCCGGTATTTCCCATTGGATAAGTCCCAAGAAGCATTCGGACAAAGTCAGGACCATATTTCATCTGTCTTTTCCGAAACATCTTAGACGATTTCATTATTATTGAGCCTGCTTCAGCTCTCCTGGCACCCAGTTAGGGATGTAAGCAGAGCCTGTCGAGCATGTTGCTTCCCCTTACGAATTTGGGTCTCCCTATTGCGGTCGACAAGACTCAAGGGCCCCCACCACCTAGAATTTATGGGTATGACGCTCGATTCAGCTAGAATGGAGGTTCGACTCTCTCCTGACAAGGAGCGATATATTAGATCTCCAAACCCTTAATTCTAGATGTCTCACAGAAAATACTGGGACAAATGTTTCCCTAACCATATTTTACTTTGTGAATGATATATGAAATGAATCAACGCCGTTGAAGTCCTGAAATTTTTTCAGGCTTCTTTTCGCAATTGCATAAATTGCGTTCACAACTGCGAGGGTCATTCTTCATTTGATCATATTTTACTTTGGTTGTTATTCGTCATGGGGAATACACTTTGCGTATCTGAGGCGATGAAGTGCTCCATACAGGTCGCCCTTTGCCCCATAGACTAATATGGTCAGCTATCTTGGTAGAATGGGACCCCAGGATAGCTGTGCTTCCAAGGTAACAATGAGTTCATGCTAAATCTTCACGAGAATTAGGACCTGTAAAAGGCCTGGGGATTAGGACCCCGTGAGAGGATGAGGACCTCTCGGTGACCTGGTGGTTGGGCCTTAGGTAGGATTAGGACCTCTCAATGGCTTGGGGATTAGTATTCCACAACAGGCTTAACACTCTCGTTGCCTAGCAACTCGACCTGTATGATCCTTTATAGAGCTATTCGAGTACTTCATCCCGCTACCTCTTTTTTCCACATAATTTGTTGCTGTGTCTGACTTCATGGGTTGGGAACATTACAGCCAATTTATATGTAATATAAAGTGAAGTTGATGTGACAACCATGAAACCACCTGTATCAGTCAGGCAATATGCTAACAAGACCATGACCACTGTGTTTGATTCTAAAGGTCAATTTGACCTCGTGCACTTGACATGCTGTGTCATAAGTAAGCCAATCACAATGCAGGAAGACTTCGCTGTCAATCAAAACATAGAGACTTCTCTCGCCTTCCCATGTGTAGAGTTCACAATTCTCTTCCATTTCGACTGTTGCTTTCACAAAATACCGTCCACGTCATGCACCCCCCCCCCCCCTTGCGCTGTTAGCATATTTGCCACTTACGTTAGCAGTTTTGACATATTCCAAGTACTCAATTTATCTGGCTTCGTTTGATATAGTACCGTAAGTGTTGCCAGCTTCATATTCATGTACCATTAAAGACTTTGTAACAACAGTCGACTATATTTAACTTAGTGATGGAATTGACCTCGCAGCCTGTCTGCCCATTGAGACTATAGTTTACCATTGTTACCGTTATTTAGCACAGTGCCGTCTCTTACATGCACATTGTCTGATTATGGTGGTTGGGCTTTAGAGAGGATTAGGACCTCTCAATGGCTTGGGGATTAGGACCTAACAACAGGCTTAACACTCTCGTTGCCTAGCAACTCGACCTGTATGAACTTTTATAGAGCAATTCGAGTACTTCATCCCCCTACCTCTTTTTCCCACATAATTTGTTGTTGTGTCTGACTTCATGGGTTGGGAGCATTAACCATCGTTATTCGTGTGTTGTCACAAGGACTATCTTGAAAAGCTGCTATTGATTCTTGGTACTTTTGATTTAATTCTTCTTTACGCTTTCGCTAGTTCGCTAGTGGAGCTAGTTCTGATATTAAATTTTATGGATCTTGGGTCTTAAAGATCTTTCCCATCTTCAAACCAAATTCGTAAATTGTCGTCTATCATATTCTTATATTCTTCGTTGGTAAGTACTGACGCATTCGGTTTCCAGTAACCAGGGCCTCGAGTGATTCTATTTCATTCAAGGTAAAATATTTACTTTTGTCACTAAATCATGCAATTTATCCGAAATCAAACAATAATCCAGTCTGCAAGATACAATAAGGAGAGCAGCGTCCCCAAGTAAAGTTTTGTTGATTTGGGTTTTCTATACGCCAAATGTCGTGGGGACTAAATTCATCTTGAATATCTTCAATGGATTTTATTACATACCTTCGAGGAAGGTATTTTTATCCATTAAAATCACTACCTATAATGATGTTTTCTTCATTCCCCAAATCATCATTTCAGTCAATACAATATCTATTACTTTGACATTTTCTCAGTCAGTGCCATCTACTAAACATGATGGCACAATTTTCTAATTTCCATTGCAAATAAATCTTGTTAATAAAATCATTAAGATCAAGTCTTTAGAAAACGGCATTTCCTTTCATTATAATCACTAGTCAGAAGTACGTTTTCATTCTTGCAGTTGCAATATAAGTACTTTTGAGTAATTTTAGTTCTATAATATATAAAGTAACCACTGTGGATATCCGGCAACTCTTCAAACAGGAACTTGTCAGCTGATTTGAGTTCCCCAACACTCTGGCAAATTAAATAAAACGAGATTTATTGCATTGACAATTAGGAGCAAGGATGAACGAGTACCTTAGTTGTAGTTTTCAAATTTTGACACGACAGTCTAACAGAATATCCCTTGAACACAGCAGAAATAATCTCAAGACTGGTAACCTTAAAATTAAAAGGTTGATTTGTAAATCCTTAACTCATTTCCAACAGGTTTACCAAATATGTTGGGACAAAAATTCCTCTTAAAGCTAAAAGTCTACACTGCCAGCAGACTTTGACTCCACGTCGTACCATCTTTTCCACAACTTCCTGCTCACTTCTTTAGCACGACATGGATAAGGCGTTTGATTTCAGATGCTCCCACAGGTCTGCCATTTTCGCGTTTGTGACCCAAAGGAATTATGGGAAACTCTGGTATACCGCGCGAGTGAAAATCCGCTAATTTCCATTTCAGACATTCTTAGTGTCGAGCCACCCGGTCCTGCTGACAACATTTTGCACCGAAATTGCCATGCCAGGTCCCGGAATCCACGCACAAAACGACTAAAGACAACTCCATTTCATGAATTGCCAACACTCGCTCGAATACTTTGAGCGGTACACTTCGTGTAAAATATCTTCTCACCTCTGTTTTCTTTCAAGGGATTGCCTCTACCCCTCAACCCAGCTTTATGATGCCAGGCAGGTCAGGTGACTTCTGAGGTGGAATATGGCTCAAAAAACACACTTATAAATCAAATAAGCAACGAATTGTAGCTGCAGTGTTCGTTTAGAAAAAAACGACAGCTAGCGTGACAAGCGTGACAACAAAGATAGAGCCTTCGGTGTTGTGGACCAGCAAAACCGCCGTGGAAACCCCTTATATGGAGTAGCCAGCTCAATTTGACCTCCTACCCTCCGAAAATTGCAAAAAAGGCGACCAAATTGACCGGTAGAAAAAGAGTTAATACTTGAAATTGGTACAAGTAAATTGTGCCTAGATAAAGGTGTAGCTGGGCGTTAGAGGTGTAATTGTTCAGTGGAAAGGGACTAACCTTAAGAGAGAATAGAATTGAGCTCTGTTTACTCACCTTAAAAACCACGTGCGTCCCATTGGACATCAGTGCGTATTTGTTATCAAAATTAATCTTAACTGATTCATTTCCGTTTTCCTCAATCTGAAAATCTTCCAATGAAAACAAAAGAAATTAAAAGTCATTGCTTTATTCATTTATAATTGCTCACTTATAAACTGTGTTCATCTTAAGTGCCGGTCGGTTTCCATTTTTTTCGTTAATCGGTTTTAATTATTCGTTCGTTGGCGGCTGATCTGCTGTTCTTTAACAAATCACGAAAAATAAATGTTTTAGTTGTTGTTGTCCGTTTGCTGTCATTCTTTTATCTGTTTGTTTATTCATCGTTTATTCGTCGTTCGCTTGTTTGAATTCACTGACGACTCTTTAAAAAAAAAAATCTCTCTTTACAAAACAAAGTGATACCACAATGCCGATACGTTTTGGACTTACTTGTCTTTGGATCACTTGTGTCGTTTCCGTTGCACTTCGCTTCGCACTCGTCCTCATTAGAAGTACTGCATTGTATCCGAATAAAATTGCCTTTGCAATTCCTCCTATCTTCTCTGAAGAATGACCTAACGGTGATGGAGTGGACTTCTGCACACGTCAGGGACAACATGACCACAATCTGAAAGTGAAGCGGGATCACATGAATGCTCATTGATTGTTTGTAACGTCTGCTCACGTTCTTACTGGACCTTTAGACAAATTGAGTGTCACAAAGTGTTCGCAGACTGTATTCAGTCTTCTACCAATTTTATTATGGGGCAGTCCTAATTCCATGCTTTCATTGAATTATGCAAATATATACTCCACCAGTGGTTGACATCTTTCCTCTGGTCTAGATCGTTCAATTACTTTTAAATGTTTGCAAACAAAGCCTAGCAGCATCGTGTTTGGCAACTGGTGTCTTATGACATTTTCGCTATCAATAACACTGTAACAGCTTCTCGTCACGGTCAGTATGAAGTCCTTCAGGGGGCACCCAACGAGTAATTTCGGTAAAATATCTGTTCGGAAGTAAGGTGGGTTAGTTTCGAATATTCGAACTACATTATATGGTCCTTCCTAAGATTTGCGTATCCGCCGCCCCGTAGTCCATTCTTTTTACTCTTACGTTCCTTTACATGTAATTATTTCTGAACATCGAGAACCGAAGACATGAGGCCAATGGAATTTTTTAATTTTCGCGAGTTTAGCGTAATTTCGTACGTCGGTGTATATTAGACTTAGAACTCAAAAATAAAGACAAACCTGAGTGAAGCTTAGCAATAAAATTAGTGAGGGCATTTTCGGTGAACTAGGAAATATACTTTTCGATAAAGGTTTACCAAAATGCAAAGAAATGCTGAAGTGTTTAATTGCTTACGTTGAATTATTAAATTCCATTGTTAGAAAAACCAGCCAATGAATTTTTAAACTGTGCTCAATAAATTTCCCTTCCGTAGTAACTCAACCCAGCAAAACTGAATGGACGGATCCTTTCAAAAATAGCAGGTTGTGTGTAAAATATGATTTGTGACTTTTCAGATTAAATGTTTTAAATTAACGTTTAAAGGGGTTATTATTATTATTATTATTATTATTATTATTATTATTATTATTATTTTCAAAAAAATTGTTGGTAAAAAATAATAAACAAATAAATGAGTAAACAAATGCATAAATAAGTGAATAAATAACAGGGCTTTTTGCAACAATCCTTCCAATAATTCCATGTAAGTGAATATAATTAGGAAGATTTAAATTAAAGCTATTGACAGTGGCTGAAGCATGTAGACGATATAATTAACTGCCGCCCGGTTGACTCAGTTGGTAGAGCAAAGGACTGAGCTGAGCGATATACCAGAGACCGGACCAGTAACAAGGGACCTGAAATAGCCGGCAGGATCATGGTGGCTGTGTGATCAACACATGCTTTAGTTCATTAGATGATCGAGTCATTATAGGCAGAGACTTTAAGCCGCTGCCCTTGTCTACTTCACCCCTGCACGCTAAACTTGAAGGGGACGTAAAAGGACCCACTCATTGATCGAAAAGAGTATGGGAAGTAGTTCCCGGTGCTGTGGTCAGCCGCTCTCTCACACATACAATACAAAGAGTCCTCGATTAGTAGCCTGGAGGGCCACCTATACTATTTAAATTAAAGTGCACCTCACCCCAAAATATTTTTTCGCTAAAATAAATTTTTGCACCTGTTCGAAACGCATTGTGCCTTTTAGCGCTTTTCTAAACCAAATCTTGACTTTTTATAGGCTGTAAAAGATTCGAATTCTAACCATCATCTGTTTCACGACCGAGTCAGAAGGGACATGGGTCTATTCCCGGTTTGACGTCACAAACTGATTTGCATGCATGTTTACAAAGACTTACCGCGATGCAAATCAGTTTGTGACGTCAAATCGGGAATAGACCCATGCCTCTTATGACTCGGTCGTGAAACAGATGATGGTTAGAATTCGAATCTTTTACAGCCTATAAAAAGTCAAGATTTGGTTTAGAAAAGCGCTAAAAGGCACAATGCGTTTCGAACAGTTGCAAAGATTTATTTTAGCGAAAAAATATTTTGGGGTGAGGTGCACTTTAAGTTGTCGATTAATTGATTTGACTACATAACTAGTAGCAAAAACTGGTTTTACTTACTGAAAAAAAGTATGTAGCCTCCATCAAGTTCCAAAATTTTCCTTTCAGTAACTCGGCCGGTTCAAGCACTCTTAAAGAGACTGATAAAACTCTACAACTGTACAAGGCGATACAGCTACACCTTTATTTATATCATTTTTGTGCCTTCAATCGGATTCAGTCATAGTCAAAGTATGCTAGGGTTATCAGAACTTTGGAATTTAATCCATTTCGAAACAAAAAAAATATTGTTTGTTGATGGCTGAAAATTTTTTAAGCGTTCGATCAGTCGTTGCGTTAACTTAACACGCTTTCCAAGATATAGTAGCTTCCAACTCAAGATGGGAACCATTCACATCTCAGTCAAACTTAACCTGATTTTGATTTTGCTTTAACCTCTTGCTGTGATTATGGTAAGATGTATTTTTATTTTTTAATATCTCAAGGACTGGATCGTACTTATAAGTATATCACCTTGTTTGACCAAACACTACAGCGCTAAACGGTTCAGTAGTTATGCAGCTTCCTTATCACGCGTTCAGGTTGCTTAGTTGCACTGCGGTCACAGCAAAACTCAGGCTCCGTTTTCTCTTGATAACGAAATTGAAAGCCGAATAAAACAGGACAATTACATTCTTTAATACATACACAACTCGCATTCAGTTTACGTGTTAAAACTTATAAATACTTAGTCACTCAATATGTATTGATAGGTTTAAATTACAACTGATGGGCGTACTTCAGTCGAGAAAGTTCTAGTAGAAATTTGATTGGTATGTATGTTCGTTCGTTCCTGCGGTTTGTTTTCGTGTTTTTCTTTTCTTATTCCTTTTTCATACTTAATTTTGCTTTATTCGTTTATTGTTTTTTCTCTGCACATGGCTGCAGCACGCTACCATCGCCAATGCCTTTAATATGCTGTTTAAATTATACCGGAAGTTCTTCGTCTGTGAAAATGCGGGGGCGGGGAGAGGGGCAAATATTACAAGCTGAGATTTTATCGCTTTATATTCAACTATGCGTAGTAAATACGTGAACGCTGATTTCACTGTTTAGCTGTGGCTAAAATCCTCGAATTTTAACTCACACAATGTCGCATTTATGCATTTCTGAAACCTTAAGTCGTGTGGGTTGAAAAAAGCCTATCTGGCGTCAGTACACAGTCTGGGTTGCAATTGAATAAAGCCGTCTGTACACGGTTTAGCAGTTTAACTTTTGACATGCATGAGCGTTCATCATGTTTGCTGGCCTGTCAAACACTGCTGTTAAAGTTTCTAAATTCAAAGTTATTCGATAACTAATCTTACAATAAATCTACAAAATGGTACGTTTGGTTCTATTTTTTTTTGCAATACCATATACACAGACCGCAGACAGTTGATTCATAATCATAAATCTCCAAGAGATTTTACTTCAATCGAGTGCTCTCGGGATTGTAATGAATTCACCTCTCCTTTTTTTTAACGTAAAATATGTAGCGATAAGTACTGACAAAAATAAAAGGTTTTATACTGCAAGTTAGACAAATTATTTGGGAATAACGTTTGCCATTTGCTTGATGTAACATGCTTGGTTGCCTCACGCTCAAACCTCAATTCGGTCGAAACTATATAGTGGTTTTCAAGTGACATAACTCTTGCCAGTAAATTGTTCCAACTACCCAACTGTAATAAGATGCAAAGGCACGTAACTTCCGTTTTTACTTAGGCCTTTACTCAGTTTTTTTTCCCACTAGAAAAGCTTTGGATTATGGACTACTGTTGTCTTCTTTTATATACCACCAAAGCAGTTGTCATCATTAATGAAGTTTTTCTTACACCCAACCATTATTTGGTCCCTTACTGGCACTGTAACTGCCAATAGTTTCTCTGTTGTTTTTGAGAGAGGATAGGCATTAATCCTAATCAGTTGAAACTGAAACCATGAAGAAAAACTAAAAAAAAAAAAACAACAACAACAACAACAACAAAATCACAAAAGGCTTTTCTCGAAGAAACCTTTGGCGTACGAAATTGTTTCGAATTGAGAATCTAATTTCGATGAATTTGATTTCACGTCGTAAAAATGTAGCGGAACACGCCTAGAATATTCCCGGTAGATCCTTCAATATTTTGCCAGTTCCGCCTTGCGAAAGGAATTACGAAAGGCCAGAACAACGCTTAACCCTTGTTAGTCTAGAATTCTCTTCCACGTGGATGCTTGTTTGAATAGCTCTTGATCAAAAAATCAGCTATTTTTAAAGCACTTGATAATATCACGCATGATAACAAAAACCTCTATTGGTCAAGGAGCGCTTGAGCTTGCGAGGCCACTGCATTAAAATAAGAGATAAGTACGTCTTCTCCAATCCCATGCCATAGCCTGGAATTAAGAAACGAAGACACCTGCTTGTATTCTTTTCCGTGAAGCCTTTGTCAGAAAAGGCGAATGAGCTTACTACTTGAGGTTCTATGCTCTTGACCGATGAAAAATGAAATTTGCAAATTGATATGCATGAAATATGTCCTTTGGTTAAAGGGGTGATAAGATAGAGGGACTCTTAAATTATGGCAGACAAATTTTGAAGTGTTGAATTCTAAAACGCTCACTTGGATGCCTCTTGAACTTGAAACGTGTTAAATGATTAAAATTCTAAAGCAAACACCTGAAATCCCAGGGAAGTCAATACGCAGACGATAAATCAGTTATAAACTGAGAAACAGACTGAGTCGGAAACATGATCGACCCACAGTGATCGAAAACTGTCAGCGCCCCATAGTGGAAATGATTGCTTATTCGTGTTAAGGTATGTTTATACATGAATGTGCAAAAATGGTTAATGAATTTGCAAACAACGAAAATGAATGACCATTCGTCAAAATGAATGTATTTTGACGTTAATAAACCTGATACCTGCCTTATTGAAAGCAAATTTTCTGGTAATGGCCAGCAAAAGGTTGAGAAATTATTTTGAAAAACTCAAGCGCTTTATTTGTAAAAGGCTAGGGTAAGTAAACTACACAGAACACTTATCGCAAGGATTTTTAATTTCAAACTTGTTATCGGAAATTAAAATTTTGACCGATCCGACATGCAAAGTTGTCAAATAAGAAAGCTTTAAGCGAAGGAAAATATCAATGCTGTTGGAAAAAGGCGTTTTGACTTTATTTTAGTTCTTCTATGCGTGGAATATTTTTGGTCTTTCACTTTTTTTGCTTGTTGTTTTTCCGTTCAGACAAACAGCTTCTCGCTGTTATTTTCCCACAAACATGGGTTTGGTTGGAAAATATTTTTTTTACCCGTTGTAA
>JAEMWC010000512.1:222500-267500 GCA_016490735.1 Pachyseris speciosa
CAAATGAAACGTTTAACCCGTTATAGATGGCGTTAAAGTATGGTTGGCTCAGCAATTAACGATTTCAAAATTGTTCTACTTACTGGAATAAATTGATTTGGCCCCATTTGGTCCACTGTCTTCGGTCACTCAGTATTTGGAAAACAACTGGTTAATTTCTATAGTTTTCTAATGGCTATGTCGCTTATTTATACTGATTCTGAGGGATTAAGTTTGGCTGCTGTGTAATCCTCTGAATCATTTCAGTTATTCCTTCCGATTGCAATAGCGCCATAAATGGCTTTACACAAAATATTAGTACTCTGCGCCCAGGATCTTATATTGTCGCCTAATATTTTTTATGCTCTTTTTTGTTATTATTTAGCGGAGTATTCAAGGTCATCAACTCTTCCATTTGAAACACCCACTTAATTTTCGAAGAGCGTTCAAGGTCATTTGTACGATAACATTGTGACTAAAGTTGAAGCTTCTGGGCAAAATCTTCAGCGGAGATTCCATTAAAAGCTATATTGCTTTATTGCTCCTCAGCAATCAAAAGTGATCTTGCTTAGGCCAGGGTTTTTAAAGTTGGAGTAATAGTTAAGAACAAACTCCTTGACAGTAAGGATGTATATCAAGCGGTAGAGAGGGCATTTAGACAAATGTATAGCGAAAACACGCTATAAATGAGTGTGGGTGTTGTACATGGACAGATTTGTAAGTGCATTTAATTGCCCACAGGGTGAAACTTAATTTTCCTGGCTCTTTTAGTGTTCTCAGTGCCATTTCCAACTAGAGTTCCTTTATGATTATAATGCAACCAGACTGCTGGTCTGCCAGTTCATTTCGTTTTCTTATAGCGTAAAACTTTAATAAGGCACAAACACACACACACGCTTGATTCGTTTGTCAGTGAACTCGAACGGAAATGCAGGAAACAAGTTGACGTAAGCAGTGCACCGACTATGAAATTGACTTTCAGGAAGACTTTTTGGAGAATGCATAAGAAACAAAAACTTTTCTATTCAAAAGCTTCTGTTTTTAAGTCAGCCTAAATGTTTAACTGAAATATCGCCGATGTTACTAATTTGCACTCATAATTGTGTTTTTATTGAATTATAATTGAGAAGGTCACGCCAGCCTATTTGATCACAATTTCATATCTCCTGGCCTATTCCAACTGTAAGATCCCCGAGTTGGGAAGCAAGTACATGTTCACTCAAGAATCAGTCTGTGGAGTTCAAACCGTATCATTTTGTGACTTTATTGTGAAATTGAGGCAAAAACATCTGTGACCGTTTGTTAGAGCGAGGACGCGTTCAAGTGCCTGTATCGTTTCTCGCGAGGCCGGTTGGTTGACGACTCGAGTTTAAACCTCTGACTGTCTAGTTCTTTGCCGGAAATCGAGACTGAAATCCTGACTCAAGTTTCAAACTTTTTGAGGACACCATCACAGGCATTTCAAATGAAAAGGATGGATCATCTGGCAAATGAAGCTGTTAAGTAGAAAGAAACCTTTAAAAAGACCTAAAGTTAAGCTTTGAAATACAACACAATTCTTTGAAGGTACCACGCATGGGTAAATACCCGGTGAAAGTCTTTTCTCGATTTTTTTACTTTACGGGAAGTATATAACTTTTGCCATTTTTGGTGATGAGAAAGAAACATCTTTTCCTTCCGAAGTTATCGTGGCAGCTGAACTGAAATTTTCGCCTAAACTATTCCCCTTGGCGAAAGTTCCGAAGAACTATGCCTTGGGAATCTTAGCGTCATCAAAGGAACATTCAACGGAACATGTTCCCGAGCCTTGGTGAGCGAGAAAAATATCTAATTAAGCGAAGGCTATTTTCACTGCTTTTGAATCTCGCAGCTCTACCTTATCGAAACGAAAATATTTTCTGACAGAAAATGCGCCGTGCCGGCCTTTGGGCAATGAGAAAATGTCCACGTTAATCATCACCATAATTTTTTTTTCTGAAGCATTTCAGCAGTCCGGAATCTTAAATACTTGAATCTAATTGGCTAATGGCGCGTCCTCCCATACGTTCACCGCGCGTAAGGACCGCTGCCAACTTTGAAGCAAACTTGGGAGAGAGCGAGAATTTTCATCAGAACTGAAACAGATATTGAGCACAGAGCCAGGATGATGTTGCCGTTTGCTTTCAAGACTATGGTTTGTTGTCCGGTCTTGGGTTTCAACCTCCCACTCAGCAGTCGGGTGCTCTACCAACAGAGTAACCGGGCGGCGGTTAACAAAAGTCGTTGGTTGGCTATAAAAGGACAAACAATGTTTCACCAAATACTGGACAAGTTGAGTTAATGATTTTTGCATATAATGGCTGAAATTCTTTTTCCAAAAGCGAGTGAGCAGAGGAAATCGAGCCTAACAAGAGTTCTGTTGGCAGAGGTGGCTAAAAGATCAAAGATTTGTCCGCAACGCGGAAGTGTTGGTTGAAATCAGTGTTTCATCTAACTAAAACATGCAAAATATTCAGATGCAAATTTCAAATAGGCGGCTAAACGGTCAAACATGTTCTTCCAACAGAAAGTTTTTTATAATAATTAATATTTTTAGACATATAATTTGCAGAGTTACATTATACGTTACAATAAACATTACAATACTAATGTAGGATATTTATTGCAATACCGAAGTAACATAAATTACAAATTCCAACACCAAGTTGATCGAATATGTTTGATCGTTCAGACGGGGCTTTGCATTTATTAGCTCATGATTTACGGCGTTTCGTGCGATGAAGAATTTTGCTCTCACCCAAGCCGTGTTCAAATGACTCTGTAATTACTTCAGATTATTTGTTTGACGCCTAACAGCTGAAAATTGCAGGCTTAGTTATTTTACACATTATTAATCTGAATGCAAATGTCTGTTCAAAGATGAACTTCCGTTACTTTGACGTAACTTTGACAGTTTAAAATACGTGATGACCTTACCTTTGAAAAATTACAATTTTAATTATTAGTTTATAAAAACAGTCAGCAAACACCGGAAATATTTTAGCCAGATGTTGTTCTTCCCATTTACCTTCACAGGTTATGTAGTTTAACGTCTTATTGATATACGACAGAAACGTTTTGTCTGAACAAAAACTTCCGGTGGTAAATTGTATTGAAAATGTGGTTTTCCGTGATGTCACTACGGATGAATAAGCCACATCCTCATCATCCGTGTCCAAAAGCTGATTCAATCAGAGTTTTATGCCTTCTAAGCTTTTTTCTTTTTCATTTTGCCTCAAAAGAGCGTTCACGCCTTATAACCGGAAATTCTTTGATTGTGTGTTTAACGTCTCAAGAATTTTGATCTTCTACGCAGTGTCTCAAAGGGCAGGGACATGAAAATATATACATAGCCGACGAGGCCACAAGCCAAGTTCCGCTACAATCAGGCGATATTCCGTAAGATTGAGAAGGATAATTGGTTTTATTATTCCACACATTAATGAAAAGACACTATTGTCTGCGTTTATTGCAAAAAATGACTTTATAAATCACTTTATTTGAGTATCAATCAGGGGCACCTAATGATGAAATATCTGTTCGGAAGTAAGGTGGGTTAGACGTTTTGAATATTCGGATCACATTCTGACCACGTCTCTGAGACGCACTAGGATTTTCGACCGTTTTTATAAATAGATTTTCTAGGTGCTTCGGAAAAGTAGTCAGCAAGAGTGGTTGGAAGTTTCGAAACCCTGGAAACGTAGTGAGAGTTCGAACTGTTTCGGAATGGGGCCCCTGGCCAGACTAGCAGTTTCTGAGTAGTGCAAGGAAATCCTTCCGAAATATTGACTCCGAATGCTTTAAGCTGTTTGACGTGCATTTGAGGCTTTCAGTGATTTTTTCGATTTCTGATTTCTGCACTGTATTAACCTTGCCTTGCCAAGAGGAGGAGGGTTCGACGTGGGCCAATGAATAGACTGCAATATATATATAGGTGTGGAAATATATATAGGTGTGGAACAAAACATGTGGGTTATCTTCATTTGTGATAGTGTATATATACATATATATATATATATATATATATATATATATATATATATATATATGTATATATACACTATCACAAATGAAGATAACCCACATGTTTTGTTCCACACCTATATTTCGACCATGAAGATTCACTGTTTGTGACTGATGCTTGTGAAGAGTTATTATATGTATATATATATATATATATATATATATATACATAAGTTGAAGAATTATATATATATATATATATATATATATATATACATAAGTTGAAGGATTAAAGAGGACGCATCGATTCTCTGTGACTCTGAGTTTCGCGCCTAAGCGCTCGTCAGACAGAACTTTATTCAACTAGGAACATACCTTCTTATATACAAATGAGATGAGTGGCTAATTATTTCGCTAGTGTGATGATCTGCTCTACGTGTGAAATAATGTACGTGTGAAATAAAGATTCTATTGTTGGCGGCTTGTGAAATTGGCTAAGTAAAACTTATTCCCGTGGCGGCATTTGGAAATGAGTTCTGTTCTTTTGTTTAATAAAGACGGCTTCTTGGTCACCGCTTGCTTTTGTTGCTGTAGGCCGGGGCGGTCACTATAATACTCCAGTTAATTGTAAAATTGGTGTTGTTGTCTTTGAGTGTCCAGATATATTTTGATAGTTCCGTGCTGTTTGAATAGTTTCTGTTCCGGAAAGAAAATAGGGCTCCTGTAGTCCATACTAACTCCTGCTAACTCCTATTAGATGTCTCTCCCTGTTTTTTTTTTCTTTTTTGGCCGGAAGGGGGGTGGGGGGTGGGGGGGGGGGGGGCATGCTAGTCACATTAATAATTAGAAGAAGAGAAAGAAACTGTCCCTGTCTTCAACTTTGCATTAAGGTCTTATCCTCGCTCCCCTCCCCTCCCCTCCCCTCCAGTTTTATTTGTCAGTTAGTTTCCACTCTCTCTCAAAGAAAGAAACGTGCATTTGAAGTCTTCGCGCGGTCAGTTAGCTCGCAATGACGTCGTTAGAGTTTGATTTTCCGTTGGCCTCCTAGAGCAGAGTATTCCTTAGGACATCATTAAGTCCAGTGAGGGGAAAAGTCTTGCGAGGTGCAGTGTATTCCTCTTCTAATATCCTGCTGTGCATTTAATTGCTAAACGAGTACTTTGTTTACCCGGGCGGTACTGCTGGAACATTGCAGGGATATTGAGAGCTCTGCTTTGAGAGGTAACAAGTCTTTAGCCTCAGAAAGCAGTACGTGTCGGTGATCATTTCTAGGCTCAGGGAGATAAACTGGTGTAAAATTTGGAGCTTGCTAAAGACTTAGTAAAAATGCTGTGGCTAGATGGTTGTCAAGAACTCCTCGCTAACACGGACAGTAAACATCCGGAACCTCAAAGGCATGGCTGGGAATTTGACTGCAAAAAGCGTAAGTTTGAACATTTTTTTGACTAGTTTCCGCCCTCGCAACTTTATCGATCTTAAGCTAGTGATTTGATAGTCTGAAAGTGTCATAATGACTGGTTTCCGGTGTCAGAAGTGATCACAAAATCGAGCGATAATTTACACAAATAAAATTCGACAACAATTAGCTGTGATTCTTCGTAGCAATCACGAACGCTCGGTTGAAAACGCTGCTAGACTTCGCCTAAATCGATGCCGCTAATTCCAAAGCTAACTTTGCCGTCAGAAAGAGCGCATTCTAGAGAGATTTGGCCGACTAACGCACCCAAATTCTCATGTCAGAGGTCACGCCAATTTCATGTCTAATTGCAAGACAAATAACATGTATTCTTTGTCTTCCCTTTGACAGGAACTGTAGGCTCATAACGAGCCTAAATGCAAGTCTCTCTCTCTCTCTCTCTCTCTCTCTCTCTCTCTCTCTTCTCTCTCTCTCTCTCTCTCTCTCTCTCTCTCTCTCTCTCTCTCTCTCTCTCTCTATAATAATGTCAAAAACATCCACTGTCGCGGTTGTATTTCCAGCCGAATTAAAATAATAGCCAAGAACTGGAAAATACGTCTTTGCCAATATTTCGTCTTTATTGAAAGGCTTCATCAGGGCAACTGATGTGAAAGCGGTTGAAACCGTACGCGTTTTAAGATATACGCTAGCTGATGTGAGACGCTAATACGAGACTTAAAGCTGCTCGCGCGCTGTAAAGCGCGCGCGTTACACATAAGTGAAGCAATGAGAGCGATATTAAAATGAATCCCTTCGAGGATTCCTACTACAGAAAAAATCATCACTATTAAGACCGAACGGATAAATACATGGAAGACGGTATGCCCACTGAGCCTCCCTATCCTAGGCTTACGATATAAATCTGTGGAAATTACCCCCTCGCTTAACAAAACACTAACATCTTAAAAGTTGACTTGCTCAGACGGCCAGCTAAAAGTGAATTGAATAGTCTTATGAAACGAGTTCATAAGCCCCAGAGTCTCTCCTCTCCCTCCGCCCGTCAACTTTTTAGATGTTAGTGTTATGTTAAACGAGGGGCTAATTTCCACAGATTTATATCGTAAGCCTACGGACAAACACCAATATTTGTTTCATTCCTCTTGTCACCCTAATTCATGTAAGAAAGGTATCCTTATGGTCAGGCCCTTAGAATAAGACGTATATGTTCCATGGATACTTTGTTTGATAAACGGGCTGAGGAATTGTGCAGTTACTTGGTTAAAAGGGGTTATAACAGGGAGCATGTGGAGGGGCAAATAGATCGAGCGCGTAGGATTCCCAGAGAACAAACCCTTAGGGATAAGCAGCCTGCTTATAATAAACGTATTCCTTTTGTGGTCACATTTCATCCGGCACTCCTTGTATTTCTAAAATATTACACAGGCTTCATCCTGTTTTGCAATCGTCTAGGCGTTGCCAGCTGGCCTTAGAACAGGTACCCATGGTGGCTTTCCGACGGCCTAAATGCCTTAAGGACATTCTGGTACATTCCGAACTTAAGACACGAGTTACTGTTAAGGGTTGTGGTAGATGTGGGGATAGACGATGCAGGGTTTGTGATTTCCTGGATGAGGGCATTTGTTTCAAAAGTAGAGTTATTGGGAGAGATTTTGTGATTAATTTAAAGCTGGATTGTAATTCAGACCACGTAGTCTAACTCTTGTCTTGTGCTATGTGTCAAATGTAATATGTGGGATCTACTATTAACAAATTTAGGACTAGATTTAATAACCACAAGTCTAGGATTAATGCGCACAGAGGACTATCCTCTGAGAATAAACTTAAAGACGATGTTATATACAGGCATTTCAATCAGGCAGACCATCATGGTTTGAGTGATGTTAGAATACAGTTAATAGACAGGTGCTCAAGTGAGGAATATCTTAAGGATAGGGAGGCCCAGTGGGCATACCGTCTTTATTACCGTATTTATCCACTCGGTCTTAATAGTGATGACTTTTTCTGTAGTAGGAATCCTCGAAGCGCGCGAGCAGCTTTAAGTCTCGTATTAGCGTCTCACATCAGCTAGCGTATATCTTAAAACACGTACGGTTTCAACCGCTTTCACATCAGTTGCCCTGATGAAGTCTTTCAATAAAGACGAAATATTATATATATATATATATATAACTTCACAGGAGTTCAGGCTTCAGGAGGAATCATCGTTTTATTGCGACAGTGCTGATTCGTATGGTTCAAAATTATATGACCACAATCATCAGGCAACTTAATCGATGATGAAAATCGTTGAAGTTGCCTGATGAGTGTGGTCATATAATATATATATATATATTATATATATATATATATATATATATATATATATATATATATATATCTTCACAGGAGTTCAGGCTTCAGGAGTAATCATCGTTTTATTGCGACAGTGCTGTTTCGTATGGTTCAAAATTATGACCACACTCATCAGGCAACTTAATCGATTATGAAAATCGTTGAAGTTGCCTGATGAGTGTGGTCATATAATTTTGAACCATACGAAACAGCACTGTCGCAATAAAACGATGATATATATATATAGCTGGAGTTTTCAAAACAGGGTTCCTGGCGTCCATACTAACTCCTATTAGATGTCTTTCGCTGTTTTTTTTTTTCTTTGTTGGACGGGGCGGGTCGGGGGGAGGGGGGGGGAGCATGCTAACTAGATTAATAATTAGAAGAAGAGAAAGAAACTGTCCCTGTCTTCAACTTTGCATTAAGGTCTTATCCTCGCTCCCCTCCCGTCCCCTCCATTTTTATTTGTCAGTTAGTTTCCACTCTCTCTCCAAGAAAGAAACATGCATTTGAAGTCTTCGCGCGGTGAGTTAGCTCGCAATGACGTCGTTAGAGTTTGATTTTCCGTTGGCTTCCTAGAGCAGAGTATTCCTTAGGACATCATTAAGTCCAGTGAGGGGAAAGGTCTCGCGAGGTGCAGTGTCTGCCTTGTCTAATATAGTGCTGTGCAGTTGTTTGCTAAACGAGTACTTTGTTTACCCGGGCGGTACTGCTGGAACAATGCAGGGATATTGAGAGCTCTGCTTTGAGAGGTAACAAGTCTTTAGCCTCAGAAAGTAGCTGTCAGTGATCATTTCTAGGATCAGGGAGAGAAACTGGTGTAGAATTTGGAGCATGCTAAAGACTTAGTAAAAATGCTGTGGCTAGATGGTCGTCAACAACTCCTCGCTAACACGGACAGTAAACATCCGGGACCTACCTCATGAAATTATCGAGAAAGACACAAGGCATGGCTGGGAATTTGTCTGCAAAAAGCGTAAGTTTGAACATTTTTTTGACTAGTTTCTGCCCTCGCAACTTTATCGAGTGATTTGATAGTCTGAAAGTGTCATAATGACTGGTTTCCGGTGTCAAAAGTGATCACAAAATCGAGCGATAATTTACACAAATAAAATTCGACAATAATTAGCTGTGATCCTTCGTAGAAATCACGAACGCTCGGTTGGAAACGCTGCTAGACTTCGCCTAAATCTATGCCGCTAATTCCAAAACTAACTTTGCCGTCAGAAAGAGCGTATTCTAGAGAGATTTGGCCGAATAACGCACCAAAATTCTCATGTCAGAGGTCACGTCAGTTTCATGTCTAATTGCAAGACAAACAACATGTATTATTTGTCTTTCCTTTGACAGAGACTGTAGGTTCATAACGGGCCTAAATGCAAGTCTCCCTTATGATAAACGAGGTATTGATCAAGAAAGTTCTAAAACCCCTCAAATTTTCATGACCCTGGTTTTCAAAAGGTCGGCGATATATATATATATATATATATATATATATATATATATATATATATATATATATATATATATATATATATAACTAAACACAAGGGAAAAAAACATTTTTAAGGACCACCTATATTTCGACTGTGTAGAACAGTCTTCCTCAGGGTGAAATATATATATATATATATATATATATATATATATATATATATATATATATATATATATATATATATATATCTATATATCTGACTGGATATGTCAAAAGGTACCTGCACTGACTCTCTAGGCAGCCCCAATTTTGATGTAGTCAAATGCTCCAGGAGGCACCCTCCCCACCCCTGTGCTTTTGACACACACCTGCCAGCCACCCACCCGAAGACAAATTGCCAATGCATGCCTAGAACTGAAACTCTTACTCAACATAAGGACAGCAACTTTAACTGCAGTCAAAGTCTCAAAAGAGCCCCCCCCAGCCCTGTGGTTTTGATGGACAGCTGCCAATCACCCACTCACTGTTAGAACTGTTCCTGGGCTATTTGACAATTGCATGCTCAGTGATGTGGCCTATGAATGGAAAATAATCCGGGGGTTACCTTAATGTTTTGATACAGACCGTTACAGCTTTTTTCATGTAAATCATATGGTTCTTATATCATGCTAACTAGTCCACATTTGCATGAGAAAGACAGAGAGGTTTGTATCAAAACACCTCCAGATGCCTCCAGCATCACTTCCACTCACAGGCCAGGTCAACATGAACACACAAGGGTAAAATGGGTATTCATACAGGTTACTCTAGAACAGTCGTATTTCAAGAAATATATGTTATTCACCGGCTGGGACTTGTCCGTATAGGGAGAAGCCTGTGCCTTTTTCAAGACCGAAGGCACAGTTTTTAGCTATATCGACGGACCTAAGCCGGTGAATAACGTTTCCATTTTATTTTTATTTTTTGTAAGATCAACGAGGCGAACTGGTTATTTTCTCCCTATGCTCTGTTTGCTCGCACTCTGACTGTCAGTAGAATTTAGCTTATTAAAAAGCCACCCGTAAATCATTAACAATTAAACAGAACTTTAAATATATCTTACAACAATAAATGTACAGGGCAATTAAAATGAACCGTGATATTTGTATCAAGCAATCAACTAACAAGAAATTCGCATGAACAGCAGAATAATTATTGTACGTACTTAACGTCCTGTCGACTTTGGAATTCGGTTTTAACGAGAGTTCGAAAACACAGGGAAGACTTAATACTCGCAGATCTTGTTTTTCGTTACGACTGTTAATATACTTTTAAAAGCTCAAGCCTTTACTTAAACTTAAGTTAAAATAAGAAAACCGCCTTACACATCAGTCCCTGCCAACGACACAGCGGTGAGAGGTGTTAGGTTGACTAATTCGCTAAGAACCATATCTTTTTAAATTAAGCAAAATGGAAACTACACTTCCAAAGGAAATAACGGATACGAACCGAAAAACTGAAAAGGCTGCTCTGCAGGTAGCCGCACTGATTCAGTTGAATGACGTGCCAACACTACAAGAATCGAAGAAAAACTCGAAAACATAAGCTTAAATTAAGCTTGAAGCAAACAAGCAATAAGTTTTGCAAACACATTTAAGTGAATACTCGTCTTGAACATTTAGTAAGCGAAAAGTTCAATTTCAAAGGGAAAAATCGACCGTTTCGTCGTCGCGCCGGTGTAAAAAGAATTCCCGCGGATTGAACTGATAAGAAATTGCGAGAGTGTGATGAGTGACGCGCCGTTTTGAACTTTACGCTCCCTGAACATGGAGTACTGTACAGTAAGCTTAATTGTTAACTACCGTTAATACGACAACTTTTTGATAGGGATGTATGGCAAACCGAAATAAAGACGGCGCATTAAGAATTGCTGAATGTAAGAGCTCGTGCGCAAAAAGCTAAAATTATATCTGTATGCAACGGCTCATTACAAATTAGAGCCGCCTTGTTTTCAGTGTCGGCCAATTTCCTTTGACCACACAAGTGGTATTTACCTCTTCCGTCGTTCCAGAAAAACTAAGTTTAATTTTAATATTAATCCGATTAACTAGCGCGCTTTGATTGTCACCAGTTAACTTATATAGCTGAGCAGTTTAGAAAGAAAATTTTAGAAAGGATGAAATTATAAGCTTTGTTTAGAGCCATTTTTTTTTATTTAAGGACTTATCGAAACACAAATCATAAGAGATAAGCTTAAGTCCTTACTTGAACTGTTCTAGCTCGAAAGCTTCTCGCTCAAGTTAAAGTTCGTATAAAAATATTGCGTCAACCTTGACGGCTTGAAAATTGTCTCGGAATTTAACGATTTTTTCCATCCTGTGCCGTCTTAAAATTATCAAAATAAAAAAATCAGTCAACTCACATAGGCGCGGCTCTGTACTTTCCTGACGTTAAACGTCAGTTGTCATCACCTCCATCTCGCTGCAAAATATAACATCACCTGTCTGATAAAGTTTTTATAACTAAACATTGAAGTAAAGGTAAATTTTGCGTATGACATACATCCTTACCGAAAACTGGTTTTTTTTTGTTTACCCAGAAACATCCTTCTCAAAGATACTCTTAGCGGACGAACGGCGACTCAAATGCAGAGAGTAACAAGGCATTGCGCCCCAAAGTATTCGCAACGTGTCACGTCACTTCTAGCGTCCCTTGACATTTTTATCTGCGTGGAGTCACGTTAGGCCTGGAAGCTATTGTAGCATGTGTTTCTCTTTTGTTTACAAATAATCATTAAAGGATAAAAATTAAGGTATTACCTTTTTGTTTCAAAATTCCTAACTCGTCCTTTGCTTATAAAATACATTTTTTATGGCATTCAGGACGGAACACACGTACAAAGTGTGATTGATCACAACGAGAATTTAAATACAGTGAAATTCGCATGTTACCTTTTCTTGACCCTCCATTCAAGCTATATTTTACTTAAATGATTTTACAACAATACATTTTAGTTAAACCTTATCTGGGTCATTCCTTTTATAGAAGGAAAACAAATCTTGAATACGTGACATGAGTTACGCAACGCTAGTATTTTAAAAGGGCACGTTATCTGTTCTCAATCTCAAGTGGTTTATAAACTTTATAGCAATTTCGAGAATCAACGCGATTTTGTTTCGGTTGCTATAAATATGGAACTTATTGCTACTGTTCATAATTTTTCGTTGCTCGTCAAAAAAGGCAATGGCCTGGGCTTCTAGTTTGTCAAACAGAGCACAAGTCCCGATTTCAAGTGGAGCTGATCGCCGAGTTTGCGACTTAAACAAGCTAGTTTATCGCTTCAACCCAGAAACCCGTTGGGCATATTTCCGAGAAGGAGTTCCACTCGCAAGCTCAGTTGAAAGAGGGCGAAAGAAAATGAATCCTAAGCTGACGAAGTTTTTCACCAGCAAACGGAAAAGGATGATTGCCCGAAAAAAACAGACCTTATCAAGACGTACACAAAATGTCATTGCTGAGTGAGTGCAATAACGGCTGTCTGATGCGACTAAGGCCACATGAATGTCGACAAATGATCCAGGCTTTGAGAACAAGTTTTTATCAAAAAAGTTACAACGAACAAAATTATATTCTTTCAGGACTGATGGAAGTCAGCGTTTGTCCTAGTGGCGTCAGGAGGGTTACCTACAAGTTACCATCACTGGGAACAGTTTGTCGAGGTGCTTTTCAGAAATGTTACGGATTTTCTCCCGTTAAAATCAAGGTTCTTCTCAGGAAACTGGAGGACGATGGTGTGTCTATCCAACAAGACATGAGAGGGCGGCACGGAAATAATGCAATTAAACTTTTGCCGGAAGCACGGAGGGCCGTTATTGACTTCATCTGTTCAAAAAAGGCGACTGAATCGCACTACAGAAGGTCCAGAACTCAGAAAAGGTACTTTGACTCTTGCATATCAATGCGCAAGATGTGGCAAGAATTTGTCAAGGAAAACCCTAACTTTAAAACGAACCGTTCAAAGCTTAAAAATAAGGGACCTGTGATTAGTTATTCCGCTTTAAAAAAAAATATTCAACGAAGACTTGAGCGAATTACTCAGCTTTCGAAAGGCCAGGATAGATACTTGCCAATTCTGTGATAGCATTGACAACAAAATGAAAAATATACGTTTAGATATTAACAACGGTAACGTCAGTCGTTCCGATGAATTAGAACAACTACAAGAGAAACACGTCGCTCACAAGCTAGAAAGTGAAAGAAGATTCGCTTGTATGAAATATGACATGGTTATCCTCTCGAAGAAACAATAATTTAAGAAACTGAAAACTGACAGAGGTCGTTAGTTTCATAAAGTAAAACGAACCGTTCAAAGCTTAAAAATAAGGGACCTGTGATTAGTTATTCCGCCTTTAGAAAAATATTTAAAGAAGACTTGAGCGAATTACTCAGCTTTCGAAAGGCCAGGATAGATACTTGCCAATTCTGTGATAGCATTGACAACAAAATGAAAAATATACGTTTAGATATTAACAACGGTAACGTCAGTCGTGCCGATGAATTAGAACAACTACAAGAGAAACACGTCGCTCACAAGCTAGAAAGTGAAAGAAGACTCGCTTGTATGAAATATGACATGGTTATCCTCTCGAAGAAACAATAATTTAAGAAACTGAAAACTGACAGAGGTCGTTAGTTTCATAAAATAAAAAATAAACTGTTTGAAAAGACGAATTTTATATATTACTGATTACAGTGTTCAATAATTTATAATTCGTATATGTTTTGATGTAGATAAGGTTAATTTAATTCTTAAAAACTCGACCCTACAAGCTTTTAGGTTTTAAAATTATCGTGTTTAAATAAAAATTATGTGTGTATGTAGTTTTGTTGTATTTACATTAACTGTTTACACTCCTAGTATCCCATCATAGGTACAATCTTGAGAAATGAGAAATTAAGGCCACCCCTTCCCCCTCCCCCTCCCCCCTCCCTCCATTTCAATGATGGGACAAATGGCGCAATTGCATGGGGTTCAGCGCGAATTCATCATTGAAATGGGGGGTGGGGTGGTCTTGTACTTTCCAGCGTTTCGCGGCTTTTTTTCTCGCATGATTTAAGATGAAATTGGACTCCACTCAATTCTATTAACAAATAAAGCGATCATGATGGTTTTATGGAATACTAAATCTTTGTCCCAAAGTGCACAGGCGTACCGGTTTCTTCCGACTTGGGTTTTAGCCTGACAAAATTACATAGTGGCCGAATGTGAAAGTGTTGAAAGTGGGATACAAACGTACTCAAAAGTGTCCATGCAAGATGAAATTCAGGCAGACATAGGAGTAGAGATTCGCCTGCCACTCCGTTTCATGAAAGGTGTCGGAACGGGCACTCAGAAATTCGGCAGAACTTACCAGGAGCAAACTCGATGGGCAAAATTCACAGCCGCGTTTTATATTATGTAATTCAGCAACTTTAAATCTTATCGTGAAACGTTTCACGACTCTAACTCGGGATGAACGCCAGAAAGAGTACCGTACTTCTCCTACATATACTGATGTCGGTGTAGTTAAAACTTAAAAGATTATAACCAAAGTGACAATAGAAACAGGTTTTCCGTGCATCCCTAGTATTTAGGCCGAGGGTGTTGGCGCTTATTCGGGGGAGGGCGCTTATTCGAGAAATTGCGGTAAAGTAATTTAATCCTAGCCCTGGTTTTCCCAAGATATTTCATTAGCTGTGATCCCTTTGATTTTTATAATTGGTCAGTTTGCACTCGGGTTGTTTTAAGACGTGGAAAATTAAACAGCCCCCAATGAAATTTACGGGTGTGCCTTCGCAAAGTTTGGAAATTAAAAAGCATCCAGTTTTACAGTTATGGCATAAATTCGTTTTAACATCGAAGGGAAACCAGCTGTCGTCACGCTTTTCTCTCAGTATTCCAATATTATTCCAGTCTTATAAGCTGAAATGTACCAAGATAACTCTTTTAGAGGGTCAGCTCAGGTGTGAAAACCACAAATTTTAACCATAAAAATGCGAGCACTCCAGACACTTTAATATGGGAGTTGCACCACGGAAAATATATCTTTGAACAATGGTGTATAGTATGAGACTATAGTACAAATTAATGACTAACAAAAACTTTTAATGTCTTCACTCTAATTCACTGTCTTCATTTTCTTCATCTGCCGAAGGCAGTGATTCATAAAATCGAATAGCATGTTCAGAGAGATACTTCCTTGCTAACTTAACACAAGATCGTTTAACATCCTCGCGCACAGGCCTTCTTTCTTGTCTCACAGTAGTGAGAAGTTCTGGCCTTAGTTTAATGCCCTGCCTTTTCTTTAGAAAGGAAATTTTCCTCGGAAATTGTTTAGAATTCATCTCGAATCTTACAAAGACACTCTCTGGATGATGCACCAACTGAAGCTCTCCGTTCTGGTCGACTGTTTCACCGTAACCGAAATTGAGCCAGGCGATGTTTTTTACTTCAAATCGTTCACCCTCCAAATCCTCGTTCCGGCTGACGTACTGCAATCGGAGGAAAGATTTGTAGTCTTTTATCATGTTCAATGTAACCCAGTTAACTACCACGTTCGATAGTTGCTCACGTTCTAAAACGGTTGCCCATTTTCGAGGAACGTCAATAATTTCTTGCCTTTGAAAAATACTTTGTATGGTTCCAAAGCGTCTATCACAAACGGAGTAAGTGTGTCCCTCCAGCAAAAACTTCAAGTCAGCTCTCAAAAACTTCCCACATCTCACGATATAGTCGAGGTAAAAGAACAGGAAACATTCCTTGAACTGTCCAGGAGCGTTATCACACCAAATGATAATGTGGTCATGTTTTCCGAGCTTATTCTCGATTTGAATGAGTAAATAGTCAAGAAGACTGATGACTTCATTCGGCCCTGAGCTAGCGGTACACTCATCATACAGGAAACAATAAATGTTATCGTCGTTTGCACAGTACATACCCAGGTGGTGCGTTCTTAGCTTCGCAGAGAAATAGCAGTCCTGAGAAGTGATTTTAGGAGTCTTGAGTGATTTGTCGAAATCTAGCTGCAAGGTAAGGGTCTTTGGAAACTTGTCTCTCTGCGTGTGCCCAACTCTCCCACCAGTCACAACTGCCTGTTCCATTTCCTTCACAAAGCGTGTAGATCGGTTTTAGCTAGAAAATGCAAGACGCATCTAGTGTAAAAAGAAAATTATTTCCACTGGATTATGCATGTACTTCACATGTAGTATACACGTACAATTTTGCTGCATGGATTTTATAAGTCTTTGGTATTTTAGATGGTAAAAAGGCTAGAAGGGTCTATTGCCGTTGCAGGGAAAGTCGTATGTGGTAGATTGTTCGAGACGTAATATTATCAATAGGAAACATCGTTACGAATGTCACGCAGGGGGTATTGATAGAGCGCTATGACGCTGGTTGCAATGACGCGTTATAGATAATTGAAGGTGCTCTAATAAGATCTGTTTACGATCCTTTTACTTCTCTTGAAAGTTCTTCCAGATTCTAGGTTAAGGTTATCGAGGAAAATATCCATTAAAATTTGTTTGAGGAACGCTGTCCCTTCAAAAGACATATCATTTCACTGGAAGATGACGCACGTGCTTTCAATCATGTTAACCGTCAAAACACACTTTCAAGACTGTTTTTCTGTGGCCTGAGTACCAGTTAAAACTCAAATAGTTTTCAAGCCAAACACGTTGGAAAGCTCAAAAATGTACTCAATAGTCTTTAAAAAATTGCATAGTGGTAAATAGTACGATAGATTTTACCGCAGTTGAGACAGCGTGATTGGCGATAAGGTTGATTGATAAGCGTGATTGGTGAAGGATTCTTCGTTGGTTACTGAAATCGTCGCGTGAGCGGCGGAAAATCATTTATCTAAATGAGTGAAAAATCAATGAATGGTAAACGAATGATTCATTCATTCATCACTACTCGATCCCACCTTTCATTCCCCAGCAAAAAGCTCTGACTTAATACTCCGTCTTTCCTTCTAAAATGTTCAAGGTATTCAAAAGACACCAATAAAATGCTCGGATAATGGTCATTATGCATATGGCGAAGATAAAATCGTTCACTATTATTAGCTCATTGCATTAAAACGTTGCCTCAGTTGCATTTGCAAGCCTGGGATCTACTCAACGTCAATCTTATAATCTTGGTTTTGGTACAAAGTTGGCATCTTCAAATCGCAATGCCAAGAAAAGTGCGTGAAAGTAGTGAATAAAGCAGTTGTCGATCATTTTGAAACAATGCGACATCTATTTTTGTTTCTAATTCATATTAATAAAAAATATGTATGTATAATGTATTTAAAAAAAAAAGGATCTTATTTTTTCCTGAAGCATCTCAGCGGGACGGAACCTAAATCCTTGAAAATGATTGGCTAATAATGCGCTTTTAGCCGGTCCAGCCTTATTCCATCCGGACCGCGCCCGTTCCGGAAGTAAATTTTTTTTACTACGGCGCGACGAAATCAAACGTTGGATTTCTCCCTTATAAAGAAAATTTTTGTTCATCAAACGTTGTAAAGCCAAGGAAAAGTTAGCAATGAAATAAACGGTTTGGTTATCCTCTCTCTGAATATGTGAATGATCATCGCAGTTATGAACACTACTTAAACGGTAGTAAAAAATAAGGCCTGAAAAAAATTCAGGATTGTACGGGATTCGAACCCACGACCTCTACGATTCCGGTACAGTGCTCTACCAGCTAAGTTAACAAGCCAACTGAGTGCTGGTCATTTTGTTCTTCTTTACAGGCGGTTTTCACTACTGCTGAAGTAGGTTTCCTAACTGCTATGATCATTCACATATTCGTTCTTCAATCTGCATCGCAGTTCAAATATATGATTTTCATACATATTCATACATATTCATACATATTCACACACCCAGGCCTTTGGTTTCGTAAGGCTGTTATAGCCGAGGGGTGGGTTGCGAGACTGGGCTCTCGCAGCCTCTCGAAGTGCCCCTCAAGGCGTGCGTCTCTCATAGCCTCTGGCAGCCAAGTCCGACTCCGGCCTCCTCGTGGCCAAACTGGCACCACTAACAGGAGCAGGGGCGAAGGCGAGTTACTGGCGCCTTAAACCAGTTGCCCGGGGTAGATGGGACTCTTCAGCCTTCGAAGGCAGCTCATCTAGGGGAAGGAAAACCCTGATTCCAAATCTCCGCTGCCTTGCAGCGATCCAGAAAAGGCTTCAGGAAGGTCACCTCCAGGAAAAAGACCCGGAGTGGAGTCCCGAAGGCGGTTGTAGCCGCTCTGCATCTGCATCCGGCAACTCCTGCAGTGGACCTGGCCTCAAGTTGTATTGGTTCATCCTTTCCCTTGGATCCTGCCAGCGACAGCGAGAGGGGGACACTGCAGTGTGGGCTGCCCAGCGTCTCCATATTCACACGCCCAGGCCTTTAGCACACCTGGAGAGTTGACCTCCAGCGGAGTCGCAAGATTCCGGCACACTTAACGGGACGAGGCAGTTACCGGTTATAAGTTCCGGGCGATTGGCGTAACGACGGAGCGCCAGGGGCGTCGTTCGACGGTGGGAGAGGCTCTTCAGCTTCATTGGGTAGCTACCGCCCGCCTCAAGCCGGGCAGCCCCCGGCCAGTAAGGTGCTTACCCTGTCACACTCGCCTGCTCTACTGGGTGCGTCGAGCTTAGGGGCACCTGTCCTGAAAGGTGAGTGTAATCCCGCACCAAGCAGTCAACTCAATAAAAAACCAAAGAAGACTCCAGCTTTTCGTTTCGCAAGCTGGAACGTTTGCAAATGTGCCCGGGAGTCTCTGCGGACCTTCTGCAGATCGACGACTCCCGCAAGACAGCCATCATCAACAAGGAGCTGGCACGACTTAACATCGATGTCGCCTGCCTCCAGGAAACCCGACTGCCCGACAGCGGATCTCTTAGAGAATCACACTACACCTTCTTTTGGCAGGGCCTGTCTCAGGATGTGCCCAGGCAGCACGGTGTAGGTTTTGCCGTGAGGAACTCGCTGCTCGCCACCACAGAAGCACCCACAGGAGGAACATCAAGATTGTTCACCCTGCGCATGAAGACCTCCCTAGGCTACGTCAACATCATCTCAGCCTACGCTCCTGTGCTAACCTCCACCGCTGAAGCGAAGGACCAGTTCTACGAGGCCCTAGGAGACGTGCTGTCAGGAATCCCGAACTCAGAAGCCATATACTTGCTAGGCGACTTCAACGCCCACGTTGGGGCCGACTGGCACGTATGGCCCACCTGCCTAGGCCACCAGGGCATTTGCAGGATGAACGATAACGGGCAGAGACTGCTCGAACTCTGTTGCCACCACGGCCTCTGCATCACCAACTCTTACTTCACGTGCAAGGGGATGCACAAAGTGTCTTGGAGAGACCCTCGGTCCCGCCACTGGCACCAGCTAGACCTCGTCATCACCAGGAGGGTGGACCTCAGGACCATCTTTCACACGCGAAGCTACCACTGCGCTGATTGCGACACCGACAACTCTCTCGTCGCCAGCAAGGTCAGGCTGAAGCCCAGAAAGATCCACCACACCAAGACGAAGGGGTTCCCCCCATCAACACCTGTACCACTTTCGACCCAACCAAGGCTCAGAGCTTCGCCGACAACTTCAAGGATAGGCTCTCTGGAACCATCTCCGCAATGCCATCTACGACCCAGCCATGGCCGCTTTCGGGAAGAAAGAACACAAGAATGCTGATTGGTTCGAGGCACATTGGGAAGAGATGCAGCCAGTCACGGAGGCCAGGAGAAAAGGACTGCTGGACCACAAGCAGAATCCCTGCCCTAGCCCACGCGACGCTCTCAAAGCAGCTAGAAGCAAGGCCCAGCAGACCGCCCGCCGCTGCGCAAACGAGTATTGGCAGACCCTGTGCACCCAGATCCAGTCAGTTGCCGACCGCGGCTACGCCAGAGGAATTTACGGGGGGGTCAAAACAGGCCAACGGCCCCACGAGCGTTAAAACAGCCCCACTAAAATAAAAGACTGGCGAGACCATCACCGACCAGAGCAAGCAGCTGCAGCGATGGATCGAGCATTACCTCGAGCTTTACGCGACACAGAACATCGCCACAGACGCTGCCCTCGACGCCCTGCCGGGCCTACCAGTCATGGAGGAGCTCGACACCCCGCCCACACTGGAGGAGCTCAGCAAAGCCATCGACTATCTCGCCTGCGGCAAGGCGCCGGGAAAGGACGGTATTCCGCCTGAAGTGCTGAAGCAGGGGAAGCAGACCATCCTGCAACCGCTTCATGAGCTCCTGTGCCTGTGCTGGGAGCAAGGCTTCATTCCCCAAGATATGAGAGATGCCAACATCGTCACCTTATATAAGAACAAGGGTGACCGCAGCGATTGTAACAACTATCGCGGTATCTCTCTCCTGAGCATCGTCGGCAAAGTCTTCTCCCGAGTCGCCCTCAACCGCCTACAGAGCCTCGCTTCGCGCGTCTACCCCGAGTCACAATGTGGCTTCAGAGCCGGGAGGTCCACAGTGGACATGATCTTCTCCCTCCGACAGCTGCAGAAGAAGTGTCGAGAGCAGCAGCCATTGTTCCTCGCCTTCCTGGACCTCACCAAAGCCTTCGACTTGGTGAGCAGAAGCAGGCTCTTCCAGATCCTGCAGAAGATTCGGTGTCCTCTCAAATCCTGAGAGTCATTACCTCCTTCCATCAGTACATGCAGAGCACGGTTTGCTTTGATGGGGCCACCTCTGACCCCATTCCCAGTCAGTAGTGGACTGAAGCAGGGCTGCGTCCTAGCACCAACCCTGTTCGGGATCTTCTTCTCGATGCTCCTGCAGTACGCCTTCGCCGACTGTGATGGTGGAGTCTATGTCCGCACGAGGCAAGATGGCAAACTCTTCAACATCGCCAGACTCGCCAACACCAAGACCTACGAGGTGCTGATACGCGAGCTGCTGTTCGCACACGATGCTGTTTTAAGATCTCACAGCGAGGAAGGTCTTCAGCGCCTGGTCGACAAGTTTTCCGCTACCTGCAGGGAGTTTGGGCTAACAATCAGCCTCAAGAAGACCAACATCATGGCGCAGGGTGCCGAGTCCCCACCTTCCATCACAATCGGGGACACTCAGCTCGAGGTCGTGGACGCCTTCATCTACCTGGGCTCCACAGTAACAAGCTCAACATCTCTCGAGGCCGAGATCAGCTCGAGAATCGCTAAGGCTGCAGGGGTCATAGCCAAACTCAACAAGCGAGTGTGGAACAACAGCCTGCTGAGCGAAAGGACCAAGGTCTGCGTCTACCAAGCCTGTGTCTTGTCGACTGTCCTCTATGGCAGCGAGTCTTGGACGACCCACGCCAGACAAGAGCGACGCCTCAATGGGTCCCACCTCCGCTCGTTTCGACGCCCTCTGCACATCAAATGGCAGGACGAAGTCCGAAACACTGAGGTCCTTCAGCGCGCCGGTCTCTCGAGCATACCCTCTATGCTCATTCAGAGACGCCTCCGCATGCTTGGACATGTCCACCGCATGGAGCCTCAGTGCCTGCCACGAGAGATTCAATTCTCTACGGAGAACTGCGCGACGGCGCTCGTCGACCTCTGCTGCGCTTCAAAGACACCATCAAGCGCGACCTCAAAGCAGCCAACATCAACACAACCAGCTGGGAGGACACTGCTACCGATCGCGACACCTGGCGGCACAGTGTCAAAGCGGGAGCCTCCAAAGCTGAGGAACACGGGAGAGTCCAGTCCACATTGAAGAGAGGGCGAGAAAGCAGCGCGCGGCCTCCGCGCGCGCCCCATCTACCTACATCTGCGTAAACTGCATGAGGGACTGCCACTCCAAGATCGGGCTTCACAGCCAGGCGAGATCCTGCCCCGCCCGCCCTGTGTGCTAACCATCGCCTCTTCGAGACGAGGATGCCGACGATTCTCACCTATCCTCTCTCTTGACAACACTTCACTGTTTTTTGTTTAAGGTTTTTTTTAAGTACATGATACGTTGTCTGACTGAAAACGACTAACTACAGGACGTCTTTTTAGTATCTTGCTTATTGATCTGTGAAGGTCTTGAAGGGGAACAGACACAGGTACTTGAAATAATAAGATACGACGGCAGCGTCTAATAATATTTTTCTTATCAGAAGCCTTCCCAGTCTGGCATTGTTTACAAGACCTCTCGATTTAAACAGTACAGTCATACCATAGAACTAATGACAGAAATTCTAAGGGCTGCTTCTTTTGTCTGAAGACTGTGAACGATTTTAGCAGTCGTTAAAACGAACTCGAACAACTAACAAAACACAGTGTTCACTGAGTGACTCCATTCCACGTTTGCAAGCTGACAATAAAATAATTTTCTCATTTTTTGTCTCAAATTGAAACGAATTTATCTACAATGTGGGAAAAGCTATATTAAAAACAAAATAAAAATAGCCTTACCCGTAACTTGCTATGTTGTAAGAGGCCCTGCCAGGGGTAAATTCCGACAAGCGACATGGCCCAAAAAGTAGCAACAGCACAAAAAATGAAATCCCGACAGGCGACATCATTCCCAGCAAAATTCCGACAGTGGCATCAAGGCCGAGAATTAGCGATTTAAACACCGACACGGGAGATTTTAAAATTCAAACAAGCGACACGGGACCGTCCCCTGGCAGAGCCTCTGGTAAGGTACTCAAGGAAGTGACGAGAGTATTCAAGTAGTGAGAATCGAAACACTGGCCTGCGGCTCGTGTTTGTTCACTACTTCATAGCATGCTTAAGATTTTTTTATTTGTTAGATGTATGTTTCCTTTATATTTGGTTATATTATTATTATATCTTTATTTTCTTCGTCTACGCACTCCACATTTTGGGAACAAGCATATAAGAGCCAGTTTTCTTTAGTGATATGTTGTTGTTTTTTATCGTGGGAAGATTTTCGGCTACATGATCAGCGCCAAAAAGTTTCTACAACCGTAAAAAGCCAGTTTTTCTGGGGTATGTTGGCTTTTTTGCTGTGGGAAGATTTTCGGCTCATGATCAGCGCCACAAATTTCCCACGCTCGTGTCGACGCTTTAAAGGGACAAATTAAGTTAAGCGATCGTCATTTCAAGTTGATCACATCACTCAGTGACAAGATGCCGAAGTTTGGCAATGTTCGACAAGTTATGCTAAAACAAAGGCGAGGGGCAAAATGCCCCTTTTTAACAAGGTTTGTTAATCTTGGCCTTAAAAAAGGAGCGCGCGACAGCTTTGTAGCGACCAGCGAAGCCTTCGGGCAATATTGTGCAGCCGTGGCTTTGTGGACCGAAGAGGATAGTTTGCACGGCCAGACACAATATCTCATCAAGAAGAAAGCTTTTGATAAGGCAAGTACTTAAAACTACAATTTACTCGATTTATTTTCTTCCAAATTTATAACTAGTCGAATTTTGACTGACTAACCCATTTTGGTTACGAGCCGCTAAAATGTTCCAAAGCACAAAAATTTCAGTTTACATCGAGATGAAAAACTGAGTAGAATATTCTTTGCTAAACTTTGATCTTGAGGCGATATTATAGTACACTACCCTCATTGAAAAATCAACTTACAGCGGTTGGGAAATTTTAGGATACAAGGTAGTCGGCTAATGTTTTTTAATGGCCTGAATGTTCCCTTGAAGTCCTTATAAGTCCGAACATGCCAGAATTTACAAAAGCGCTCATTCGGTGCCCCTGGGGATGCAAGGTACGTGAGGGGACGCATTTTTACCGTCCTCTCTGCAGTAAAGTGTTTGTTAGTGCTTCTATTTATGGAAGTTCGCGGTCTTTAAATAAGTAGGGTAAAGTTAACTTTCTATACGTGGTAAAGGTCGTGCGAACTAAAACTTAACACAAAGAAAAATATTCAGAATTGCTGTATCGTTTCATTTGAATGAAAAGTGCAATTGGTGCTTACAGAATGTATTTGTATTACACTCAGTTAACTGATATTGTTTCTTTTCACTCAGCAATTTAAGAAAGCAGTAACAGACCTCGCCCAAAACAAAGAGTGGGAAGTTAAGTCAACAACCCGAGCGGGAAAAATTTGAGGTTACACAGGGATAAGGCTCGTACGCCCCCGAAGAGAGCCAGCAATTGAATTTGGGGGCCAGATAATGCGTGAACGGCTTCAGGAGTATAAGTCCTTCAACCCTAAGCCGCAGCCACCGATTGAGGTAAGTATTTATAATTACATTAATTCTGAATAGTAAGCTAATTTTCCCTAATATATTATAAATTTACTCGGAATAGAGTTCAATGTTATTTGTTTTCATCCGTAGTTGCATAATGTACCAAGTGATCCGCGTGGTGCGGGGATGTGCGCTTTCGCTTCCCGAGATATAATGAAAGGGGAAATAATTTGCGAATATGAAGGAGAAATAACCTCAGTTGAAGAGGCGGAGAGGAGGGAACGGCAATACGAAGAACAGGGGAGGCCTTGTGTACTGATGGTGATCGAAAGTGCGGGACACCAGATAGCGTAAGTGTTTATAGTAAATAAGAGAAAATACTTCTTCAGTGGCGGGGTCGCACGTGATAAAGCCTTAAAAGCGTAATATTTTTTTTGACGTATAACGTTATTGGAGACATCACATAGAGTGGCAGAAATCTACTTATCATTACTTGAATATGCAATTCCTATCAACATCGTACTACATTTTTTTAGTTGAGACCTCTCTACATATACCGAAAGAAAAGAAGTGGGTTTTGTGGAAGAAGAGCCCCGTCTTTGTCTTTGCCGTTGCCTGTCATGATTACCATGAAAACAATGAACGATATGCCGCTTGTTGCTAACCGAATCCGAGGTCCGTACTGTGAGTTACGGACCGAGATTTATCCCGTTGATTTATGGCCCGCGTGCTTCGCGCCTGGACCATAGAAATCAACGGAAGAAAAAGCGAGGACCTGTTACGGAACAAGAAAACGAGGTTAGTAAGATTTGTTATATCTCTGAGGTTAATCCGGCGGAAGGGAAACTTAACTAGTTGAAGTCAAGCGGAACGGTCAACTGCCACGAATGACTGACATGCGAATTAATCTTATTGGCTGCTTGCACAACGTGCAACCATTGCAAGAATCAAGTTTACAAAAACCAACACTTTTACAAGTTTCGCAACTTTCGCAACTTTAAAATTTAACGGGCCGGACAGCGGATCGTACTGTAAAATACGGCCGGCAGAATTGACTAATAACAATGCGCGTAATGAGTGAGAGATATAATAAATCAGAAGCATTTCAATTGTTTTCATGCGTATCACATGTAATTTCCCCGCCTATAGTTGCAAACTTCTTCCAACTGTGACATAGTCATGCAGGGATATCAGTGCGTCGGTTTAACTTATTGATGGAAGTAGTAATGACACATTTTCTCCCCTTTTAGGATTGATCCATACGAAGGTGATCCAAGTGCCAAGTTAACCTGGGGTGCCTGCCTGAATCATTCACGACAACATGCTAACGTGAAGCCGTTCGTGGTAGATAAAGACAGCAATATCCCACGTATTTTCCTTGTCGCTCTCCACGACATTCCAGAGACGACAGACCTTCTTTGGGATTATAACGATCCCAGCTGGCAGTTCTATTCAAGCAGCCAGACTCTTCTGTAAAAACGGAGTTTCAGTCTGTAATACTAACAAAACACGCTGCATGTTAGTATAAATTTAAATAAAAGTTTAGAAACCAGATGGAAAGTTATGACCTTAAGGAAAATGACAATTGATTTTGCAAAAAATATTGCCAATACGTCTGTCAACTTGTACTTCAGTTTAAGTAGCCTACCAATTACAAAAAAAAAAATTCACAACATGAACTTGTATTCCTCAGTAATAAATACAAGTGTAACAGATTATTTTAGAGCGCGCGTCATAGTTACCGGCCGGAAAACTTTCATGTTCTCGCAATTGATGAATGGGAACGGCTTCTTTAATACTGACCGTACTACAAAAGAACGATTGTCATTTTTCTTTAGGTCAAAACTTAAGGTACAACAACAAATGAATAACAAAGTTTATCAACGAAAAATCACGTGTTCTTTTCTTGTTCTCTATGAAAAAAAAAATGAATAAAAACACCACTAAATTAACACAAGTTAGATCTGCAAATTGGACCACCTCCAAAGCAGACAATGTAAACAACTCTGATTATAATAAAGACGACAAAACCCACCAAAAATACGAAGAGCTCACTAAACCCCAACAAAGACCTAATACTAGGCTAAACGTTAACAATTTATCCTAGGATTATCAAAAGTAAAGTCTCATTCAGGCCCTAGACAATTGCCAATGCATGCGTAGAACTGAAACTCTCACTCAACATAAGGACAGCAACTTTAACTGCAGTCAAAGTCTCAAAAGAGCCCCCCCCCAGCCATGTGGTTTTGATGGACAGCTGCCAATCACCCACTCAGTGTTAGAACTGTCCCTGGGCTATTTGGAAAAGCAAGTGTTGACGGCAAGCCCCCTCAAGTTTGAGCCGCAGAAAGAGCTTGAAGACGGGCTGCGCCCGTCTTCAAGCGAAAACCTAGCGGGTACGTTTTTGCAAATTCGCTCAGATATATATATATATATATATATATATATATATATATATATATATATATATATATATAGGCGGCTGAAGGCGCTTCCTGGGCCAACGAAAGATGCAGAACCAAAAGGATCACTAATGATTCACAGTCCTTATTCGGCGAATGATAAAAAACAGTTAAAAAGACCGAAAATGGACAACTTTTGGTTCAAAAAAAAGATAAAAATTTATAAATTTATGATTATATATATATATATATATATATATATATATATATATATATATATATATATATATATATATATATATGTATCTAGCCGACCTTTTGAAAACCAGGCTCATGAAAATTTGAGGGGTTTTAGAACTTTCTTTATCAATACCTTGGTTTATAAAAAGGGAGACTTGCATTTAGGCCCGTTAAGAACCTACAGTCTCTGTCAAAGGGAAGACAAATAATACATGTTATTTGTCTTGCAATTAGACATGAAATTGACGTGACCTCTGACATGAGAATTTTGGTGCGTAATTCGGCCAAATCTCTCTAGAATACGCTCTTTCTGACGGCAAAGTTAGCTTTGGAATTAGCGGCATAGATTTAGGCGAAGTCTTGCAGCGTTTTCAACCGAGCGTTCGTGATTGCTACGAAGAATCACAGCTAATTATTGTCGAATTTTATTTGTGTAAATTATCGCTCGATTTTGTGATCACTTTGACACCGGAAACCAGTCATTATGACACTTTCAGACTATCAAATCACTCGATAAAGTTGCGAGGGCGGAAACTAGTCAAAAAAATGTTCAAACTTACGCTTTTTGTAGACAAATTCCCAGCCATGCCTTGTGTCTTTCTCGATAATTTCATGAGGTAGGTCCCGGATGTTTACTGTCCGTGTTAGCGAGGAGTTGTTGACGACCATCTAGCCACAGCATTTTTACTAAGTCTTAAGCATGCTCCAAATTCTACACCAGTTTCTCTCCCTGATCCTAGAAATGATCACCGACACCTACTTTTTGAGGTTAAAGACTTGTTACCTCTCAAAGCAGAGCTCTCAATATGCCTGCATTGTTCCAGCAGTACCGCCCGGGTAAACAAAGTACTCGTTTAGCAAACAACTGCACAGCAGGATATTAGACGAGGCAGACACTGCACCTCGCAAGACTTTTCCCCTCACTGGACTTAATGATGTCCTAAGGAATACTCTGCTTTAGGAGGCCAACGGAAAATCAAACTCTAACCACGTCATTGCGAGCTAACTGACCGCGCGAAGACTTCAAATGCACGTTTCTTTCTTTGAGAGAGAGTGGAAACTAAATGACAATTAAAACCGGAGGGGAGGAGAGAGGAGGGGAGGGGAGGGGAGCGGGGATAAGACCTTAATGCAAAGTTGAAGTCAGCGACAGTTTCTTTCTCTTCTTCTAATTATTAATGTAGTTAGCATGCTCCCCGCCCCCCGACCCGCCCCGTCCAACAAAGAAAAAAAAAACAGCGAGAGACATCTAATAGGAGTTAGTATGGACGCCAGGAGCCCTGTTTTGAAAAAATCCAGCTATATATATATATATATATATATATATATATATATATATATATATATATATATATATATATATATGGGTTATTGGCCAAGCGTGAGGTCAAGATGGCGGGATATTGGGCAAGTCGAGGTCGAGGTCCATAAACACGTGGTCAATAAAGGATTTATGATATGACTCAAAGGAGGGAATTAAAAGATAGTAAAACGCGGGACGAACGAGCTATCCCGAGCGGTCAAGATGGCTCCATCTTGACCTCGCGGGTAGCCAATCACAGTAGGAGAATTGATTCATCTTGACCGCTGAAAGAGCCAGTCATATACTAAACATATATATTCACCGGCTGGGAAGTCTATATAGGGAAAAACTGTGCCCAAAGTCTTGAATACTACAAGAGGAAGCAAAATGGAACGACATTAGAAAATAGAGCTCCAACTGATCAAATAACAGATGTCAACCGTAAAACTGAGCTTAAGAGACTGTTCTTCACTTAGTCGTTTTAAGTTAAGCGGCATGCCAACGGGCGAGTGGAGAACAACTACTCGAAAAACAGCAAACCAGCCAAGTACTGTCAGCACAATCAAGTGAATACTCGCCATTTTGAACAGTAACCTGAACCTTTCATTCCATTTGCTAATGTTTTTTCTTCTCTTTGCAACGTTTAGGAAGCGAAAAATCGCATTTTAAGAGATAAGGCACACAACAACAAGTGTTTTTCGTATAAACTTGATAAATTAAATAAAGGGTACCGATTTCCTGAAATAGCAAATTTAGTTAGAAAGGCCAGGAAGCCACCCGGGGTTTAACAAATCCAACGTTTTCGTCGCGCCGTCGTAAACAAATTTACATCAAGAGTCACGCGAATTCGGAGCAAACCGGCCAGTATGGAAGAAAGCTGGACCAGCTGGATAAGAGCGCTTTATTAGCTAATCCGGATTTAGGATTTAGGATTCCTACCCGCTGAGATCCTCCCAAAAAGAAGCGTTTTTTTTTTCTGTTTTTTTGTTTTGTTTTGTTTTGTTTTGTTTTTCTTAAGACTCTCAAGATAGGCGCTTTCAAGTCAGGCGCAGAGCGCACGGGAGCATGTGACTTTATCAGGACCAGTCGATCGAATTTATTTATTTTATAATCTATGCCAACAAGCTCGGGGCGTGACAACTTGATCGTGGTTACGAGACTTGTAACTTCGTTGGGCCAAAAGCGAAGATTCGCATAGGGTCTCTAAAACTTCTGTGACAGGAATAAATTTTCGTGCGATGAAAAATTTTGCTCTCACCCAAGCCGTATTCAAATGACTCTGTAATTACGTCAGATTATTTGTTTGACGCCTAACAGCTGAAAATTACAGGCTTAGTTATTTTACACATTATTAATCTGAATGCAAATGCCTGTTCAAAGATGAACTTCCGTTACTTTGACGTTACTAATACGTGATGACCTTACCTTTGAGAATTACAATTTTAATTATTAGTCCAAAAGCTGATTCAATCAATATTCAATCAAAAGAGCATTCACGCCATTATAACCGGAAATTCTTTGGGTGCGTGTTTAACGTCTCAATAATTTTGTTTTTCTACGCAGCAGTGTCTCAAAGGTCGGGACTTGAGAATATATACGTAGCCGACGTATATGTTAGTTAACTGAGTCACAAATAGACAGTATGAACGGCAGTTCCCTTGCTGTAAAGCGGTGGCTGGACAAAATAACGGCGGTTGGAAAATCGTTAAACACAAAATTAGTGCTAAACAAATCAACTTCTGGAAGATTTTACAATGCTGAAGAAACAAGTGGAAATTGAACTTAGACCGGCCAAGGACTCGTTCTGCATTTAATGCGGTCGTGTTCAAACCAATTTTTATTACCGCTTCGCTAAGTCCTTACGAAAGGTGGATTTTCATATTGTATCAAAACTCGTTTCATGTGTTTAGGTACTGAAATACCATAGTAACTAGTCTCAAGTAAATTAAATTGGCCCCAATTTAATTTACTCGACACTCGTTTTTGTATTCAAACGTAGCTGATGGAGGAACGTATCATACCCCATTCGCTCTCAGCATAACTGTTAAATCACTCCACACAAGATTTAAAATGAAAACGTGTCGATAGAAGGCTGTAAGACTTGCCTCAATCAGCCAAAAGGTTTATCAAATTTTCAAACTGTAACGTTTTTTATTTTCCGTTGTATTGTTTACCTTTATAATAGTATCATATTATATCAACGACTTCTTTGAAATTGTAACGTCGTTTCACCTTAGGGTAATAATATGTAACACCCTGATGAAGGAAAGTTGTGCCTCCCGAAATATTGGTTTAAATATCTATATTCCTAGCCATGTAACCAGCCTTGTTTGTTTTTTACCGTTTTCTAGTTTACAATTTTATAGGTGGTTAGATCTGTTACAGCATCCGGCTCTTCTATTTTACAACGGTGGTCCTTGCTAAAGTATTTTCCAGTTTTTTCATCGATCATTGTCACTGATTACGTTTCCATCTAACTGAGTTAATTTCATTCGAGGGGGAGAGGGGGGGGGGGGTACTCCCATATATGAGCTATATACTAGTATGTGCGGCCCCAAAGCGTATGTTTTTTTTAGCTGTTTTGGCCTGAAATAGGGTATCGACTTTGACCATTTCGGTCTGAAATACTGGGTATGGTTTGTGCATTCTAGTCATGAATTGGATATGTATTTTTAAAAGAAGCTAATTTCTCATCATTAGGCGATTAGACAATCAACAAAAGCCCTTCTTTTTTGTCTTTTAATTATGTTTACGCCAACCGTGTACGTTAAATAGGTCTGAAATAGGGTATCAAGTTTTTGGTCAGGTCTGAAATAGGGTAGGGAAAATTGCAGATTTTGGTCTGAAATAGGGTAAGGGTTTCAGGAAGCGGGCTGCACACCCCCGCCCAATCCCGGGATTTCCCGGGATTTTTCCCTACAAGATTTTTGAGCTTCTTTACTTCAGTGTAAGAACCTGACGTGGAAAAAATTACAGACAAATGCATGGGGACTTAAAAATTCCACCTGGTAAATGTTAGTGCAGGTAGGAACCACAGAGTCCGAAATTCAAATTACTTTGGCTATTAACTTTATCTATACATATCATTCCCAAACGATACTTTTGACCTTTTAGTTGGTGAGCAACTCCTTGTTTTCTTAAGATAACAAAATAACTCTGAAAACGCGGGATTGTACGTGGGGTATCGTAAACGTATTGTTTGGTTTTTACTGTTTGTGTAACACAACAATATCCGCTAAAAACCCGACAAATGTTTATTTTTCCCCTGCCCGGCTTACTGTCGGCCCCTTTCAGTGGATCCGTTTGGTTTGAGGAAAAAAAAAAAAGAATGAAGAAAGCGCCTTTCAATTCCCGGGCAAATAATACGTCATTGAAATAAAGTTAACACAGAAGCTATCAATTGCCTCATGAGAGAAAATCATTCAACCTTTCCTGCTTGAAACCATGCCAGCCTGCATTTTACGCTTATGTGCTAATTATGGCCAGGGCAAAAGTTGAGGATTAAAAGTTCTGAAAGCTTATCTTTATATATATATTATAACCTCACATTCATCTTCCTGCCCTTATTAAATATTCTATTATGAGCAATTTTTATCAAGCAGTTGCATGATTTGTTTCACATATTAGAACATTCATTCTAACAATTAAAATAGACGATTGGAAGTCCAAAAACTAATGCAAGGTTGATACAACGCGTAATATATTTGGACGAGCATGTTTGAAGGTTTAGCCACCTCTCTCAAAACGCATTATGCATTAAATGGTTTTCAATGTTTGATGTAGATCAAACATGATCATTCAAAATTTCGCATTATACGAACAAATGTTTGATCGTTTAGCCACCCAAAAAAAAAAATCGTGCACAAACTGTAAAAAGCAACCAAATGAACCATATAATGTCGAAAATTTCAGCGATAATACACAAAAATCATTTTTTGGACTCACTTGGTCCGGTGTTTGGTCAAACATTGTTGTGCGTTTAGCCGCCAAACGTTATGTGGGACAAACACGATGTTGGATGAAAATGTTTGATCTTTTCGCAGGGGCAGTTAACAAACATATTTTGTAGTAAATAACGGCGGTTGGAAAATCGTCGAACACTAAGCTAGTGCTCCACAAATCAACTTCTGGAAGATTTTACAATGCTACTGAAGAAACAAATGCAAGTGAACTTAGACCGGCCCAGGACTAAATCTGCATATAATGCGGCCGTGTTCAAACCAATTTTTCTTACCGCTTCGCTAAATCCTTATGAATGGTAGATGTTCATACTGTATCAAAACTCGCTTTCATGTGTTTAGGTACTGAAATACCGTAAAAGCCGACTAAATAAACCTAATAACGTGAAAGACCTGAATACAACAACGAGTGTCAAGTAAATGAAATTGGGAAAAAAGCAAGCGGCCTTTGTGCAAACTTTGCTGATAGAGGGACGTATCATACCCCATGCGCTCTCAACAGAACTGTTGAATCACTCCACACAAAAATGAAAACGTGTCGATAGAAGGGTGTAAGACTTGCTCCAATCAACCCAAAGGTTCATCGATGATTATCACTGATTATGTTTCCATATAATTGAGTTAATTACATTTGCCCTACAAGATTCTTGGGCTTTTATTTCAGTGTAAGAACCTAACCCGGCAAAAATTACAGACAAATGCATGAGAAATTAAAAATTCCACTTGGTAAATGTTAGCGCAGGTTGGAACCACAGAGTCTGACAATCAAATCACTTTGGCTGTTAACTTAAGTTTTCAAGTTATATAGACATTGTTATCTATACATATCATACCCAAACGATAACTTTAAAATAATTGATCTTTGAGTTGGTGACGAACTCCCTGTTTTCTTAAGATAACAAAATAATTCTGCGGATGATTGTACGTGGGGTATCTTAAACGTATTGTTTGGTTTTTAATGTTTATGTAACATAAAAATATCAGCTAAAAACTAAGCAATTTTTTCTTTAGCCCTGCCCGGCTTTCTTGGCTTTCACAGCGTTCATGCGTGGGTTGTTTACTGCTCTGTCTGCTTCTTTGAACACAAGCGATCTGTTATCTGAGTTCAGGAGTGTGCTTGGGAGAACTTGCCGCAGAAGACACCCCGACGTTCAAAAATTATACGCGAATGGATGTGGACTCCTTCAGCTCATATGTGAAGATAATATCTCCGAGGATCGACAAAACCACACCTTCCACGAGCAGCACTGGGAACTAGAGTTAATGTTACCTGGGTGGCTAAACTGGGAAACATTTGTTTCGCAAGGAAAATTTGCGACCGGGAAGCAAAAATGTTTTTGACCTGATTCAAAAACATTTTTTTGCGTCCGAGAAGCAAGATTTGCGTCCCCAACAATGTATTCGAGCAGCCAAACTGGAAAACATTTGCGTCCGCGACAATGTTTCCTAGTTTAGCCAGTCCCTAACTGAAAAAAAGAAAGAGAGATCAAATATGATTCCAGGTACAATTCAGGACTTATCACTTACTAAAGCTACACCTACATGTAGCAAGGGAGAAAAAAAAGGTACAATATGGGTAAGAAATGTAAGCTTTTCATAAACCGACCAGCTTTCAGGCACGTGGCTAAAACATTTTGCTATCAAAAGGTGCCGGGTACAGAGCTGTAATTTCTAATAAATTGGCAAGAGTTGTATTTCAAATGCTTAACTCCGGGCCTGGTCACTATTCAGAGTCAGTGGCACATGGAAATATTGTTGTAAACATTGTCATTTTTTGTCCTCCTCTTTGCACAGGACAACTATTTCCTAAGGAAATTAAATTTTGCACATACAAAATGCTTGTAGAGACCTACAGACTTAAGAAGAATAATTTACACACCACAGAATAAAGTAATTCAAGAAATGCTATGGTGAGATCTCAAAATAAACAAAACAAATTGTTTAAAACTGATCAGTGTAAGTGGAGGTTGATTGGTTATTATTAAACGACAACAAATGGTAGAATGTCACACGTGTAATAAATATTTATTTCACTCTTAGCCCAGTTAAAAAAGCTGAAAACTTCCTGATGCTGTAATTCTGAAATTAGCTTACACTGGCTTAAAAATATTTTGATAAGCAAAATGCATTTTTACACTTCTTTACCGTGCAAATAAAACAAACTTATTTTCTCATAGAAAAGGTTAATTCAGTCCTTGCTTCAAATTGATTTAAGTCTCCTACTTATTAAGCTTTATAGCTCTTGCTCAAAGCTGTTCACTCGACCAAATTCATTGACAAATTTGCTTTGTACTATCACAACGCGAGTTTCTGTTTCTATTGGAACTAATCGAAAAATAAAAGTCCGGTTCTTGGGATTCATCACTGAGTACGCTACACTATAGCTGTCCGGATGAAATCTTGAACAAACTCGCTCGGTACTACACAACTATTTTCCATTTCTGTCGAAAATAATCGTAAAATAAACTGTAAAATTTGATTCGGGATTCAATTTGGGATTTAACACTAAAGCTACACCTCCGTGTAAAAGCTGTGAAAAATGCGAAAAGCTATGCATACGGTTCAGTGAACAGAGTTAATTCGCAATGTGATCTTGTCATTAATCGACCAAATTCAAACATTTTGTTAAGCTTATTGAAAATTAAAAACATGCGTATTGTCCTTAGAATGACAATAGCTATTCAAAATGACGTAACTGAAAATATCGCCTACCAGACTACCTCCTGAATCCTGGAATAAATAGTTTCTCTTCAAAGTTAATTATAATTGTCCATGTTGTAATTTGGTTGGACTGCCGAGGCCGTGACACTTCTTGGCTCCTTCAATTCTGTTATAACGAAATCGTCAACCAACTCCAACCTTAAGAGGCTTTTAACAATGTTAAAAGTCCTTCTCCAAAATAGTAGTCGCTCTCAGGGTTCTTTTATTATTCTGGGATCAGCACTTCGAAAGACGTTTCACGCAACTGCCAGAGGCATACAGCTGTAAACAGTACCGCATCACGTAGGTGTTATCTTCAACGTAAAATTTGCGAGTCTGCGTAAATTGACGGGCAAAGTCGCTTTAAAAAGAACTAAATAGACCTCTCCAGCTGTGATTCATTCGAGAAAACCAGCGCAATAGCAATTTTAAAGTTGAAATTGTTCAAACAACCTCGAGCTGTGTTTACTCGAAAGGCTCCAAACGTTTGAATGAATCAAGGGGGAAGTGAATGCATATTTTCTTGTGGGGAGGGTGGAGAGCTTACAAAATTTTTTCTCCACCCTATATAGCAAAAATATCCATTTTGTTATTTTCTTGTTTGTTTAAAACTTAGAGACTCTTTCAGAGTTGGCCTTGTCAAAATCCGTTTAAAGAATTTATGAAATTACTCTTGGCCCGGGCACAGACTGAACATTTCGGTAGAGCCCTACACTGTCATTCCTCCACCCCGGATATCTTTAAATGCAATATGGCGGCCAAATGCAGAATTTTCGCGTGAAATGTTCTCCTTTAGTTGCGAAGGCTGAACATTTATTTTAAAAACAAACAGTTCTCTTACAAAAGAATAGTTGAAGGCTCTAAAACAGAAGTCGCCGTTTCGGTTTAAACTCCCGAAATCGTTAAATTTCCGCAATCTCTAAACTTGCGGCCCATTTTTCTTTCGCTTATGTTTAGAAAACGGAGGTATAATTACTCAGACACGGTACAATGTGAAGAGTTCTAGATTAGCACAGCCAAATCTTGTAGTTTTATGAAGGGGAAAATTTAAGGCAACTCTTGCGTCAAAACGAAAGAATGCGCTTAAATGATCGACATTCGAATTTATATTTAGAAACCCTTGAATTCAGTTGATTTGACATAAGCAATTGAGTTCAGGCTGATCAGGCTTTACGTTTCTATGCAACAGTTTGCTTCTTAAAAAACTGAAGAAATAAGAAGCTAACCCTGGCAAGAACCACACAAAAGCTTATCTTAGCGCTTATGAATCCGATGCAGATAAAAATAAATAAATAAATAAAAATAACATAACATAACATAACATAAAACAAAATAAAATAAAATAAAAAATAAAACACGCTCAATTTGCTGCTGTGAGCGACATGCTATATTACGTTTATTGATTTACCTTATTTTAAATTTTCACCAGAGTTTTCTGGTAACTGCAAGTTTTTAGACGTTTATGCCTTAATTCAGGGGATGCGACCGAAGCCCCCGAACCAGCCCTGGGTCTGTCAATATTTACACGTCTCCATCTCCAAGAATAATAAGCCAAATTCCTGAGGTTATGTAAAATATAACTGCGCATAGCTTTCACAGAAGTTATAACATCGAGTTAGAGGCGCCGAGAAACAGGCATGCACCAAGCTAATTTTCAATGTCTTTCTTTCCGCAATAAACTCAGAAATGACCTCATTCAAGTCGATTTCCTTATGTTGATGAAAATGTATCACGGATAGCGAGGATACGCATCTGACATAACGCCACGAAGTGGCATCTTGAGCCTCTTCACGCCTCTAATGGTTTACTTCAGTTTCTTCTTCCTGCTGTGACGTTTTGTCAGTGCCGATGGCAAAGTAATAATTTGTAATTCATTTTTTTTGGCCATGGAAAGCCTAGCAGAGCAAATTCAGGCCGATCTAAAGGCTATAAAATAAAGTGACCACAACAACGCGTTCACTCTTTACTTCTGGTTGCTTTTTTCTCACCTTGTCTGGGCCATTCGGTCCACCATTTAGTCACGTTGCTATTCTCCTGAAAGCGACATTTGGTGTGAAACAAACCGTCGGTTGTTTTATTAGCAACATTTCCAAGAAACAAACAGAGTTAAATTAACAGAAATGAGCAAATTGTGTTTTTCTTGTAATAGAAAATTATCTTTTATTCGTTTTTTTGTTTGTTTCTTTTTCGTTAATTTTTATTTCACTTCTTATTTTCGACTTTTTCAGGTACGTACGCACTTACGTGCGTACAGGTAGCTACACTCCTGTCATCGCCCCATCTGTGCAATTTGTGTACCAAATACTACTCGAAACAATCTTAGTACCTATGAAATAAACACATTACAACATGGGAAATGCTTTGTACGATTTTTATTCACTCGTTGATACGTATCAGGAAACTCAATTCGTGAATAAAAATCGTACGCGCGCATTTCCCATGAAGTAATCTCTATTTGTCCCCTTTTCAGAGCTACATTATCCATTCATGAAACTTTATTTACTGTCAGTACAACACTCTGAAAGTGATCCTTAGTGTCATTCTTTCCTTTTCTACTGAACTACTTTCTTAATGGTTCTGTTCTCCTTAATTTGTTTTTAAGTACCTTGATCGAACTGGAGGCTAGCCCAAAAAATCCCCAGTTACTTAGCTTCCAGGCTCTATATTTGTACTTATTTAAGTTTTATATGTTATTTTTTCTGTGTATGTGTTAAATTTGTCAGTAAAGTATGATAACGAAATAAAGTGTTATTGTTGTGATCGCAGACTTTAAAGGGACTGCTTTCTTCCTCGCCTGTGAATACACCCCAGGATGTGATGGGAGATAACGAATGAAATTTGGACAAGAATGAGTCAAACGTCAGACATCAATGTTTTATTATCCGCCAGAGGATGAAGTGGGATGGTTGCATTATAAAAGCGCGTTCTTTTCTTGCATTTTTCGCATCCTGTAACACCGAGAGATTACTAACGAAGGGGTTTCAAGACGAAAAGCAGTGACATGAAAAGAATTTGCCTCAGATTAATTGTAAGTAAAACTCACTATTAGTTTAAAGTTTATCCGCATGTTGTTTGGCAATAGGTATCTTCTCATTTTAAGTCGTGAATGCGCGCAAGCGCAATGAACGACTTATAGCTGTCTGCTGGAAAAATGAGGGAGCATTTTGGTGTAAATCGCCTAGCTAATTATGTTTCAGCTATCACTTAACTTTGACAGATCTCATTCTAAGCTATCAGCCAGTAGTATAGTAGTTGGGTGATCTAGCGCACCTCACTACTATACTACTCAAATTCAATTGAAAACAAAATGTTTCAAAAAAATTTCAAATTTTATATAAAACTATAGTATTTTTAATTTTACTGAATATTTCAATAAGCACTTCAACCCCTATGTGTGACATTCTCGGAAAAATCACCAAGCGTGACATTCTCGGAAAAAACAGGGAAACCCCCTGTTAAATGAGTCATCGCTAGTTGTTTCAGATCATGAGACGGTCGTATGATTATAAATTCTTTAAGTAAAATTTACTTAAAAAGTTTATGCTAAAGTTTGTTATTTAAACCGTATTCCCTGAAAAACGGAGCAATAAAGGGTATTAATCAACAGTATTCACCGAGTAACATTTAAAAACAATACTTATTACCAAATTAATATTTTCAATATCATTTTAAACGCACTTTCAAATTTTATTTTCTATTTTAATAATATAGATGAAAACACTTAAAAATAAAACGTATAGTAATAGTATACAGATGAAATATAATATAGAAATTGTTGAAGAAAATAATTATAATTCAGGTATTCATGAATATTTATTTGAAATAGAAAATTATATAACATGTTCATTTTGTGATCAGAAAATAGCAGAACATAGTGTTAAAAAAAAGGAACCGTGTTGTGATAAACAAGAACTTATCAATGATGAAGGAATTGTTTGTAAGAATTGCGGTTTAGTTCAAGGCTATCCAATTTACAATGAGTATGTTGATTTTCATAAAAATAAGTTTAAAATTAATAGAAAATCAGTTTATTTTCGTGAGTATCATACAATGAAAAAGATAACTGATCTTTGTTTCAAATATAGAAGACAAATATACTTTAATGATGAATACAAGGTATTACGAATTTTTAAGGAAATAAATAAGGATCGAAAAAGAATGGTAAACATTGATTTTATTCTGAAAAAAATATTCACAATGATGAAATTGGATATTGGAGGTGATATTATAATCACTAAATTCAAAAAAACATTAGTTCAATATGAACAATATTGGCAAAAAATATTATCACTGATCGGAGACAAAATTATTTCTATACTTCAGACGTGAATGTTTGTTGTATTCCATCAAAAATTTGTCTATTATTGGACTATTGTCTGTTATGAAATCATCAGTTTGGGTCATGGTTATTTGCAATAAATACAAATCGCATTCACCACTCCTTAACATGTTTTTGATAGAATTTATCAGATGTTGGTATGTTTGAAATGCATACTCACATTGTTGTATTTTTAAATCGAGATTTTTATGTTTCATCCATCCTTGTATCAGAACAGCAGATGTTGAAATGGCGACAAGAGCTACACCTCCTGTAGCAATAGAAGCAGCTAATCCCCCTGAAGCAAAAATAACTGATAGTGAATTACCAACCAGCTTTATTTTTTTGAATCGTTTCAAGGCTTTTTTGAATGCCCAACATTTTTTGTGATATGTTACATAATAACTTTTCAATTCATCAACTTGTTCATTTGACAATTTGTTTGAAATGTGATTCCAGTTGAAAATATATTTTCGTTCTTTCATATATATTGTTTACATTAACCTAATGTTATAGTATCATGGTCAATATTGTACCAGTTGTTGCAAAAAACAAAATGTTTTATTTCTACACAAACCAAAAAGCGCCCTTGAGCCACCTTTACTTGCATTTATTACGAATGTTTCTTTTTTATTATTTTTTAAAGGCTTCCAACGAGGTTTGACCCAAGCGCAATCTATACAATACATTTGAAAACAGCAAAGACGTTTGTGGCGGTGCCCTTAACAAAAACAATAACTTTGTTTGATGAATCAAGAGTTGCCTTTGAGAAGTTGGCTTTATCAAAACTGTCATAATGATTATTTTGTGTGGGTGAAGAAGAATAAGGATAATCATGTCTAACGATATTGTTGTTGTTTTGGAGTATTAAACGAGCAGTCTGTGGACCTTTTGACGTCCCAACATAATAAACCTTTAAACCAATTAAAGCGGTAAAAAATTTGTTAAGTGGAAACCACACAGGCGGAAGAAAAAGTTGTGTAAAAGTTCTATTTGTTGAGTTTGTTGCTAAACTTTTTAATTCATAAATTATCCCCCCAATTATTAAAGGGCGTGGAACAATTATTTGATTTGAGGTATTTTGAAATAAAAGAGTATCACCATTATAAATGTCATGCCCGTTTACGTTTAAATTTCCACCTAATTTTGCTTCTTTAATTTGAAAGCTATTCATGTTAATGTTATTTAACATTGTTAATTCACCATTTGAACCATCAAATAGTTGATTATTGCCATCTTTTACAGATTGACCATTTAAATCAAAATCCCCCCCTAACTTTGGTTTAAGCAACTTATGTCCATCCAAATCCAAATCAGTTTGTATCTGCATTTTCCCATTTTTCACAAAGAAAATTTGTTCAAACACGGTGGAGGAAACTTTAGCCACTGTGCCATTAACCCCGTAAACAACCATACGCCCAGTGGGGTTGGGAAACGCAGTTTTTGCATGCAGATCAAGGTAAATATATTCTCGCTGGGCCGCCTGTCTTTTTTCAAAGTGCAGTATTGTTTTGACATATGCAGCGATGGTCGCCGTTGCTTGGAATGTTTTCGAGGTTTGTGCACCAAATGACGGCGAGTCGGCTGTTGCATAAACACTGACACTCCGCATTTCCGGAGGAAAAAACTCTACAACGAGGGTATAAAAACCAATTGGAAGTTTGAAAAGATTGAAACCAATTCTGCTGCGGTATTGTTCAGTTGCATCTTTGTCATCAATGAGCGTAAAATTGTAGGCGTTTCTGTCTATTTGGTGGGGCGACGCCAAAAAGCTACCAATGTTGTGCACTGTAATGTTGTTTTCAGCAGAAGATTCGTCAACGTCTTCCATGAGGTATTTAAAAGGGTTTTCTTGTGGGCCCGTTCCAGAGGCGTCAACGTGAGTTGAGTCAACATATTTTTTGTTTGCCCCACTAGTTGGAGCGACATGGTATTTTAAGTTTGCGAGTGTGTTGTCGTGCATGTCAATGTCACCTGCCATTTGACCCCCAGCAAGGTTGAGAAAAGGGGCCTGGTCAACATAAATTTTATTAACCGCGTGTTTGTCGTTTGTGGGCGCTCCAAGATTTTCGATTTTGTGGTTAGTCATATTGAGGTTTCCTGTCATCGCAACGCTTCCATTTAGTTTCAAAAAATTATTGTTCACATAGTTTCTATTTACAGCTGAATAACCAAATCTTGGGTTATCTGGTATGCCAAATAGATCATTTCTATTCATGCTGACAGGTGCAAAAATTACACCACCTGTGTTTTTATTAAGGAAATCAGCTGTTTTATTATCAACATACTCTTTGGTGGTCAATTCATGTGATTCTGTCGGGTTTGGCACATTTATAATTTTATAAGAATTTTCCATGTCTATATTTCCAGAAAATAAAACATTCCCATTTTGTACTTTAAAAATTGGATCGTGAATATGTGATAAAATAATATTAGAAAATCCGAAAATACAATATACAATAATAAAATGTTTTATATTATTTGATGTATTTGATGTTTTGACTATTAATTTCATCTTTGAAGTTGAATGACTTGTTTTTTCAATAAAAAATATTTTTTTAAGATAAGAATTTACAATATGTGTCTTTGGAAATGCTCTTTGGATTGGAATATTTCTTATATGTAAATTTAATGTTTCCATTGAAATTTCAATATTAGCTTGTTCTGGATTATCATTTTCAGTATAAAATTCTACTACGAATGTATACTTTCAAACTTCTAATTGTGATACATTAAATATAAAATCAGATGTACTGCTTTTATTTGGGATTATAAAAGATAATGATTTTTTATTAATTTTATAAGGACTTTTATTAAAGTCTTCAATTAGAAAATTATTTGCATTTAGTACAACAGTTGTTTTTGATATGTCTTCGAGAAGAAATTTAAATGGATTTTCCCGAGTTCCTTCAATTGATAAAATAGCATCGTTTACATATCTTAAATTTGTGGAATCGCTATTATTTATTGGCGAGCCAACGTTTGTTAGACGTATATTTTGGATATTATAATCACCATTTTGTGTTAATTTAAATCCATTTCCATTATCACCTTTATCTCCTTTTAAACCTATTGGACCTCTATCACCTTTATCACCTTTAGGACCAATTGGACCATTATCACCTTTATCTCCTTTTAAACCTATTGGACCTCTATCACCTTTATCACCTTTAGGACCAATTGGACCTCTATCACCTTTATCACCTTTAGGACCAATTGGACCATTATCACCTTTATCTCCTTTTAAACCTATTGGACCTCTATCACCTTTATCACCTTTTGGACCAATTGGACCTCTATCACCTTTATCACCTTTAGGACCAATTGGACCATTATCACCTTTATCTCCTTTTAAACCTATTGGACCTCTATCACCTTTATCACCTTTTGGACCAATTGGACCTCTATCACCTTTATCACCTTTAGGACCATTATCACCAGTTCTTATATTATCTTGATTTGGTGAAAAATTAAATATACCCATATAATATTAGATAAGATTAGATAACACCATAAAAGTTTCTCTTCACTGTTTTCATTGGCTTGTGAACATAACAGAAAGAATATGGTTTTTTAGTTGCTTCAATATACTTTTGCTTATCGATTCCGAGTTCTTGGGAGATCAAGTTTCTCCCTCTTGAAGATGGAAAATCATAAAGGCAGAAGTGGCTACAATTAAGCCTAATAGATTTTGGGCATCCATAGAATGACTGCGTTAGGTACAGTACTGAGCAATTTTTGTGACGACCTTGAATAAAATAGTTTATAATTTGATCTTGTTTTTTTATCCGTTACAAAATCATCGAACACAACTAATCGTTGCAATTCAGTGTCTTGAATTTGTTCAACAGGTAAAATTTCATCTTGACTACAAATTAAAACGGGGCAACCAACTTGTTTGCTTATTCCATCCATCACTTGCCGTAAATATTGATATTTTTCTTGATCTAAATTTTTGGCGTATAGATGTATTTGATCATAATAGACTAACGGTTCCATAATCAAGTGCAAAAACAATGTTGTCTTTCCAGATCCAGAATTTCCAGCCAATAACATTCTAAATGTATCTTTCGGCATATACGGATACAACTGTCCAAAAGACTTGTTTGAATCCTGAAAAATGTCATAATTTGGGGTTTCCAAATAATAGTAGTTTAGATTAGGATAAGTTTTTATCTAATATAATTGTATATGGATATAGAGCGTATGAAAAGGCTTCTTCAAAGTGGAATTGAAGCTGGAAATAAGACGAGAGAAGTTCGTGAGGTTATCAAGACTTATGAAAACAGAAAACAGGATGCATATGATACAACATCGGAATTATTAAAACCTTCTATTGATGCTCAGATGAAGGTTAAAAAAACTATTGACGATCAACAGGATAAAGTTATTGAACAGTTGAAAAAGAATCAAAATGCATTGACAAGTGGATTTGAAGATCTTATGCTTTTAAACACACTACCTGAATCAAAACCTACAGAAACAACAAAATTACCAATTGATTATAAACCAGAAATGATGTCTGATATAAAATCACCTTATAAGTCAAATCTTGATAAGGGTTTCACACTAGATGAGATTCAAACATTGATGAAATATAAGTTACCTCCTCCATCAGAAATACTTGATTCATACGTGGATGGAACAATAAATATTAATGACTATGATGCAAATATTGGTAAATTAACCAAAGAACTTGGACGTCAAAAAGGAGTATTATCAAAAACCAAAAAGGAGAGGGATAATAATAAAGGAAGAATATATGAATTGACTCAAGACATCAAATTACTACAAAAGTACCCGAAAAAGAATTGATCTTATTGAAGAAGGCTCAAAAACTCTCGGTAAAGGTATTAGAAAGAGAAAAAGACAATATGGAGCAGGTGTTGTTTATTATAATAATATTGGAGACTTGCTTTCACGACTCCAATTACTCGGAGGATCTATTTTTGCGGTAATAACAGTAACAACGTTAAAAATGAGTTTGTGAAGATATTGCACGTATTAAAAAGATTGGGTATTGTTGGAAACGAAGAGCTTAATAAAATAATGATGAAATATCTAATGTAATAGTATATGACACAAATTTCATTACGATTCAACAGTAAAAACAGAGATAAAATTGGTGTCAGTCAGAGTCATGATTTTACAAAAAGATTTAATACTCCTCTCATATTATCGAATGATATGAAATATGAAATGGCTGTAAAGACTATCAATATGACATACAGTTGGTATAATATCAGACAATCTTATGGGAATAATCAAATTAAATACAGTTACAACAAGGGTTCAAATTGGGAAACAATTACCTTTGTTGATGGCATGTACTCATATGATGATATCAATAGTTACATCCATGAGTATATGAGAAAAAATAAACATTTAGTTGTTGATGATCCTGATGATGCTAAAAAGAAGTACGGTGTTAATATGTTTTTCATTTTATCAACATATCGTATTTTGATTGAACTTGATGAAAATTATCAAGTGGATTTAAGAAATTTTGAATTCAGAAAACCTATCGGGTTTGAGTCAAAAATAGTCACTCAAACAGAGTATGGAACAAATTTACTCGATATAACACGCGGAGTAGACGAAATTTATATTAATTGTGATAAGGTGATAGATAGCATCGTCGATGGAAATAGTACATCTACAATTGCTGTTATTCCAGTTACAGATCTTATTAGATCTTTACCTTTCACTTATAAACCTCGTCATCTTTCATATAATCCAGTTTCAACCCACACAATAAGTTCAATGCGCTTTTATGTGACAGATTCATCTGGAAATCCTGTTTATTTAAACGATATAGATTGGTATATTGAGATA
>JAEMWC010000512.1:275000-337500 GCA_016490735.1 Pachyseris speciosa
GGATTTAGCAGAAACGGCAATGAAGGATGTAATTTTACCACAAGCTTGGAAAGCAGGGAAATATTATGCTAGTGAAGCATTACGTGATCCTAAAACACAGCAATATTTAGTAAATAAGGGACTTTCCCTTGTAAAACCAGCTATTAGTTCAGTTGGAAAAAAAGCATTATTAGATTTAAGTACAAAAATACGTCCTAAGCGCGCTGATAAGAGACAAACCCATAAAACAGATATTAAGGGCATTGATTATACACGTGGGGGTTCACTAAATTCATTAATTGGAGATATAATGTACGCCAAACCTGAAGATATTCAAAAATGGGCGAAAAATTTTCATTCAATGACCGGAGGCTCTTTAGCAGATTTATTTGATTCAAGATTTATATCTCAAGGAGTTCTCTTTCCGAAACCTTTCACAGATCCTAAATTTATGAAAGCATTTGGGAAAGCAATTCAGGGTCATCATGGTATTGGAGACGTCATTCAAAAAACTGCTAAGAATTATTATGGCGGCGCTATTGATATTCATAAGGCTATTGGCAAACTACCAAAACCAAAAAGTGGATGGACTCCTGGGAATTATAAGTACATGGGGCCTTATAATCCTTTAGAAAAACAATTAGAATATGATAAAAACACAGGTGAAGTCACAAAATGGAATGTCAAACCTTACAATAAGGTGGATGAAATAGCAGCTTACCATGATATTTGTTATGATATGAGAAAAAATAAAGGTGATTGTGATAGAACAATGGTAAAATCTCTCCATCAAATACCATATGGTGAGATGCCAAAATGGGGCCAAACAGCTAGATTCTTAATCAACACAAAACAGAAATTAGGTCTCGGTGTTCCAAAAAACGGAAAAAGCCGTCGAGTGAAGAAAACTGGCAAGAAAAATTAGCAGATGAATTACATAAAACTATTAAAAGCACCTTTACTCGGCGGCGTGTGATTGTAAATAAAATTGATGAAATATGGGCTGCTGATCTTGTTGAAATGCAAAAATTCAGCAAATGGAATAAAGGTTACAAATATCTTCTAATGGTTATCGATGTTTTCAGTAAATATGGTTGGATTGTTCCTCTGAAGGATAAAAAGGGTGAAACTGTAACTGAAGCATTTCAAACAATATTCAAGGAAGGCAGAATCCCACAATATCTATGGGTTGATAAAGGGAAAGAGTTCTATAACAAACACTTGAAGGACTTGCTAGAGAAAAATGAGATACATATTTACTCCACTGAAAATGAAGAAAAGTCCTCTGTGGTTGAAAGATGGAATAGAACAATCAAATCCAAAATGTGGAAGCAGTTCACTGTCCAAGGCAATACACAGTACATAGACATATTACCTAAAATATTAAAACAGTACAACAATACAAAACATTCAAGCACAAAAATGACACCCACAGAGGCTTCAAAGAAAAAGAATGAAGGAATAGTGTATTTTAATTTATACGGTGAAATGAAAACATTACAACATAAACCAAAATTTAAAGTTGGTGATAAGGTTCGAATATCCAAGTATAAACGGAATGTGTTCGACAAGGGTTATACACCAAATTGGACAGAAGAATTATTTGTAATAGATAAGATCCAATACACTAATCCAATCACATACTAACTAAAAGATCTTAGAGGTGAAGATATTGAAGGGAGTTTTTATGAACCTGAATTATTAAAAGCCAAACAAAATGTTTTCCGTATTGATAAAGTCATTCGGAGGGATTACAAGAAGAAACAAGCTTTAGTAAAATGGAAGGGATATAGTGATGATTTCAATAGTTGGATACCATTAAGGGATTTAAAAGATATGTGAAAAAATAATCTAACTTATATATAATATATGATGAGTATGCAAAAATATTCTTATAATAATAAAGAATTAGATGTATCAATAGATTGTTATCTTGATGATAAAAATGATATATGGTTTAGAGGTAGAGACATTGCTACTATTCTAAAATATAAAAATCCGCGAAAAGCAATCAGAGATCATGTTGTATCTGATGAAAAAATCTTGAGAGACCTCAAAATAATCACAAATAGCAGGGGGAACAAAACGTTCCCTCAGGTGGAACAATCTTATAAGTGTTTTTTTTTATAAACGAATCAGGATTTTATTCACTTTTATTATCATCCAAAAAACAGGAAGCTGAAAAATTTAAACATTGGGTTACATCAAAAGTATTACCATCAATCAGAAAACAAGGATATTACAAGCAGTTCAACGACAGAAACAATAATATGCTATTGATTGAAAATGAAAACGATTTACACTACAAGATTGTATCATTTATCAGAAAACAAATATGAAGATGCCTTAATGATTGCTGGTCTTGGTGAAAATCAAATAAGCCCGAATATGAGAATCAAAGGATATATGGCTGGACAATGTGATTTGATGTTAATGAATCCAACTAGAAAATACAATGCTTTGTGTCTAGAATTGAAAAGTCCAACAGGTGTGTACCAAGTGTCGGATAAACAAACAAATATGAAACAGTTATATGAAAAAAAAAACAAGTGTAGATACATTATGAGCAATTGTTTTGAAGATTTGATTTATGAAATAACCAAGCATATGGAGGAAAGCAAATCATATTTATCACGTAGAGGAAGAAACTAACTTTATCTAACCTATAATTGAAAATGGTTTTAGTAGAGAGAATTTATTAACTCTACTAGTTTTTATTCATTTTTAATGAATCAAAAATGGTAAAAAATTTTGTTTCATTTTTTTTTATTTAATTAAAACCATTTAACTCCTATAATTCCCCCATATTTTTCAAATTTATTAGAAAAAATTACTTTACATGATGTAACTAATTCCATTTCTTTATATTTGTAATAATCATTATTATCATTTGTAATAATATAAGATAATAAATATTCTTTATGGGCTATTGAGATATTTTCAACTCCAAAAATTAACATTATTTTCAATATTTTCTGCTTTAGATATTATTTCTTCAATTTTCTGAATAATAGCATTTTCTTTTTCATCTAAATTAAAATTAGTATAATAATCCTTAAATATTCTTTCTAATGTACTTTGATCTAAATTTTCACTTACTTTATAAATAGTATTAGGAAAAAATTGTTTAATTGACTTTTGTTCAAGTAATTCTTTTTTAAGATTATTTTGACCTATTATAATTAAATTCTCAATTATAGATTCTGTATTATTATTTTTCATAAAACTATAAATTACTTTTTCAGATATATATGTAAAATATCTTTCCTTTTTTTTTCAACGCCAATACGATGAATTCTATTTGCACTTTGTCCACCTTTTCTTGTTGTATTATGAAGAGATACTTCTTTTGAATGTTTTAATTTAAATTCTATATGTAATCCTGTTATAATTACTAAATAAAAATCAACTTTTTTCCAGATACTGCTACAATTCCAAAAAATATTTCATTTTTAAACATTTCTAAAATAGATTCTAAATAAAATTTTTTAGCACTTACATAATTTGATTTTAATTTTTTTTGGAGGTTCTATTAAAATAGCTTGAGAATAATTAAAATTTTCGTCAAACATAACATTTGTTTTTTGTAATTCCTGTACAAAGAACAAGTCCATTTTCTGGAGCTTTAGATAATTTATAATTTTTTATTTGATACATTGCTGCTTTTAATGCAGTTATAACATCTTTTCTTACTGTTTTACTTTTTATATTTTGTGCTGTTGACATTTCAGATATTAATTTATCTAAAGATAAAGATAATTTTTCATTTGATCTTATGAAAAGTGTAATTAAACTTGTACCTCTTGAAAGTGAAGTAGCTTCATTCATAATTTTAATTAATGAATTCATTTTATTTTATATTATTATTTTATATAATTTTGTATTTTATAATGACCATAAGCTAAACTATTTATTCCATTTTTAAAAATATATCTTTTGTCGTCGAAACAGCTGAGAGAAACTTTATTAATTTCATATGATCCTAAAACATGATTTTCAGATCTTATGGTTTTCATTGTATGATGCATCTGTTTATTCTCAAATAAGACATTTTTGTAATTTTCATGTGTTATATCTTTTTTAATCACAGACTTTTTTATTCCTTTTGCTGTTTTACCACCACCTTTTTGATTATCTTTTATATAACTGTACATCTTTGATCTCAAACCAATGAATTCTGTAATTGGAATACCAGCAGCTTCATCCTTGAATTTACCAATCACTTTTTTATTTGTTTTATCGAAGAACTGATTGTCTTCAGGATAGTCACTGTTATCAAACATGTTTCTGTCTTTCCAAAAATCTTGGTAAACATCATCAGCTTCAATCTCGTAAGTCAAGCTATCTGTATCAGTGAAGAGCAGTTTCGCTTTATCACCGTATTTTTGTTTGATGTACTTGTGGTGAAAATCATACATCAGAGTTTTACTTAAATCAAGAATACACATTCCCACATATGCCGGCCTGTTAAGGGTGAGTGTTTCTTTGATCCTGTGTTTCTTTGACGGATGTTGGTTTAGATGTCATTTCCCATCGTTTTTCCGAAGACAGAATTATTCATCAGCTTGAAAAAGTCTTTTTCAAATGCGTTTTTAGCATTAGTTCTTTTCTGAGTGTTGAAATCAATGTATTGTTTCAACCAAGGAGACTGATTGAATTCTAATACTCTATGAACTTTTGCAACTTTCAATCCAAGATTCATATACAGTTCAAGATTTCTGTAATGAAGAACATACTTCTCCTTATTTTTCAAAGTTGGGATGAGCTTATGAACTAAGCCAGTTGATATATTATATTTATTTGCAATATTTTTGCAATATTCTGATAGCATGCTTTCAGATACTTTAATCTTTCTGGTCCAAGTGGGTAATCATTATGAAGATCATGTAATTCTTCTGGATACTTAAGATTAACTTCAAGAATTAAACCTTTTTAATCATCTTCTTTGTATTTAGCCAGGTCTAACTCATTAATCTGTTTTTCTGTCATCCATCTAAAGCCTCCTGTTGGTAAATACTGACTCATTGCCCAACCATACAAATTATTAGCATAAAGATACATGATGTATTTTGAGGGCGCCTTCTCGTTGTAATTTTTCATGTACTTATTGTTGGCTTTTCCATATAGATTGGTAATATAACTGATTCCACCACGCATTCCTTTTTCAATGAACTGGAACATATCAACATCTGTCATGAGCTCAAGTTTGATGTCTGTCATCTTTAACACAGCATCCCAACTCAAACCAGGAGATGTGAAATAATGACAAGGGTCTAACTTGTAATATTCAAGACATGTTTTCCTAAAGTTTTCGAATACATCAGCTAACAGAAGAATATCAGATTTCAAGTACAAATCATGATATTCACCCATATTTTTTAATTTGAATGTATTCCAAACGTTTTGAGCATGTTGATAATCTTCATCTGAAATATGCTCATTATTTAATATGCTGTAAAACTCTTCTTTTAATGGTAGCTTTTCATTAAACTTATCAAATGAATCCATGAAGTCATACGGATATACACCTTTTTGTTTCATTAGCTTCAGTTTTTCATCTTTAAACACCTCTGACGTGAACTTAAATGCTTCATCCGCCAGATTGCCCACGAGTCTATCCAAACTAGAGCTCATAAATTGGAAACTATCAATGAAGGTTAGATTACCAAGCATGAAAGCCATGTATTTCTCCATGTTATTAGGAATTGCATTAATATTCATTTGGCACTCCTCGCCTTTCTTATTTGTATATGTGTGCTTTTTGACTATTTCACCAATTTCTTGCATAATGAAATGTGAATCATAACCTCTTAGATTATGAAATATTACTGGAATCTTATCAGTTATTTTAAAGTTTATATTACAATCTTGGTGAGCTGATCCTCTGTATTTTCCAGTAATGTGACAATGATCTCTGACTCTAACATCAGTTTTCTCATATTCTCTTTCACAAATGTGACATCTGTTAGCTTTTTGGAATTCTTCTTCATCATCTTTTGTCATCCTTAATGGTTTGTTAAACTCCTTTTTTATAACCTTCTTACAATATTTAACTTCATCCAACATAGCTTCCATAAATTTATAAACAGCTTTTTCACCTCTATATGTTTTCAGTGATTTAGTGAATTTATCATCATAACAACAAACAACTTTGTATCCATAACCACAATCTGTATGCTTCTGGTAGGCTTCTGTGTATGATTTGTCATTATCAGGCAGGCATCCATACACTTTTTCGGTGATAGCTTCAAAATCTGCATATATTACAAATGGCACTGGCAGTTGTTTGTGGAAATTATTGAACTTCAATATGTTGTCACCTTTTGCTGGCATTTTAATTGCCTGAGTTCCATTTATTTGGATACAGTTTTCTTTATGATCTGTTAAGACCCTTTTAAGGCTAAAACACTGCAAACAATGCATGCAAAAGTGTTTTCTTTCATTGTGCTTCGTTTTATTGCGCATGAATCTGTTGAAATCTTTGATTAAAACGAAGTGTTTGTTTTCATTTTCTGTAATCAATAGAAGATTCAAACAGTCTTCATACTTTTCTTTTGAAACATAAATTGGATATGGTTGTTTGTTTTCATAACCAAATACATTAATATTAATCATATTTTGCTTTTCAATTTTATTGTATTGTTTGACTGCAACTGGAAATTCAATTCCAGAATAATCTAACATATTAATATATTGCTTATCAGATTTTTTAATTCTCTGAGGGTCTTTGGCTTGTGGATTCAAGTGTCTGATATGACACCATCTGAAACATTCATTATCATCATTCTTCAAATTGATTAATCCCTTCATATTATTTCTTAATACTTGTGGTAGTTTAATATATGAAGAGCCTTTCATTGGCTGATATATCACAACATTGAGATAATGATTGTCAACTGTCCAACCGCTGCCTTCAGAAATCCAAATTGTAATCTTATTTAATATATTTTGTTTTGATAATTCTAGTGAATTAGTAACATCAAGATCATTTATTATTGTTTGAGCTGGACTGTTGAAATAGGAAGTAGCATCTATCAGTTCATCATCTACTATTTTGGAGAATGTTATCTTTAGTGTTTCAATAAATTTCAGTCCTTTCATGGATTTAAGCACGTCTTCTAAATGGCGTGCAGCGGCTATTCTCGTGGTTTGTAGTTGTACAAGTGGGTCTTTGTTATCCCTAATGCTAATTTCAAATGATTTGTCTTTTTCCTCTATTTTGGTTCTAGGTTGCGCAACTGGTTTTTGAACTATTTGTTTTTTCATTCTTGGGGCTGGAATTGGTTTTTGAACTACCCTTTAAGTTCTTGGTTTAGGAACTGGTTTATCCCTAAATTCTATTGGAGGTAGAATAATATTATCTTCACAATCTTTTACCATTTGTTTTACACTGCGAGGTGCCGGAATTGGCTTCTGTTTTTTGATATCATCAGCGAGACTAACTAATTGCTTCATCTCATTAACATCCATTTGGCTTAAGTTTGCTAATAACTTTTTGAATAAACTGTTTCGATTCTCCATCTTATTATTATTTGTATATATTAAATTTTTTTGAATGTGCGTTTGAATTCCGAACCGTCTGGCGAGGGAATTCATTTTGGCTTTGACCTTTTCCAAGGGTCTGATACATTTTCATATTTTTCATTCATTTGTCTTTAAGTCATTTTGGCTTTGACCTTTTCCAAGGGCCTAGGATCCTACAATTTTTCCCATATTATTATAAAGTGTTATTTCTTTAAGTGTCTTCATCTATATTATTAAAATAGAAAATAAAATTTGAAAGTGCGTTTAAAATGATATTGAAAATGTTAATTGGGTAATAAGTATTGTTTTTAAACGTTACTCGGTGAATACTGTTGATTAATACCCTTTATTGCTAAAACTATTGAAAATAGCCGTTTTTCAGGGAATACGGTTTAAATAACAAACTTTAGCATAAACTTTTAAAGTAAATTTTACTTAAAGAATTTATAATCATACGACCGTCTCATGATCTGAAACAATTAGCGATGACTCATTTAACAGGGGGTTTCCCTGTTTTTTTTTTTTTTGCGAGAATGTCATGCTTGGTGATTTTTTCCGAGAATGTCACACATAGGGGTTGAAGTGCTTATTGAAATACTCAGTAAAATTAAAAATACTATAGTTTTATATAAAATTTGAAAATTTTTGAAATATATAGTTTTATATAAAATTTGAAATTTTTTTGAAACATTCACGACAACTTGGCTCAGAGTTCCCTTTGGTTTTATATTGTTAGAAAAGTAAGTATCTTTTCAGTGAATTTTGGAGCGAATTTATTTAGTCAGTTGTATCAAATGGATATATTTTCTGTTACGTTACCTTTGGATGGAATTTAACTTCATATATTGGTGTTTTGATCGACAAAAACACAAAATTTAACCGCTGAAAGACCAGCATAAGAGAGATTGTGATGGCAAAATTTGGACGAGATAACTAAAAGTTCTCTTTATTAGCTTTCAGTCACCTTTGAATTTCATGGAGCAACTAGCTTTGGTCTCCTGTTGTGAGAGTTTGCCCAATTTTATTTTACCTCAGATATTCTACTGAGAATTCTGAGTACTGCGTCACAGGGGCGGATCAAGGGGAGGGGTGCAGGGGGAGGGCACCCTCCTCTAGTATTCTGCAACACCAACAAAAAGAACTATGTGGTTTATTGTTGGTATCAGTTCCTTATGGCGCACCCGCTCCCCCCTCCTAAGAAAAATCCAGGATCCGCCCCAGTGAAAGTCAGTGTTCTAGCTTGAAGTACTGCCCTAATCACGTTCTTTGACTTTTTGTGCATGGTTTGGCAAGAATTTTCAGGCAGACCATTTTTTTTTGGTTTCAGTCATTACTTTTCACTTCTTATTCCTGGGCATCGCGTTCATATTTTTTGGTCACCCCGATACATTTAGCTTCATTCACTTGCATAAACGTCAGTGGAAGAAATAAGCTATTAAAAAAAACAACAACAAGAAGTAAACAATTTAGTGCATATATTGAAGGGATATTTTATCTCAAAACTTTGAATTTACAAACCTACTCCATCCACTCTATCCTTCGATTCCTGTTAAACATTTTGCATTGACCTTATACCAAGCATGAAACTAGGCTCTTATTGATAGTGCTCGTAAAAAAGCATTAAATGCTTAAAGCAGTGCTTGTTTTTTGCCAAAAAAGTGCTAAAAAAGTGCTAATTTTTTTAAAAAGTGCTCGTGGGTTACATAAAAATGCTTACTTTTTTCCGATTTTTTTAAACATAGAATATCACATTTTTCAGATTTTCAGTTACATTTTTTAACAACAATATGTAACGATCAAGGTTTTTTTTCCATTAGTCCAACACAACGTTTGAGTTTTCCTGATACTAGAAGTTAATCATCGCTTGTTATTGGGTCATCGTTACCCATACTATCTCTGCCTTGGCTGGCTGACTTCCATTGTTCCTCGATGACAACGTGGATGATGCCATCTTGGAACGAGTGTGATGGACTGGGTTCTAGAAGGCAACCGCTGACCTATCAAACCTATTCCCCAGGCCTCCTCGGCTCCTTTGACTAAGCTGAGTGGAAAATGAGGCTTTGGACGACCAAAATAAAGTAAGATAGTGCGTTTTAACACAAAATTATGCAAATAATCAGTCGAAAATCCAAAATAATGCTAGCATTGCTTTTTGGGATAAAATAAAATAAAATGCTCGCTAAGCCAAATAATGCCAAAAAAAGTGCTAGCACTATCGGTAAGAGCCTACATCAAACTGCACAGCCAAAATTACGATCAGGAAAACGGCCGTTGATCAAAAGACAAATTTCTTCAGGATGCTATAAAAGACTAATGAAATATTTATGGAGAGGAGGAACTTACTTTAGGTAATTTTTGTTTCTGGGATAAACGAGCTAATAGATTTGAAGAGGTCTCTTGGCCTTAAATTTGACTTTAATAGTATGCGTAAAATGAAACCTCGTGCTACCATAGTGCTACCATCCCTTGGGAGAGTATCATGCTCGTAGTCATGCTTGTTCGCGTGTCTACCAGGTTATATTTATTTATCTGTATATTCGGTTGCTCAAGTTCGCAGATCATAACCCTGAAAAGAATCACAAGTGGGACGCTAATAAAGTACAACTCACTTGTTACAGCGAAAGTGCGTGTGACTTCCAGTTCGGGACTGGAACTGAATAATTTCGTATGTGGAAAGGTCTTGCACTGACAACAACAGAATATATATTCTTTTGTTTCTAGGACCTCCAGAGATCAAGTGAACTGTATATTATAGGCAGCTTACAGTGACTTAGAAAGCTGAGAGATTAGCCTCAATCTCAAACTAAAGCTAAACGGCGAGGCATTGGGTAGATAATTAAATGATATTCAAACCCATAAAATTAGTCATTTTCCAATTACGGCTGACGATCCAGGTTGATTGTAGCTAGAAGATCCCGTGTTCATTCAAGCATGATTTCTTTCAGTGTCATTGCTTCTTCGGGGATCTCATTCGAGTTACTCTGTATAGACCTTTCGAAATTCTTTTCACTTTGTGTTGGTTAACCAGCAAATATTGGAGAATATGCCTGGGGTGTTTTGGGGGTGTTTCCACTACATTTTAGGTGTAAAATTACCTGTTAAATCAAATGCATTTATCAAAGATGATCGATTCGAAACAATTTCATACAACAGAGTTTCCCTTTCCTAGTAGGGAAAAATGTGAAAACAAACAAACAAACAAAACAAAACGTTTGTTTAGCAAACACAAATGAGGAAAAATATACATATATGCCTGTAACTACAGTGTGCATTTGCTTATAACTGGAATATGTGGTCACAGCCAGATTTGAATAAGCCTAATTTGTAATTTCTGGTACAAAAAGTTGGTCAAATTGACAGCTTTTCTCAATTTTATTTATTATCAGCTTGCACTTTACATTTTGCATTGATATGATGCAGAACTCTGAACAGTTCTCACTGTAGAACATTTGCCCAAGGCGGGACCAAGTGAGTCCAAAAATCGATTTTTGCGTATTGTTGCTGAAATGTTCGACGTTACGTGGCTCATTTGGTTGCTTTTTACCGTTTGTGCGCGATTTGTTTGTTGGGGTGGATAAACAATCAAAATTTGCCCAAGTTCTTACTGATCCTTTTAGGTCAATGTAAAACTATCCAAAGAAAATTAGGTTATAGCAACCTATTGGTACTTGTGTCTTAACTGAAGAGGTTGTCTTAAATTTATATCAATTCTACTGTGACATGATGTTGTATCTCAATAAGGACAGTGAAGTTTAACATTAAGAAGAAGACATTATTACTAATGCTAGTAGTGTGAGGGTAACCACAAGCAAAGCAATGACCATGGAGCATTGTGTCCTTGAATGTGTGGTTCCAGAAAATATGCATACCTCCCCCATGGAAGGTTTTTTTGATTTGCAATGGCCCCAGCCCTCTGGAATTTCCAATTTAACTCCACACATTTTCAATCAAAACCTTTTGGTTTTGCCCCCTCCCCTTTGCAATATCCATTGACCTTCCGTGGGGAGGTTTGGATATTTTGTGGAGTGAACTACATACATACGTTTATACTTACTGTAACTATATGTGTGACTGAAAAGGAAATATTAATCAACATTCTTTACAAATTTTGAACACGCTTGGACTTTGATGTTCTGTATAAAAAAGAAAGTGCTAAACAGAAGACAAACGAAAAACTGCAAAACTTTTTAATATCATTTTAAGTATTTAAATATGAGATCTTATTTAGTGTAAAATAATTATAATTTACTTTTACCGGTTCCACTTGTAATAATAATAATAATAATAATAATAATAATAATAATAATAATAATAATAATAACAATGACTTTATTAACAGCATTTCCACTAGGTGGCTCCTCATCCGTTAATATCTAACTAAAGTTCATTAAAATTAAAACAAACTTAGGAAAAGCTCTGTTAAAAACGCTAAATAGTTAATATTTACAGTGATAAGTGATAACAAAAAATTACCAAAAAAAAATCATAGTCTGGATCTTTCTTTATCTTGTAGCAATGTCTTTGTCTCCTTAAAAAATAAAATTGGGTTCATACAGTTTCTTAAGGAAAGGGAAGGTTATTGAATAAATTAGCAGCTTCATCTTGAAACGTATTGGCCATCATTGATCTTTGAACCTGTATACCCTTGCTGGAGTAAGTCTCTAGTCTTAAATAATTCGGCCAGTTTGAGCTGTATAGACTCTGGTGTGTACTTTTAAGAATATGCCATTCACGTTGTTCAGTCACCGGTGATCTATTCAATTTCAGGATATCAAGCTTTGTTACATATTTACCATTGAAGACGTGCTGTTAAATATTCCGGTAGCGAGTGATGAAGGATGTCATTATAATATAATTTCGATAGGACAAGTGCTTGGGCAAAGTTTTTCCTAATATGGAAAGGCAACATATTTGTCCTTACGAAGAATTGCTGGTGTACATGTAGCGTAACAAGAGGTAAAAATGTAGTTCACGTTGTCTTCCCATTTCAGATGTTGATTAATGTACGTTCCCAAGAGTTTCGCGCTAGGAACGCGCTCAATGTTCTCTTTATTTACTGCGATCTTCATATTTAAGTCTTCTAGGGCAGGGGCAGAATGACAACTGTTTTGTAGACATTTTGGTTTTTGATGGATTAATAACTAAATTTGCATTTCTTGACCACTCCTCAAGATTACATAAGCTTTTGTTTAAGTCACAATTATAACTTTTGAGGTTTGATGGCTTGTAGTGCACACATAATGAGCATTGTAATCAATTCACTTAACATGCTTTATTATTACTTAAGATATGTAGCGATAAGTACTGGCAAAAATGGAAGGTTTTATGCTGCAAGTTAGACAAATGTTTGGGAATAAAGTTTGTCATTTGCTTGATGTGACACGCTTGGTTGCCTCACGCAGAAACTGGCTCAATTCTGTCGAAACTATATGGTGGTTTTCAAGTGACTTAACTCTTGCCAGTAAATTGTTTCAACTTCCCAACTTTAATAAGATGCCAAGGCACGTAACCTCCGTTTTTAGCGGAGCTGCGGCTGACCGAAGGGCCGCCAAGTGGAGTACAATCATTAAGAAAACATGGTAACCCATCTATTCGAGAAAATTTGGTTTTGGTAACCGTACGTCTGTACGTCCGCCCTTCCATGTATGCGATGTGAAATGTCGGCCATACTCCAACTGACAGGCTAGTTTACAGCGCATATCTTGATATTGGGCATCCATGTTATGGCCAATTGCCACCTCAAATTAAGGTTCAAGTTAAGACCTCAAGTTAAGACCTCATCGAAGTCAGATTTTTTGAATTTGACCGCTGACAAGGTACCGGTTTTCGATTGTATTGCAGGCTCAAGCCAGGTGTGGGACACCCAAACCAAACCGAGGCTTAATTTTTCGCGAGCTTTCAGCCGCTCGAGATTTCACATTCAGTTGGTTTCTTCATTCTGTGCAAAACAATTTCATCTTCTTCGAAGTTCTGTTTCTGTCTTTTAATTCGCGTAAAAGGCATAAAAATCAAGAACTACTTACAAGATACTCCGGAAGGTGAATTTTCAACTGATGAGATGGAGGAGCATACGGTTTTTCTGAGGAATTTCTTAAATTTTGGATCCATTTGTATGGCGCTTGGATTGTGTGGTTGAAAAACAAAATGATTTAACGCTTCAAGGGCTTGTACACTTTAACGCGGCATCTTGCAGCTCACCAAGAAAGTTCACTTAACAACTCACCTCCATTAATGGGAGGAACGAGTAGCTGAAACTTGGTGGAAGAAGTTCTTTCTTTAGACAAACCGTTTGCTATTTTTGTAGATTTGTGTTTTTACTATAGTGGATCGATGCGTATTTTCAAGTGGTAGAAAGCTCGAAAACACAGATAACTTACATAAATTGAAGCTTAGCATTTGGATTAATCTTTGTTACTTTCGTTCAGGAATGAAACTTTGTATTTTTGTCTCGACTGGATATAAATAACAATCTACTCGTTTTGGACACAAAGAAGTTGCAAGCGAACGAGTGTTTTTCCTCCGCTTGGCTTACTGTACATGTTTCGACGACTGTGTTTTTTAAAGTGTTAAGAACTGAAAGAAACGTTTGCCTTTATGTTATTAACACGTAATCGCAATGAGTCCTCGTAAAATTAAAGATTAGTATCGCTTATGTTTTTCGCAACGAGGGCAGTTTCAGCAAATTTCTGAAAACTGGCACAAGTGATATTAACCCTTTATTTTACTCGGCCCCATGCGATTACCTGTCCAAACTATCAGGATTGTCTTCCTTTTTCTCTTTTCTACGACATTTAAGCTTATGTCTAAGCTTAACTTACTACGAACTATGTTTGTTAAGTCCCTCTTAAAAGATCAAACATTTTTATCCATTATCGTGCTTGTCAAGCACAAAGTTTGGTGGCTAAAGACGCTGAACGCAAGAGAATGTTCGATCAAACACGGGACCAAGCAAGTCCAGAAAATGATTTTTGCGTATTGTTGCGGAAATTTTCGACGTTACGTGGCTCATTTGGTTGCTTTTTACCGTTTGTGCGCGATTTGTTTGTTGGGTAGATAAACAATCAAACATTTGTTCGTAATGCGAAATTTTGAATGAACATGTTTGATTTAGATCAGAGATGGAAAGAAATTTAATGCACTATTGTGAGAAGAGGCTAAACCGTCAAACATGCTCGTTCACCGATGTTGGATGAAAAAATTTGATCGTTCTTTGATAGTCAAATTTGTTTTCGAACAAACATACGCGTCGACTGTATTGTTTTCTTGTAATGTTTTGAGGGTTTTGAATCGCGGTCAATTCCCGTTGACTGCTCTGAGCATAAAATATTGGCGCAAGGAAAGCCATGCGGGGTTGCTCAATACCAGTAAAAAGATATATTACTTAGGCCTTTACTCGCGTGTTTTCTCCACTGGAAAAGCCAGAACTACGCTTAACCCTTGTTAGTCTAGAATTCTCTTCCACGAGGATGCTTGTTTGAATAGATCTTTATCGAAATATGAGCTATTTTTTGTGTTTAATTGCTTTTTTTCAAACACTTGATAAGATCATGCATAACGCAGAACAACGCTTAACCCTTGTTAGTCTAAAATTCTCTTCCAAGAGGATACTTGTTTAAATAGATCTTTATCGAAATATCAGCTACTTTTTTGTTTGTATTGCTTTTTTCAAGCACTTGATAATATCATGCATGATAACGAAAACCTATATTGCTCAAGGAGCGCGTGGGCTTGCGAGGCCACTGCATTCATGATATGCAATAATTGACTCAATCACGTATATTTACAATCACCATAGAATACGACATAAGTACGTCTTCTCAAATCCCATAGCCTGGAATTAAGAAACGTAGATATACCCGTTTTTACTCTTTTCAGTGAAGCCTTTGTTTAAAAAGGCGAAAGCCTTCGGGTAGGGGTGACCAAGTCTATAAATATACTATCTAGTTGCTATGGCTATGGGATTTCCTGCGGAGTTCAGGTTTACGCACATTGCCTTACGTTCGCCAGTGTTTTCTTTTTCGAGAGAAAGAGAGATAGAAAAGCAATAACTCCTACAATACTTTATACAGATTTTATTAATTTGCTTTTTGGTAACGCTTTGAACATGTAGTCGTGACCAGTTTATTAATTCATGACCTTTTTCATTCAAGGGAAGATACGCTGCACTCACGCATGCAGGCGGCAACATATTTTGGCTTTCCTCGACCGGCTCTGAACCACGCATTCATGCCATCGCAATTGTATGGAAACCTTTTTAAAAAATTAAAATTCTAAAGTAAACACCCGAAATGCCTTGTCAGGGAAGTCAATACGCAGACGATAAATCAGTTATAAACTGAGAAACTGACTGAGTCGGAAACCTGATCGACCCACAGTGATCGCCAACTGTCAGCGCGCCGTAGTGTAAATGATTGCATATTACTCGGTCTTACCACGGGAACGCCGAGTCTAGTATTGAACTTGCTTTTTCTTTTTATTTTTTATAGTCGTTTTTCATCCACAAAGCTAATTTCCGGCGTTTCTGCACAAGCGCTAACTAAAAATAGAACTCTGGGAACGAGATTGCTTAATAAAAAGAATGCTGTCACGGAAAATATCACGCACACTAAAACGTCAATTCACTTTTTGAGGTTTGGACAACTAAAATGTTAAGAGAAGTGTATATACGAATGTTTGCAAGTTTAACAGCGAGACGAAGGTTTAACATAGCAAAACTAAACTGCAGATTTTTCCCTTCCGCCTTATACTAAACTCTGTAATTTTGGGTGGTTGAATGAGTTTCTGATGTGGCTTAAGCTTATTTTGCCAACACCATTCCGTGTTATTAAAAGTTAGCTTTGAGAGCTTGCCATTTAGTAAGGAACAACCGACTGAGAAGCAGCACAGGCTCTGAACAACAGGTAAATTTAATCATTTCTTCTTGTTTCAAGTCCGAAAGTGCACCTGACTAAGTGAGAGAAACTGCTTCAAATAACGTGACGAGAGCGTATTCGAATTTGATCTTGATGTTCCCTTGAGACATCGATGTGTTAATCTAATTTATTCCAGAAAACATGTTGCAAGCTTGACGTGAAAATATTTTAACAAGCAAGAAAAAGAACGAAGTGCGGAAAACGGCCGGATGTGATAATTTTTTTTCACAGCGCGTGGAAAATATATGCACAGGTTACGTAGGGTAAGCTCTGTAAACAACAAAATGTCTCCCATGTCGGCTTTTTGGCTCTGAATTTTCCTTCGCCACCGCAGTTCGTCTAAAATCAATGTTCTCTGATATGTTGTCAACAGTCACCAACTCTTGCAACACATTGCTTGCATTGTATAACCAAAAGTCAATGTGGCAGCGAACGCATTCTGAATTTTCAGTAAACCTCTTCGGAATCAGAGTTTTTATGTTTAGAATAAAAGCCGATTATTTTTTTTTCAGAACAGAACTGATTGCAAATCAAGAAAACAAAAACATCTTTTGTCGTACATACATACATACATACATACATACATACATACATACATACATACATACATACATACATACATACATACATACATACATACATACATACATACATACATACTTACATACATACATACATACATACATACATACATACATACATACATACATACATACATACAGCACTTCGTCACTTGTCTAATATATTACACAAATATTTTACCATATTACTTTCTTCCAATCGTTCCAGGGACGTTTTTAAACACCCACCTATCTTCGCTTACAGACGCACCTTTAACGTTCGGGACGCAGCCACGGCTGCTAATGGCACTAATTTACCACCAGACTCTTTCCGTTGTGGACAAGATTGCGCCACTTGTCCTAACATTACTGATGGTCTTAATCACTATACATTTTATTCCACAGCGGTAACCCGTAATATTACTTCACACATAACCTGTAACACCAAAAATTAATATACATGATACAATGTAACCGCTGCCATTTACAATACATAGGTGAAACTAAGCGACGTCTCAAAGACAGATTCAACGAACATAGACGTCCAGTAGACAAAATTAACATTAAATCCAAACCAACAACTGTTTCCGAACATTTTCTCTCTAATCCTAACTACTGACAAACTGATATGCAGCTTATCGCACTTGAACTAATCCACTCCTCACGTGATTCTATCAAAAAAGCCAAAGAGTCATTTCTTATAGATTTCACGGGGACTTTAGAGGCCCATGGTTTAAATATGACGTGATGAATTGTTATTTAGAAAGGTTAATCTTGTTTTATTTTATTTTATTATTTTTTAAATTGTTTTTTTGCATTATCGTGTAAACGTCATCTCCGCACTTCCTATGTTTTGCGATATCCTCCATAATATAATATTGCAATTTCATTTTTATAATTTAGTAACATCTAAAACTGAAGAAGGCTGGTTTAGCCAGCCAAAATATTGTTCTCAAATATATTGCGTTGTATCAACCTTGCAGTAGTCTTTGTACTTCTATTCGTCTATTAAAACAAGAGAAGTTCGCGGTTTTTTTTCTTATTTTCAACAAGTTCTTCATTTGAGAATTTTTACTAAAATTAAGAAAATTTTCTGAACAAAAAAAAAAAAAAAAAAAAAGAAACCAATGACAAACAAAAACTTTTTGTTCTAAAATTAAGAAATCGGGTTTTAGAGTGTGAATAACTCAAGTACGGGACATAACACATCCCTGAGACTTTGACAGGACGTTATTTACTTTTTTTTTTGTGCAACTATCTGGAACTAATCAAAATACGGATGCTATATTGAAAATAAGATATTGAAAGGAATCGAGATCTCGTTATGCCAAATTAATCATATTCTGATACAACCATGTAGGAGAATCAGTGAATTACGTCTTGGAGGGCCGAATGAAGGCCATTATGGCTTCCTATTCTCACTGCATAATTAATTAGCTCGTGACAGAAGTTTTCATTATGCGTTCGAATTCCTCCGTTTCCGCGCACGCTTATTGCGGTGTTGATGCTTTGCGGTCTTGGAGTATATATTTTATCGCCCTGCCTGAAACGTGGTCATTTTAACCGTACCCCGGGACGACGGCCAACTTTCGCTTCTGTTCCTTGCACAGTCAACCGCCACCAGCATAGATGGCAGAACATCGTCTTCCCCCTCCACCGGCTCCCGTCCCCGCTCCAATCGTGGAGCACGCTACCGTTGGGCCACCGCCAGTTGTGGAAGAACCACCTACTGTTAATCCGGTTCTCGCACCACCCCCGGCTCCAGTTCTAGTGGCGGACCCGGCCCCGGCTGTTGAAACCGTGGAAGAGGTAACTTTCCTAGCAATATTGTTGGTCTTTGGCCAGATTTATGCTTTTTATCGTGTTTTACCCGCTGTCTGTAGCTTTAGTGCCTACCTTTGTCTCCGTTTCATTTATATTTTCTTTCTCGGTTCTTTCGTTTGGGTTTTTTTCGGTAAACCTGTATACTCCTTTTAAGCTATTGTTTTCACGCTCTGTATTGTTTTCGGGCCTTTGTTTCCTCGTATTTTGCATGCCTCTGTAGCCCTCTGTTGCGTTTTTCGGCTTCCGCAATTTAGGCCTTCTCATTTTGTTTTTGGCTAGCATTGTTCGGGTGTTTCATCGTCTCCCGGTGTGGGTGAATTTACGTTTCAGCAACAAAACTTTGGTTTAGTTCTTTTTGCATGCGTTTCTCGCTAGTCTAGGCTATTTGTTGTTGCGTGGCGTTCCTTGCGGCGTACCGCCGGTTTAGGCAATTGTGTGGACGTTACTGTGGTATCCCACCAGTGAAGGCAACGTGTTGTTGCGTGGCTGTTGTTGTATTCCGCTGGTGAAGGCTACCTGTTGTTTTGGCGCCGTTTTTTTGTGATTTCCGCCGGTGAGGACAACATGTTGTTGTTGCGTGACCGCTGGTCAAGACAACGTTTCGTTGGGTAACTATTTCTGTATACCACCGGTGAATATGGGGTGTGATTACCATCAAAATTAATACTTGTTATTCTGCTATTGAGACATGCAGTTCTGTCATTGAGTTCTGGTATTTTGCTATTGAGACATGCAGTTTTGTCATGGTGTCCTGGTATTTTGCAGTTCCAACATTGAAGCCTGCAGTTTTGTAATTTTGTTATGGTATTTTGATGATGCGCATTTTATTTTGGTGTTTTGACATGGTAACATGCAGTTCGGCATGACACTCAGTAACACATTTTTCACATAATTTCCCGCCAAAATGTAAATATTTTAATTTATGTCAAATCTGCTGTGGTGTTTCAGTCTGACAATTGAATCTAATTATATTTAGCATCCGACAAAGTGAGTGTAGATTCCTCTTAGAGTAAGCCCAAACTTCAACTGTACGTTTGCTGGCACCAAACAGTTGAGCCATTTCTTAAGCAGTAAACCTTTTCTCTGCCAGAAATTCTAGCCGTTCTTTTAGTATATCAAACACTGGTCTTCCTCTTGCAACAATAAATGTTTCTTGTGCTTGGCACAGAAGTTCTATCCTGGAGTCAATAATTTCAGTATCGAGTTGCCTAACAGGTGCTAAAAAAAACAGGATCGGATAGGATCAGACCAGACCGTACTTGCAAAACCCTGACCGGGTCAATGAAAGTCACCAAAAAAATAATACAGGTTCAGATGTATCGCGAAAGCCGCAATTGTAAGAGCCGAAAGTTCCAGTGGTCTATTTACATACGTTATGTTATAAATCTAAGTGCTTCTGTGGAGCAACACAAGTGAGAGGATAAATTGCGACATATTTATAAAGTTACATTTCAATATTTTCCCCGACGTAACAGAAAATAAAAGCCGATTCCATCCCATCCACAAATGAAGTCATGGAAAAAAAAGAGGAAATGTTTGCTCCAAACAACGGTAAGTGTTTGGTCACGTGCTAGGCAACCGTAATTATTCCCATGTATCGAGTCTCACTACGACCAAACAACACCCAATCCGAAAAAATTTATAAAGGAAAAACATTGCGGACTTGTGCGTCTGAGTTCGCTGAACGAGAAGCAAAGAAATGAATTTGTATGTCAACTTTTCTCACAGGTAAAATTTATCGCACGTAATTCATCCAGAGAACCATTAAGACCGCACAATTACGCAATGTTCTTCCTTTATAATTTTTATTTGGATTGCGTGTCGTTTGGTCGTAGTGAAACTTGATACATGGGAATAATTATGGTTGCCTAGCACGTGACCAAAACTTCCCGTTGTTTGGAGAAAACATTCTCTTTTTTCCCCAAAAGGGTGATGACTTCATTTGTGGAGTTACATTGCAATGGAATTGGATTTCTTTTTTTGTATAAATTTGTCGCAATTTATTCTCTCACTGGAGTTGGTCCACAGAAGCTCTTTGATTTACAATGTAGCGGTAAACGTACCGTGTAAATAGACCACAAAAACTTTCGGCTCTTACAGTCACGGCTTTCGCAATTGCTTACATCTGAAACTGATCTTTTTTGTGACTTTCAATAACCCATCCATGTTGACAAATAGTACTCCTTTCGTATACCTAAAACAGGAAATCTTATTGTCATTTTCAATAAATTGAAACAAAACAGTCATAAGGTATGTGTGTTTGAAATATTTTAATGAAAGGCCCTTTTAAATACCTCAATGACAGATTTCCCTACCCTTTCATATACTTCAACTCGTGAAATCCCTAGCCTTTTGATATACGACTGAAGCGTGAAAAAGGTACCCCTTTCGGGCGGAGCATCCCCGTATAGGCCATTATAGGGAGTACTTCCCACACCCGGAGCCAGTACCTTACCGTTCTGTGATACAGCCAATCAACACGATACTGTAAGCTGTCAATTCGATAAAAAGTGAGCGTTTCTGAAGGCAATTCCCTTATTATTCCATTGAGCAAATTACTTAAAAGACATCATATCATTTCCTGTTCCTCCGCCATCTTGGACTCACAGGATAAATTAAAATATTTTTTTTGGCGGGAAATAAATTATGTCAAAAACGCGTTACTGAGTGTCATGCCGAACTGCATGTTACCATGTCAAAACACCAAAATAAAATGCGCATCATCAAAATGGCATAACGAAATTTTCAAAACTGCAGGCTTCGCTGTTGGAACTGCAAAATACCAGGACACCATGACAAAACTCCATGCCTCAGTAGCAGAATACGAGAACTCAATGACACAACTGCATGACTCAATGACAAAACTGCATGTCTCAATAGCAGAATACCATAACTCAATGACAGGACTGCATGTCTCAATAGAAGAATACCAAGAATTAATTTTGACGGTAATCACACCCCATAGGTGAAGGCAACGCGTTGTTGCGTGACTGTTTTTTGGCGTGTTCCACTGGTGAAGGCAACGTGTTGTTGTGTGTTTTTCTTTGCGTTTTCCATGTGTTCCATGTGTTATTGCGTAACTGTTTTTGCGGATACCACATTGTTGCGTGGTTGTTTTTCGTTTTCCACCGGTGAAGGCAACGCTTTGTTGGGTGACTGTTATGGCGGGTGCCACTGGTGAAGGCAACGTGTTGTTGCGTGACTCTTTTGCGTATGCCACCGGTATGGTGGTAGACTGTTCACAGTCCTATTTTTCCGTGAGATCGTCGAGACCGAGCGAGTCTTACCGGCGGCCATCTTGATTTTCAAATGTACCGAGTCAGCGGGCGTCGGGGATTATATATCTCTAGGTGGAGGGGGGCGAGAAAAATAGAGGGACTGTAATAACATCACTGCGACTCGCGTTCAAAGAGCGCGTTGCTCCAGCAACACAGCCATCTGATTGGTCATTAGACAATAGAGGTTAATTTGTGTTGACAACACGTAGGCTTACAGTGGCAAGCCGTTGACAAGTCGACAGTTCTAAAAATGGCTCTCGCGTGCGGGGAATAGAGAGATTAACGTTTAGTTTTGAAGGAGCTTTGAAACATTTGCTGGATGGCAAAGATGTGTTTGCTGTACTACCTACTGGCTTCGGGAAAAGCTTGATATATCAAAGCTTTGTCATTGAAACAGAGATTGAGGGGTCACTGGTCCGTGTTGTTAGTTATCCTGCTTCGCAGCATCGTGGAAAAGCAAAAAGAGTAAAAAACTACAACGATTTTGGCATGACAGCCAAGGGTCTCGAGAAATCCAGTGAAGCCTTGCTGAAGGACATTCTGAAATACAGATGTTTTTGAGCTTTCAGATAAGGGAAAATTATTTAAATGACATCAACTGCACCAAAGATATTAATTTTCACGGCAACATTTCTCTCTTACTCGCAAGCAATGTTACATACTAGAATAGAACTTTTGGATTTCTCTTTAACTTATATAAAAAACAGCTCTGATAGTGGTAGCCGTCATTGTTTGTAGTTTGTTTTGGTATACAACTTTTGTCTTTTACTAGCGAATTGAAGGAATAAAGTTCTTTACACCTAAGCAGAATGTAATGCGTGTCACTGATTTTAAGATAGCAGCGAACGGGAAATATAGCACTTTCATGAGGGCAGATCTTTCTTTTGTTTCAAAAGCAATTCAAAAATCAGCTCGGATTCTGAAAAGTTGATGTTTTAACCTTTCAGGTGAGGGGAAAATTATTTAAATGGCATCTACTGACCAAAGATATTGATTTTCACGGCAACACTAAATTTAGTAGACTCCGACATGCTTTCCAACCAGCTCGACAACAGGAGTGCTGTACTTCCGATTTATGCGGAATTTTGAACAAATTCTCCACAAAAACACGGTATCTGCCAGAAGATGTAAAATCAACGTAACAAATACGAAATATCTGGCTTTTTAGCTGGTGGTTTAAACCTTTTTTTTTTTGGTGTCGAAGAGAGCGTGCGTGTTCACCGCCTCCACTGGAAAACGACGTTCATTGATGTATCAAATGTACGTCTGGGTATTTTCATTTGCCATGTTTTTAATTAGGATAGGCGTTAAATTCCTTTCACGCCCCCTGAACGCGAGTTGCAGTGATGTTATAACAGTCCCTCTATTTTTCTCGCTTCCTCCCAAACCCTCCCCCGCCCCCTAAGTAGATTTGACACTCGGTAAAACGCTCTCGGTCTCGACGATCTCACGGAAAAATAAAGGACTGTGAACAGTCTAGTATGGTGGCCTAGAACTGCCATAAGGATTTTTGGTGTTTTTTTTTTATATATTTTATTTTATTTTACTTATTTGTTTATTTCATTTCATTCGTTTGATTTTATTTTATTTCATTTTCAAAAACATTAAAGCAAATAAAAACGCTTTGTCTAAAATGAAATTAAAATGAAAGTACAGTCAATTGAAAACAAATTAAATTAAAAGCAAAAGGAAAAATTTATCACCGTGGCCTAAAACTGCCATACAACAAGATGCCTTGGGGACGGCTTGTGCTTCCAAGATGGCGGCGGCAAGGATAAGGAAGGCTTCTTGGAAAGAGAACTTAAAGTTGAGAGAAAAGCTGAAAGATTATGTGACAGCAGGTCTTCGCCGCGAGGAGATTTTAGATTTTATGTTAAGAGAGGCGTCTTCGATACTTCGATATAAGATCGACGTGTCTAGATACCCAGCAGCAGGGAACTGATTTAAAAAAACTAGATACGCGGCAGCCAGAAATTTTGACCAATTTTCTCGAAACAGCTCGTTTAATATAAATTTTTTTACGTTGTTTGTAACTCAGAGGAACATTTCTATAGAGGATATCTGGCAAGACTATAGACTCTTTATAATTTTATATAGAAATCGAGTAGACTCAAGAGGGCCGAACTACCAACACTAAAGAACAGACGCCTGCAAGATGTATGCACCCTTATGTACAAAGTGAAACATAAATTATGTCCAGCTTATATAGGCAATATTTTTAATACTCATAGCACTTCTTACTTTTTAAGACAAACTGATTTTAGCATTTCTAGATGGAATACAGTAACATTTGGTAAACACTCTCTGCGTTACCTTAAATTATGGGGAAAACTGCCTACAAATATCAGATCAGCAAAAACTTTCAACAATTTTAAAAGTATGATACGAAAATTTGATGTAAGTTCTCTGCTGGAAGACGGATATACATGTTGTTCTTGCTGTTCAACTATGTAGCTATTAATCAACTGGTGGGTAATATTGTTGTAATAGCACTAATTAACGAATTTGTTCTTAAATTTAATCTTATTTTTTACTAGATTTTAGTTGAATGGATTTTACCTTATATTTTAGTATCCCAATTAGTAGGGCACTTGTGTTCGGCTATACAGATGTCAGACTTAAATAAAGTTATCATCATCATCATCATCACTCAGCAGAAAGTACACTGAGAATTTCCCACTGCGGGCATCTTGTATTTTGAAAAAGTTGAAAGCCGTGCCCGTAAGTGAAGATTCCAAAGAATATGCTTTGTGTAAGCACAAAACGTTCATGCACTAAAATACCAAAACTTCTTTAAGAATCGTTTGGGAATTATGCCAAGAACATGAAATGCTCTGGGCAGGTTTGGACAACACGTTTTGTCGATATTTCCCGAGAGCTCATCAGTCACGTCACGCTCGGTGTGTCAGAACTTGAATATTTTTGAGGTGTCGAAACTATGAAGATTTCACTCTATGCCCCAGGCTCGACAGTTGCCTCTACTTCAAGCCCAAAGTAGTGTTTGAAATCGCTTGAGTTTTCTAAACAACTTGCTGATGTTTTAGAAAAGTTAAATGAGATATTTCGAGCATATTGGACGTGAATTACCGACTGCCGGGCATCTAGTATTTTAAAAACCGTACCCGTGAGTCAAAATTCTAAAGAATATGCTTAATGCAAGCTCGGAGAATTTGTTCACAGCAATACTAAACCTTTATTTTGAATCGCTTGGCATTTCTGAACAAACACTAAATACTCTAGTGAGGTTTCGTTGATAACTTCTGCAGATATTCATTGGTAGTGTGTCAGCCACTTGAGTATTTTCTAAGTGTCGAAAACATTGAGATTTCACTCTACGTCCAAGCTCGACAGTCGCTTCCACTTTTAACCCAAGGCAATATTTGCAATCGCTTGAGATTTCTTAACAAATATTTTATGTTCTTAGAGGAATTAAACGAGCTGTTTCGAGAAAATTGGTCAAAATTTCTGACTTCCAAATGTAAAAGGATAAAATTAATCAATTAATTAATAAACACTACCTAAATACTAACTAGTAATTAATCTATGTACAGAATTTAAAAACTTTAAAAATTAAAAAACTCTTCAAGTCATATGAACATTAAGAGCGCGCTTAAAAGATAGTGTCTTTGGACTCTCTAACCATTGGAGGCAACGCATTCCACAGTTTACTGACTAAAAAGGTAAAAGATCGATGCATATTCTGCAAGTTGAATGGGGGAAGTTTCAACCTGGTGCTGAGCCCACGTAAATTATATTTAACATTCTTAAGATTTAAAAACTTACTAATATAGGGTGCTCCGTGGCTATACAAGCACTTGTATAACATAACTAGCGATTGGAATTGCCTGCGTTGTTCCAAAGACTTGATATTAACTAATTTTAGGAGGTAGTCGTATGAAACAGACTTAGGAAAGCCTAAGATACTTCTTAATAAATAGTAATTAGTGTTCTCCATTTTGGTAGTCTCAGCATTACCTATACCCAGGAAAAGAGGGCTGCAATACTCAAGATGTGGGAGAACATATGCCTTATAGAGACGTACCATTACATACTTCGGAATGAACTTGCGTAGTCTCCGTAAGGCCGAAGCCTTTGCGCAGCTTTATTCAGCTGTTTCTCTATATGCGCCTTAAAGGTTAGTTTACTGTCTAAGACTACCCTAAGATCTTAAGTGCATCTTGCATCTCAGCCTTCACAAGTAGTATCGTGTTTGGGGGTACGAAATCAATTGATTTCGTTTTCCCCAAACACTATACTACTCGCCTTCTGGTCTCGTATTCTGGAATATATAGTTATTTAATTTGATGGAATATATAGTTATTTATATAGTTGTTCAATCTTATATAATCTATAGTTGTTCAATCTGATGGAACCAAGGTCTGCACACTTTGAATTTATGGTTCAATCTGATGGAATCTATAGTTTATTAAAATGCGTGACATTCCCGGAAAAATCACCAAGCGTGACATTCTTGGAAAAACAGGAAATGAGTCATCGCCTATAGCTATTATTTCTCATGTGGAACCATCCGATGGTTACATAAAAAATAATATCTCATATAATAGTATAGAATGAGTTGTAATTCAGTAATTCACAATGAATTGAAAAATATGGGAGAATTGTCATGTCCTTTTTGTGATAAGCAATTGGTAGAAGTTGTTAAAAGTGTGAAAGCACCTTGCTGTGATAATCAGAAAATGTTTAACGATGATGGTGAAAATGTTTGCCTAAATTGTGGTTCAGTCCACGGCTATGACTATTGTAAAGAGTACGTTGACTTTCATAATAATATGTATAAAATAAAGCGAAAATCTGTATATCACCAGAAGTACCATATTAAAAATGTGATAAATGGTATATGTCGCAAGAATAGATTTCAAATTTCTGTAAAAGATAAGGGTAAAATACTGAAAATATTCGAAGAGATAGACACTGTCCTTCCTTTGGTGAATAAGAATCGTAAAAGGATGATAAGTACGAAATTTATGCTTAAGCAAATATTTTTAATGCTTGATCTTCCATTTGATGAAATAATAGTTACTAGATCAAAAAAGACGCTTGGATTTTATGATCAATATTGGGTTGAGATTCTATTGTTGAGATTTGATAAGATTATTCGTATTATCAAGCAGTGAATTTTTCATCATATTTCTGTAGGTACTTATCAATAATTGGACTATTGTCAGTCACATAATCATCGATATTCTTCATTGAGATTTGTATACTTGAAGCATCAAAATCACCACTTCTCAACTTGTCTTTTATTGAATTGAGTAGATGTTGATAGCTTTGATAAGCATATGTGCAATTCTGGATTTTCAAATCTAGGTTTTTATGCTTCATCCACCCTTGTATCAAAAGTGCTGCTGTACTGATGGCTACCAAACTAACACCACCTGTTGCAACGCTTGTGGCGAGACCTCCAGTTGCAAAGATGATGGACAAGGAATTCCCCAGTAATTTCCATTTTTTGAACCGTTTAACCGCCTGTTTATGAGCCCAACAATTTCTGTGATATGTTCGGTAATAGGCTTTTAATTCATTTACCTGATCTTCTGTTAATTCATCTGAAATATGGTTCCAGTTGAATATGCTTTTTCGCTCTTTCATACATATATTTTATATAACTATTCTCTTGAATATGCAATAAAGTATTCCAGAGATCTGACCACATAATGGAGATCTTTTTTATCCATCTTGGTGTGACCTTTTTGGGTATGACATATGTGTACCCACGGTCTAAGGAATAACTGTTATAAAATCTTCCATACGCATCATGAAGTATCCCATGTGTTTGTAATGTTTCAATCCATCCAAGTGTATATTCCAAGAAATATGTCAAGCACCCATTTCCAGGACCAATAAGTCCAATATCCTTGTGAGTATTTAAAATATTGTAAATTGAAATTTTTACATTAAAATGCTTGTGATACAGATATTGGTATACCAAAGCTGATTTTAAAATTGCATCATCGACTTGAATAAATTGTTGTTTTGTTTCATCAAAAAAGAATTCAACATATTTGATTGCTTCTTCTATCATATATTATATCGTTGCATTAAAACGCTATGATGATCCAAAATTGTTTTTTCGTCTAACATGAAATCCAAGTACACACAGAAAAAAATAACACTACCGTCAAGAGGTGCGATAGAGCTAGGATCCAAATCACCAAAAGTCATTTGCTGACTACCACTTCTATTGGCAGCTGTAAAACTTCCAATATGTTTTTTATTCCAATAGATTTTACTTGTGTTTGTTTTGGAGAAGATAAATTATCCCAGTGAACAGACAAGCAGTGCCAAACATTTATTTGACCCAAATCATTTACTGAATAATCTGCTATTTTTCTGAAACTTTGTATAGATGCTGCTGGACCAAAATATACACAATTTGATTGATCAACACCACTTATAACTAAATTTGAACCATTGTAATAGCTGACAAACTTATCATAACCTCCATTATCATGACCAAAAAGACCATTTTTCCATGGACCTCCACCTGTATTTGAATTTAATTTATAAACAATGAAGATATCAACAACATCATTATTCAAATTGATTTGACTTATCATTCTCTGTGATCCATCAAACTTCAAAAAATAACGTCCATTATGTTTCTCAGCTTTGGTACAAACAGTGGGTCTTATGTTTAAAGTTGATTGAGTTGCATCATTTTCTTCATTTGATAGATCGTATAATGTTTCAACTTTTCTGTTTGCATTAATATCCAGAAAATTATTATTTGCTCTGTCGATTTGATAAACACATTTTGAGTATAATCTAATATATTCAGAAACCCATAAATCCAAAAAACTATCTCTGACAATATCTGAAACTTGTGATTTTATCACAACATGATCAGAATCAGTGCCTGCTTTTACATTAGTTAAATGTTTGTTTCCAAGATCATAGTGACCATCTTGTGTTAATGTAAAACCAATTCCTTTATCACCTTTAGGACCAATTGCACCAGCATCACCTCTATCACCTTTTGGGCCTCTTTCACCAGTTCTTTTATTATCTTGATTTTGTGGAGAATTAAAAACTCCCATATAATATTATTTTAGATTAATTCATGACCACTTCTAATGTGAATGCTGTATCAAATGCTCTACTATTGGGATGTGAATAGTCAATTATAAAATAGCCTCTCGATAATGATTTGTTGATGTTGACCGTTGTGATGTTTCTACTTAAAGAAGATTGTCTGTGTTCATAAATAGTTGCTGGTAATGGCAAAGGCCCACCACCTTCAGCTTTTGTCTTGAAATAAAATATTCCGGGGCTGTTCCTTGTATAATATACATATTCTTAATATAAAAGTTATTGTTATGAATAACTAAAAATTCAGCGCCATTAATTAATACAGGCTTCAAAGTATTCTTATTATGTCCTTGTTTGGCTTTAACAAAGCAATTTAAATATTGTATCTGACCAATTATTCCATTCCCATTCAAATCTAGATCACCTCCTAATTTTGGCTGATAGAGAGCAAATCCACCCAAATCTAAAGCTGTTTCCATAATTACACCTGTAACGCTTGAACGAAATAGATTCAAACTATTATTATGAATTCTATAGCCATTCAGATTTAAATCACCACCAAGTTTAGCCTCTTTTATTAAATATGTGTTCATATTAATATTATTTAGCATTGTCAATTCACCATTTTCACCATCAAATAAGTTTGATGAATTATTAATCAAGGCATGTCCATTCAAATCTAAATCAGTTTGTAATTGCATTTTTTCATTCACGATTTTATAAGCTTCTGCGAAGTCGTAAACACTTGATGGAACGTCTGCAGCTTCAAAATCAATACCATATGCAACACAATGAACTTTGTACTTATTTGGATAAGTTGGGTTAGCATTAATATGAATCGTACAATATAAATATTCAGGTGGTGAACTTACTGAAGGTTTTTCAATCCATAATAAATATCTCGAATGATCTTCATTTCTGTTATCAAATTTTCTCCCTACAGTTTTATGAATTGTAATTCCACCAGTTGCACTGAATGTTACACTACTAAGATTCATTCCTTCATAATCAGGAAATAGCCATTCAAGAATAAATGTGTATTTTCCATCTTTTATTGTGTACATATTAAATCCAATTCTAGCTCTGTAAATATGATTAGCTTCTTTATTCAAGTCTACATCAATGACCTTTTTTAAAATCAAATGCGGTGAACGAGGTAAATTGACATATCCATTAACTTTCAAGCCATATTCAGTACTGACTTCATCGATATCATTCATGAAATATTTGAAAGCATTCTTTGGATGAGAAGCAGATGAAATATGACTTTTTTCTAATTGATCTAAATTTACGGCATCAGTTTTATTTGTTCCTTCTTTTAAGTTAATGATTTTATGCCCTCCAAGTTTTAAGTCTGCTGCCATCGCATTTGTTCCATTCAATAATAAAGCGTTTGCTCTCATAACTACTCCAGCTCGATTTAAAACTCTGAAGTTCACTGCATCATTTTCATTCGACGGGTCCGCTAAATTCGTCACTCTATTTCCACTCATTGACATTTCCATACATCGCAGTCGAACCGTCTCGTCGGAGAAAATATTCGTCAGTATAAAGTTTTGTCACCGCATCGTCTGCGTTGACGGGTGGAGCAAGATCAGTAATGACATTATTGTTCATATTCAGATTTTGTTGTGCAATCGTATCGAGTTTGGTTTGCAACCTCTGGTCCACATAACTTTTGTTTACAGCATCTTGTGGGTTTGAGGGGTTATCCTGCAGGTTGAGGATTTTGTTTAGTTTCATGTCAATATTACTACCAAACGCAACATGGCCGTTTTCAATTTCATACGCTGGGTCGTGCACAAAGTAAGACAAATTGGTATGATAGCCATAGGCCCCATAAACGATATGTGTTTTGGTGTTAGACGCAGGAGCTGTACTACTTAGATCAACCTGTATTGCCGCTTGACCACCACTTGTTTTTTCTATCTGGAAAAGTTTTTTCATGTAACCATCAACGTGCGGAGTTTGGGGAAAAGGTTTTTGAAATGGCTGTCCCGCATCTCGTATATTTACAGTTGGAATGAATAAATCGACTGTTCCACTTCTTGGATCAGATGGTGAGTAAAACTCAACAACAAAAGTGTACTGACTGTTTCTCAAAGATGTCAAATCAAAACGAATTTTGGATGTAAAGTTACCACTATGTGAAATGATAAAAGACAATGAGGACTTATTTATGTGGTATGGTGATCTATCAAAATTCTCAATTTGAAGGTTTCTTGCATCACTGACTGCAGAAGATTTGGATATGTCTTTTAACAGAAAAGCGAATGGGTTGCGTTGAGTACCAGATGCTGAAAGAACAAGGTCATCAACATACTTTTTGTTGGCAGAATCTTTATCAGAGTTTGGAGATCCAACATTTGTTAATTTATTGTCACCCATGTCAAGATCACCAGTCATTGCAACAGTTCCATCTTTTTTAAGAAATGGAGAAACATCAATACCAGCAATTTCAGTATCAACATACCCCTTTGTGGCTGAATCATTGTTTGCTGTTGGCGCTGCTACATTAGTCAATTTGTTACCTCCAAGATTCAAATCAGAAGTCATTGCAACGCTTCCATCTTTTTTCACAAAGTTATTATTGAGATATGTTGTACTCACTTTACCTCTTACACCATCATCAACGTATTTTTTATTTGCGCTGTCTTGTGGAAGTATAGGGCGTGCAACATTGACTATTCTATGAAAACTCATTTTAAGCTCACGATCAAATAAAATTCTTCCTTCTTCTAATTCAAAAGCTGGGTCGTGAATATGTGATAAAATGATATTAGAAAATCCATAAACTATAACATAATGTTTTTTATTATTTTGTAAATATGGTGAAATCAACAATAACTCCATTGATGTGGAACCATGACTTGTTTTTTCAAGGAAGAATATTCTCTTAAGATAACCATCAACAAGATGAGTCTTTGGAAATGCTCTTTTTATTGAATCTTTTCTTTCAATTAAATTTGATGACAAAACATCATCATCAACTGTTGCATTGTTTGGATTACTATCAGTATAAAACTCAACAGCAAAAGTGTATCTTGAAACTTCCAATTGTGACAAATCAAAACGAAGAACAGTTGTAAGACCAGCAGTAGGAATAACAAAAGACAAGGCTTTTTTATTTATTGAGTAAGGGCTTCTATTAAAATTTTCCAATTTGAGATCATTTGCATTTCTAAGAATAGTTGTTTTTGATATATCTTCAAGAAGAAATTTAAATGGATTAACACGTGTTCCTTCAATTGATAAAACAGCATCGTTGACGTATCTCATATTAACAGCATCTTTGTTAGAAGTTGGGTCTGCTACATTACTAACTTTTTTGTTTTCAATGTCACAATTACCATCTTGTGTTAATTTGAATCCATCACCTTTGGGACCAACAGCTCCAGTAGCTCCTTGTGGACCAATTGCACCTGTATTACCTTTTGGACCTCTATCACCTTTATCACCTTTGGGACCAATTGGACCAGCTGGACCTCTGCCACCAGTTTTTGTTTTATCTTGATTTTGTGGAGAATTGAAAACTCCCATATAATATTAGATTAGATAACACGGAAAGTTTGTTCTATCAATTACCATTGTTGCCATTGTTGTCATTGTTGTCATTGTTGCCATTGTTGCCATTGTTATCTTTTTTACCTTTTGGAAGAATTATTTCATATCCATTCGGACAAGGATTGAATGTTGCCATATAATATTAGATTAGATTAAACTGCACCATAAAAATTTCTCTTGATTGTCTTCATCGGCTTGTCAACATAACAGAAGGAATATGGTTTCTTGGTTGCTTCAATGTATTTCTTCTTGTCTATTCCAAGTTCTTGTGCAATCAAGTTTCTTTCTCTTGTGGATGGAAAATCATAAATGCAGAAGTGACTGCAATTGAGTCTGATTGATTTTGGACAGCCATAGAATGATTGTGTGAGATATATGACTGAACAGTTCTTGTGTCTCCCCTGAATGAAATAGCTGATTATCTGATCTTGTTTCTTGTCAGTCACGAAATCATCAAAAACAACCAATCGCTGCAAATCTGTGTCTTTTATTTGTTCAACTGGCAATATCTCTTCTTGACTGCAAACCAAGGCAGGATATCCAATATGACTGCTTATTTCATCCATTACTTTCCGAAGATATTGATATTTGTCTTGATCCAAGTTTTTTGCATAAAGATGTATCTGATCATAATAGACCAATGGTTCCATAATCAGATGCATGAACAATCTTGTCTTTCCAGATCCAGAATTACCAGCCAATTACATTCTAAATGTATCTTTTGGCATATACGGATACAACTGTCTGAATGAATTATTTGAATTCTGAATGATATCATAATTTGGAATTTCCATATGTTAATAGTTTAGATTAGTCTAACACAATTGTATATGGATATAGAACGTATGAAAAGGCTTCTTAAAAGTGGAATTGATGCTGGAAATAAAACAAGAGAAGTTCGTGATGTTATCAAGACTTATGAATACAGAAAACAGGATGCATATGATACAACATCAGAATTACTGAAACCCTCTGTTGATGTCCAGAAGAGTGTGAAAGAAAGTGTAGACAAAAAACAGGATGAAGTCATTGAACAGTTGAAAAAAAAATCAAAAAGCCTTGACATCTGGTTTTGAAGATCTTATGCTATTAAACACGTTACCTGAATCAGTACCTGTGAAAACAACATTACCAATTGATTACAAACCAGCAATGATGACTGAAACAGAACCAAAGTACAAGTCAAATCTTGATAAAGGTTTCTCACTTGATGAGGTTAAGGTATTACAGGAATATGAATTGTCTCCTCCAACAACAATTTTAAATAGGATAATGGATGGTACAATCGACATCGATAAGTATAAAAAAAATATTGGTGAAATAACCAGAAAACTTGGAAGACAAAAAGCTCATCTGTCAACAACCAAAAATAATAGGGATAAAACAAAGATAAGATATATGAATTAACTCAAAGGATTAAATTAATGCAAAAGTACCGAAAAAGAATGGAAACTGTTAAGGAAGGTGCACAAACTATTGGTTCAGGCATGGGAAGGAGAAGAGGTGCAATGGGTTCAAGGGATGCATTTTTGGGTGACATGCTTTCAAGACTGCAGTTGCTTGGTGGATCTATTTCAGCCGGCAACAACAGCAAAAATGTTCAAAATGAATTCACAAAAATATTGCATACATTGAACAGACTGGGAATCCTGAAAACCGGTGAGTTGAATAAAATAATGATGAAATATCTAATGTAAAAGTATATGACAGAAATTTCATTACGATTCAACAGTAAAAACAGAGACAAAATTGGTGTCAGTAAGAGTCATGATTTTGAAAAAAGATTCAATACACCTCTTAAATTAACGAATGATTTGAAATATGAAATGGCAGTGAATGTTATCAATATGACATACAGTTGGTACAATATCAGAGATATTTTTGAAAATAATCAAATGAAATACAGCTATGACAAAGGTGTAAACTGGGAAACAATAACATTCGTTGACGGGATGTATTCATACGACGATATCAATAGTTACATTCATGAGTATATGAGTAAAAATAGCCATGTACTGAATCCATCTGAAACAGACAAATCAAAATTCAAGTATGGTATTAACATGTATTTCGTTTTGTCAACATATCGCATTTTGATTGAACTTGATGAAAACTATCGAGTGGATCTGAGAAATCTTGATTTCAGAAAACTTATCGGTTTCGATTCAAAATTAGTTTCAGCCACAGAATATGGAACAAATCTACCTGATATTACGAGAGGAGTAGATGAAATTTATATCAATTGTGATATGGTGATAGATAGCATTGTTGATGGAAATAGTACAAATACAATCGCTGTTATTCCAGTCACAGATCTCGTCAGAAGTTTACCTTTCACTTACAAACCTCGTTTTCTTTCATGGAATCCTGTCTCAACACATTCAATCAGCTCAATGCGCTTTTATGTCACAGACTCTTCTAGAGCTCCAGTCGATTTAAACGGGATAGATTGGTATATTGAGTTATTCTTGAGAGGTGTGGAATTATAAAACCTAATAGTATATGAAACGGTTTGAGTTTAAAAAATATGAACAACATGGTGAAGGTATTGTGACTGATATGATCAAAACAGCTGGAAAAAAAGCAGCTGAAAAAGTAGCCACAACAATTGGTGAACATGCTGGCAAAAAAGCTGGTGACAAAATCATAGAACTTTTGAAAAAGAGAAAAAGTGGAAACAAGAGTGGAACTGAGAGTGTGAGCCAGACTGGTGGTTTAATCAAAAGAAAGAGAGGCCGACCTCGTAAAATAAAATAACTTTTATCTAACACAATAATATATCAAATGAAGAATGATCCTCGCAGTTGTGAACGCAATTTATGCAATTGCGAAAAGAAGCCTGAAAAAAATTCAGGACTTCAACGGGGTTCGAACCCGTGACCTCGCGATTACCGGTGCGATGCTCTAACCAACTGAGCTATGAAGCCACTGATGTTGGGAGCAGGTCAATTGTGGGTTCTTATGTTCCCGTGAAAGAAATGAGTGTGAATGATATATGAATTGAATCATATATGAACTGCGGAAATGAAATCAAATGAAGAATGATCCTCGCAGTTGTGAACGCAATTTATGCAATTGCGAAAAGAAGCCTGAAAAAAATTCAGGACTTCAACGGGTTCGAACCCGTGACCTCGCGATTACCGGTGCGATGCTCTAACCAACTGAGCTATGAAGCCACTGATGTTGGGAGCAGGTCAATTGTGGGTTCTTATGTTCCCGTGAAAGAAATGAGTGTGAATGATATATGAATTGAATCATATATGAACTGCGGAAATGAAATCAAATGAAGAATGATCCTCGCAGTTGTGAACGCAATTTATGCAATTGCGAAATGAAGCCTGAAAAAAATTCAGGACTTCAACGGGGTTCGAACCCGTGACCTCGCGATTACCGGTGCGATGCTCTAACCAACTGAGCTATGAAGCCACTGATGTTGGGAGCAGGTCAATTGTGGGTTCTTATGTTCCCGTGAAAGAAATGAGTGTGAATGATATATGAATTGAATCATATATGAACTGCGGAAATGAAATCAAATGAAGAATGATCCTCGCAGTTGTGAACGCAATTTATGCAATTGCGAAAAGAAGCCTGAAAAAAAAATTCAGGACTTCAACGGGGTTCGAACCGTGACCTCGCGATTACCGGTGCGATGCTCTAACCAACTGAGCTATGAAGCCACTGATGTTGGGAGCAGGTCAATTGTGGGTTCTTATGTTCCCTTCATTTGATTTCATTTCCGCAGTTCATATATGATTCAATTCATATATCATTCACACAATAATATATGTCAAACTATCGTGACTCAAAATATATCGAAAGATATGAAGATGTAGTGTTCGAACTAGAGACAGCACTTATTACTGTAGTAGCAAATAATGCTCATCAGAGGAAAACAGGTTACCGATTTGTTGTTGATAACAGTGGAGAGACAACACCATTTGACTGGTATAATGCCCGTTTTAATGTTATTTTCAAAGAAAATAAACTTGCAGATGGAGCTGACATTGCTGCTGCAGATCGAAATGGTATTGTTAATTCAGTTCACGCTCTTATTAACACCATTAATGTAAAAATGAATGGTCTTGATGTTTATGAATGCCGAGACGCTAACCAAGCCACAAATATTAAGTCATTGCTTGAGTATTCACAGGGTTATGCTGTAAGTCAGGGAACCAATGAGTTCTTCTATCTTGACACCAGCAGAGGTGCTGCAAACAGAGTGGCACAAGCTGCTTATAACAAAGGATTCTCAGATCGTAAGGCTTTGCGTAATGATGGTGGTGAAATAAATGCAGAGATAGCATTGAACAGATACGGTTTCTTCAAGAGCTTTTGGGATGAACTTATGCCTAACTCAAAAGTAGAGGTGAACCTAACACTTGAGAGTGATGACAATTTGATTTGGCAAGCTACTGATGAATGTCGTGTGATACTAACTAAATTCCAGCTAATAGTTCCTCGCATTGTTTTCAATTCTGCGGGAAAGTCTTTGTACATGAGCAAGTATCTAGACAACAGAAAGTGGACTTACATGAGAGAAATGGTTGAGAGAGGCAATTCAACAAGACAACAGACTGCCAATTTCCGTATTTCCACAGGAATAAACAAACCCAGGCATGTCTTTGTATTCATCATCAATGATGCAAGTGATGCATCTCAGACAGCCAATAAATTTCTCTATAACACTTTTGCTGTTGGTAATGACAAAACTTTGACTGATTGTTATCTTGAAGTTGGCAATGGAAATGATTATCCAGAGGTTCATTATAAACCATCAACAGAACCAACAAGAGTATTTAGAGATGTTTTGAAATATGTTCAAGCTGTAAATGATTTCAGTGAAAGTAACCTTCTTAACAGGGGCAATTTCGGTACAATATTCCCTTTCATTTACTTTGATCTGACAAAACAGAAGCAGGACATAAAAGATGGAATGACAAAACTGACTTTCAAATACACTTTAAGTGCTGCAGCAGATCATGATTACAGTGTGTATGCATTGGTCCTCTATGAGCAGGATATTGAGATGAGAAAGACTGATGGAAAATTAATTCTGAGATCAATGTAAATTAAATAATAAATTAAATGAATTAAATAAATTAAATAATTAAATTAAATGATTGTTTGTATTAAATACAATTTATTATAAACATATATTATATGACTACTTATCATCCACATGGAGTGAGACTGTCAAAAAGTCAGAAACAAAAGCTGGCAAAAGCTTATGCAACAAATTCACCTGTAACAATAAGGTTGACGAATAGTGAATTGTCTGGAAATGATCAACTAATGTTGACTAAGAGACAAATCAACAAACTGATTAAATCAAGTAGATCAGGAAAAGGTTCAGACATCAAGATATCAAAAAATCAAATCAGAAAAGCAGTTGTAGAAGGAGGCTCTCTTTGGTCCAGTCTTTTTTCACTTGGAACAAGACTATTGCCTTATGCAGGTAAAGCAGTAGCTAAAGCGGCTCCAGCATTGGCTACAGGTGCTCTTTCTTCATTAGCAAGTCTCGGTGTTGATAAACTATTTGGGAAGAAACAAAGTGGAGGATTTCTTATTCCTAATGCCAATTTATCCCAATTATTGAATGTAGGAAATTTATTGAATACGAGACAGATGGCAGATATTATTCAAAAAATGCAGTATGGTGGAGACGTTGTTATAAAACCAACAAAAGCGCAGACTGGAAAGGGTATTGGAACAATACTCGCCAGTATTGGAATTCCTTTGGCCATAGAAGCAATTAGAAAATTAACTGGAAAAGGTTTGCATGTTGAAAGCAGCCGTCCAAGACGGTCATTACCAGTTCATGTTCCAGATTCCATTGCAATAAATAAAAATAAAAGTGGTGGGAAACATGCTATGATTCCATGGCAAACCCCTCCTGTTTTTGGTACATGGGATAACCCAATAGGCATGGGAATGAAAAAAAAAAAAAGAAAACCAAAGGAAAAGGACTTCTACTAGGCAAAAACAGTCTATTCAATTCAATCCCCATACTAGGAACCATTTTGTAAATAAACCCTTATCCAACTTTGATTTAATCAATTGGGTTAAACAACTTGGAATAAAACATTTTAGAGGAGTATTTTCAAGAGACAATCTGCCGAGAAAAATCAAAAACAATGAATGTGGGATAGTCAATCTTGATTCCAAAATTGGACCAGGTACACATTGGGTATGTTATAGGAATTTCAAAAATGATAGATACTGTGAATACTTTGACTCATTTGGTTTAATGATGCCAACAGAAGTACAGAAATACATGGCTACAAGTGGTAAACAACTTGAATACTCTGGTGATGAGATACAAGAAAGGGATTCAGTATTGTGTGGATATTGGTGTTTGTACTATCTTCTTGAGAGACAAAAAGGCAGATCTATTCTGAATACAATACACAATTCCAAATTCAGTCCAACAGATACGAGTGTCAATCAGATTCATCACAGACTACTTTGAAAATATCTAACTTATATGTATAATGGTGAAATCATATTGTGTTAAACAGAAGAAAGTCACTGAATGTGTACCAGGAAGTGAAAGATATCAAAAGACAAAAAATGGTAGAACAATGTTGAAATGTACTTGTGCTGAATGTGGAATCACAAAGACTAAATTTGTCAGAAATCGGGGAAACTAATTAGCCCGTCTGAAGGGGCGGGCATACTAGATTCGGCAGCAGATATGGCACTAACAGGATGCTTAGAACATGGAGTCCCTTATTTAGCAAAGAAAGGTGTAGAAATGGGAAGATATTGTGCATCAGAAGCAATGAGAAATCCAAAGCTGCAAAAGAAATTAATTGACAAAGGACTTTCCCTCGCAAAGCCTGCAATCACAAAGGTTGGGTCAGAAGCTTTAAAACAACTCTCAACAAAAGTGAGACCAAATATTCGTTACAAAACAGATATCAAAGGATTAGATTATGGCAAAGGTATTGACATTCATAAGGTTATTGGCAAGCTTCCTAAACCAAAAAGTGGATGGACACCCGGAAAGTATAAATACATGGGACCTTATAATCCCTCGATAAACAGTTAGAGTATGATAAAAACACAGGTGAGGTCACAAAATGGTATGTCCAACCTTACAACAAGGTAGATGAAATAGCAGCATATCACGATATATGTTATGATATGGGAAAAAAATAAAGGTGATTGTGACAAAACAATGGTCGAGTCACTTGATCTAATACCATATGGTGAGATGCCAAAATGGGGTCAAACAGCCAGATTCTTAATTGACAAAAAACAGAAATTAGGTCTTGGTGTTTCAAAAACGGAAAAAAGCCGTCGAGTGAAGAAAACTGGCAAGAAAAACTAGCTGATGAATTACATGCACCCATAAAACGAAATTTCACTCGGCGGCGTGTGATTGTAAATAAAATTGATGAAATATGGGCAAGTGATCTAGTTGAAATGCAACAGTTCAGTAAATGGAATAAAGGTTATCGATATCTTCTTATGGTTATTGATGTATTCAGCAAATATGGTTGGATTGTCCCATTGAAGTATAAGAAAGGTGAATCTGTCACTGAAGCATTCAAAACAATATTCAAGGAAGGCAGAAAACCACAGTATTTATGGGTTGATAAAGGTAAAGAGTTTTACAACAAACATGTGAAAGACCTATTAGAGAAACATAGTGTACAGATGTACTCAACTGAGAACGAAGAGAAGTCATCAGTAGTTGAAAGATGGAATAGGACAATCAAGTCCAAAATGTGGAAGCAGTTCACTGTTCAAGGTAATACACAGTATTTAGACATGTTACCAAAATTAGTGAAACAGTATAATAATACCAAACATTCAAGCACAAAGATGACACCCGTTGAAGCATCTGATAAGATGAATGAAGGAACTGTTTACTTCAATTTGTATGGTGATATGGAGCCATTAAAACAGAAACCAAAATTTAAAATAGGTGATAAGGTCCGAATATCCAAGTATAAACGGAATGTGTTCGACAAGGGCTATACACCAAATTGGACAGAAGTGTTTACAGTTGATAAGATCCAGTACACTAATCCAATCACTTACAAACTAAAAGATCTTAGAGGAGAAGATATTGAAGGGAGTTTTTATGAAGCTGAATTATTGAAGGCCAGACAGGATGTATTCCGTTTTGATAAAGTCATTCGCAGAGATTACAAGAAGAAGCAAGCTTTGGTGAAGTGGAAGGGTTACAGTGATGACTTCAACAGGTGGATACCAATGAGGGATTTAAAAGACATATGAAATTGTTTAACGAGAAAATTATCTAACATATATGTGAAGGAGACCTACAGTATATCTGTTATTTGCTATTATATGTAGCCAAGAATATTATTATTCCTGACTATATTTAAACACAGGTCGAAAATGAATTAAAAATAAATTAATATAATATACAAATGCAAAAATATTCCTACGATAACAAAGAATTAGATGCATCAATAGACTGTTATGTTGATGATAAAAATGATATATGGTTCAGAGGTAGAGACATTGCCAATATTCTCAACTATAAAAATCCACAAAAAGCAATCAGAGATCATGTTGATTCTGAAGATAAAATCTTATTGGACTTCAAACTGTCCATAAATTCCAAAACAAAGTCAATTTTCGCTGATGCAATCGAAAAAACTTTCAAATGTTTTTTTATAAATGAAACAGGATTTCATTCACTTTTATTCTCATCCAAAAAACAAGAAGCCAAAGAAATTAAACATTGGGTTACTAAAAGGTTTTACCATTAGTCAGAAAACGAATATATCACAAGCAGTTCAACAACAGAAATAATAACATGCTGATGATTGAAAGTGAAGATGATCTGCACTACAAGATTGTGTCATTCATCAGAAAGAAATATGAAGGTGCATTAATGATAGTCGGTCTTGGTGAAAATCAAATAAGCTCAAACATGCGAATCAGAAGTTATAATAAAGGATATATGGCTGGACAATGTGATTTAATGCTGATGAATCCAACTGAAAAATACAATGCTCTATGTCTTGAATTTAAAAGCCCTACTGGTGTGTACCAAGTGTCGGATAAACAAAAAAATCATGAAGCAGATGTATGAAAAAGACAAATGCAAGTACACCATGAGCAATAGTTTCGAAGACTTAATCCACGAAATAACTAAGCATATGGAGGAGAGTATAAAATACTTGTCAAGAAGAGAAAAATAGTATAAAATATTTAAAAATAAATATAGTAGTATATTATATGGAGAATCAAAATGTTAAGAGAGGTCGGGAAGGCCTAGAGTTCTCAGTGATGAGGAAAGAAAAAAACACAAGACTACCTATATGCTAAATAAAGAATGGTTCTGTAACATATGTAAGACAGGACGTAACTACACAATGGCAGGGAAATCTTGTCATATTAAAACCAAAAAACATCAAAAAAATATTCTTCAATAATTACAATTCAAAAGGATCCAGTAATTGGATCAATTGAATTCTTAACCATATTTAAACGCGGACGGAAATGTTTTAAAGAAATAATAACTATAGATATATCATAAATGGAAAAAATTATCGAAACTAGTACTAATATGGACAAGAAAAGTCTCAAAAAATTGAGCAAATCTAAGCTAATCGAGTTGTTGTTGAAGCAACAGAAACCAAAAATTATTATAGTTGATGACACAAAACCTGTGCCTAAACCAAGAACAAGACCAATTCCTGCACCTAGGACTGTCAGGCCGATTCCCGCTCCAAGGACGAAAAGACCAACTGTGAAAGAATTGGTTGATTACTTCGAAAGAAAAAGATTACCAGCACCACCAAAATAATGGTTGGAAGAAATAGAACAATTGAAAAAGAGACCGATCCCAGCCCCCAGAACCAAACAGGTGATTCAGAAACCAACGCCTGCACCAAGGACTGAGATTGTACAAACAGAGAAAGCTTTAAAAGGTTTCACTGAGTCTTTTGAAATCAGTATAAAAAATAACAAAGACCCGCTTGCGCAACTGCAAAACACAAGAAAGGCTGTTGCATATAATATTATAAAATCGTTGAATGAAATGAAAGGACTGAAATTCGTTGAAATGCTAAAGGTAACATTTGTAAAAATGACTGATGGACAATTAGAGTTTAAAACAGCATATTTCAACAGTGCAGCTCAAACAATTGTGAATAATCTGGAAGTAACTGAATCACTACAGTTGTCAAAAGACCAAATAATGAATAAGATTGCAGTTTGGGTATCTGAAGGTTCAGGTTTGACAATTGAATCTGTTGACAGCCATTACCTCAATGTTGTGAAATATGCGCCAATGAAGGGCTCCTCATACATTAAACTACCGAATGAACTCAGAAACAGTGCAAAGGGTTTGATTAACATAAAGAATGATGATGATCTGTGCTTCATGTGGTGTCATATCAGGCACTTGAATCCTCAAGAGAAATACCCACAGAGAATAAAGAAGACTGACAGAAAATTTGTCAATACATTAGATTATTCAGGGGTTGAATTCCCAGTTGCAACCAAGCATTACAACAAGATAGAGAAACAAAATGAGAACAACATCAATGTTTTTGGTTATGAGAATAGACAGCCATATCCAATTTTTGTTTCAAAAGAGAAATATGAAGACTGCTTGAATCTGCTTCTAATAACTGAAAATGAAAACAAGCATTATGTGCTAATCAAAGATTTCAATAAGTTCATGTACAATCAAACAAAGCACAAAGAAAGAAAACACTTTTGTATGCACTGTCTTCAATGCTTCAGCTCTGAAAGGGTGTTGAATGATCACAAGGACAACTGCATGCAAGTAAATGGCACACAGGCAATAAAAATGCCAAACAAAGATAACAACATACTGAAATTCAACAACTTTCATAAACAACAGCAGGTACCATTTGTGATCTATGCTGATTTTGAGGCCATCACTGAAAAAATACACGGTTGCCAACCCAACAGTGATAAATCATATACAGAGGCTTATCAGAAGCATACTGACTGTGGATATGGTTACAAAGTTGTTTGTTGCTATGACGATAAATATAGCAAACCAGCAGCAATATACAGAGGTGAAAAGGCTGTGTACAAATTCATGGAAGCTATGTTGGAGGAAGTCAAATATTGCAAGAATGGTGTGAAAAAAAATTTTAACAAACCATTGAAAATGACTAAAGATGATGAAGAGAAATTCCAAAAAGTCAAAGTTTGTCACATCTGTGATAAGAAGTATACTGAAAAGGATATTAGAGTCCGAGATCATTGTCACATTACTGGTAAATACAGAGGTTCTGCTCACCAAGATTGTAATCTGAAACTCAGAGTGAACCCAGAAGAAATAAAGATACCAGTCATATTTCACAATCTAAGAGGCTATGATAGTCATTTTATTATGCAGGAGATTGGAGCCATTGTTAAGAAGCACACTTACAAAAACAAGAAAGGTGAAGACTGTCAAATGAATATCAATGCTATCCCAAATAACATGGAGAAGTATATGGCTTTCATGCTTGGCAATCACCTAACATTTCTTGATAGTTTCCAGTTCATGAGCTCTAGTTTGGAAAAACTTGTAGGCAATCTACCTAAAGAAGCCTTAAAATACACCTCACAAGAGTTCAAGGGAAAGGATCTTAATCTGATGGCACAGAAAGGTGTTTATCCTTACGACTACATGGACAGTTTCGATCAATTCAATCAGAAGCTGCCCTCAAAAGAAGAATTCTATAGCATACTGAGTGATGAGCATATATCAGATGAAGACTATACACATGCTCAGACTGTTTGGAAAGCATTCTCTTTGAAAAACATGGGTGATTATCATGATCTGTACCTTAAAACAGATGTACTCCTACTGGCTGATGTATTTGAAAACTTCAGAAAAACATGCCTTGAGTACTACAAACTGGACCCGTGCCACTATTTCACATCTCCTGGTTTATCTTGGGATGCCATGCTGAAAATGACTGACATTAAACTAGAGCTTATGGTTGATATTGATATGTTTCAATTCATTGAAAAGGGTATGCGTGGAGGAATCAGCTATATAGCCAACCGTTACGGTAAAGCAAATAATAAATACATGAAAGAGCATGATGAGAAGGCGCCCTCGAAGTATATCATGTATCTTGATGCAAACAATCTGTATGGTTGGGCAATGAGCCAATACCTTCCAACTGGCGGATTCAGATGGATGACACAAAAACAGATCAATAATTTAGACCTGGCTAAGTATAAAGAAGACAGCAACAAAGGTTTGATACTTGAAGTTGATTTAGAATACCCCCAAGAGTTACATGATCTTCACAATGACTATCCACTGGGACCGGAAAAGGTCAAAGTAGCTGGGGACATGCTATCAGATTATTGTAAGAAAATAGCTAGCAAATTCAATATATCAACTGGTTTGGTACATAAACTAATACCAAAATTAAGCAACAAAGAAAAATACGTGCTCCATTATAGGAACCTCCAATTATACACTGATCTCGGTTTGAAAATAACTAAAGTCCATCGAGTTCTAGAGTTCAATCAGTCCCCTTGGCTCAGACAGTACATCGACTTCAACACTCAGAAAAGAACTGATGCTAAAAATGCCTTTGAGAAAGACTTCTTCAAGCTGATGAATAACAGTGTATTTGGAAAAACGATGGAAAACCTCAGAAAGCGAGTAGACGTCAGATTAGTCACCGATGAAAAGAAACTATTAAGAATTGCTGCTAAACCGACATATGTTAGCAGTAAAATCTTCAACGAAAATTTGGTAGCTGTTCATAAGATAAAAGAAACACTTACTTTAAACCGGCCAGCATATGTAGGAATGTGTATCCTTGATCTAAGCAAGACACTGATGTACGATTTCCATTACAACTACATTAAAGAGAAGTATGGAAACAAGGCGAAACTGCTCTTCACAGACACAGACTCATTGACCTATGAAATTGAAACCCAAGACGTCTATAGAAATTTCTGGAACGATAAAGATAAATTCGATAACAGCGACTACCCTGTAAGCTCACCGTATTTTGATAAGTCAAATAAAAAAGTTATTGGCAAATTCAAAGATGAGGCAGCAGGAGTACCCGTTTGCGAATTCATCGGTCTACGATCGAAAATGTATAGCTATATGAAAGATAACCAAAATGGAGGAAAAACAGTAAAAGGAATAAAAAAGAACATAATCAAAAATAAAATCAAACATGAAAATTATAGAGACACTCTATTCAATAATAAACAGTTGCATCATAGAATGAAAACAATCAGAAGTCAGAACCATCAACTTGGAAGTTATGAGATAAATAAAGTATCACTCAGCTGCTTTGACGACAAGCGGTATATACATGATAATGGCGTGACAAGCTTTGCATACGGACATTATAAAATCTAGCTGTTGACGTCACACCATAGCTGTGGTGTTTTTATCGCCTCAAACCCACTGATTTGTCTAGTTCAGGATAGTATTGTGAGTTTTGTTGTATATTAAATTTAAAATACTGTCCTCTTTCTGACCCTTTACCCGAAGAATTAGCATATGAGACAGGAACATTTGTTGGGGGGTTTCCCTTTCGAATGAGTCACCAAACTACGTCACTATGTTTAGGGGATTCAAGATTTTTCGCTTTTTACACATGCGTATTATTTTTTATCTTTGAAATTTCATTTATGTACCACAAGCATAAAAATGAAAATACAAACGCAAATATAAGGGTTGTTTTACACAGATAAAGAGTGGCTTGTATACAGAGTATCTAACGATTGGAAAAAGCGGGGGCCTTTCGTTAGCGAAATGTATACAAGCCACCCCGTGGAATAACGAAAAACCTCCGCCGTTATTCCATGGGTTAAAAAAATAAAAAAAATAAAAAATAAAAATAAAAAATCACCCTGAGATGGTGTCGGATTGTTGGGTAGAGCTATAGTTAAGCTTCGGCTTGTCAGAAGTGCCGGTTCAATCTCAAGCCGGAGGGTGAAAAAAACAAATAAACAAATACTTGACCTCAAGAGGGTCTGATAGGGCCAGAGCGGAGTGGAGGTGGGAAAGACATAAATGATAGTGCTCTGGTGGTGTGGAGGTGGGAATTCAAAAAAACAAAACAAAAAAAAAACCTCTCATGAGGGACGGGTGGTGATTCAAATTCCAAATTAAGTCCCTCATGAGAGGTTCTGGTGGCCACCAGTTTTGCTATTTTTTTTTCTGCATCTTTAATTGCTGCAAATAATAGCTATAGGGGATGACTCATTTCCTGTTTTTCCGAGAATGTCACGCTTGGTGATTTTTCCGAGAATGTCACGCATTTTAATAAACTATAGATTCCATCAGATTGAACCATAAATTCAAAGTGTGCAGACCTTGGTTCCATCAGATTGAACAACTTTAGATTATATAAGATTGAACAACTATATAAATAACTATATATTCCATCAAATTAAATAACTATATATTCCAGAATACGAGACCAGAAGGCGAGTAGTATAGTGTTTGGGGAAAACGAAATCAATTGATTTCGTACCCCCAAACACTATACTACTTTCACATTATTGAGATGATTCAGAAATTCATATTCATATAATAATAATAATAATAATAATAATATTTATAGTGCGCATTTTCTATAAAATAATCAAATGCGCATTACAGACATTACAATAAATTTAAAATGAATTAAAAATAAAAATAAAACCTACTTACAATTACTATGGAATGAAAAAGACTAAATACTACACTATTAACAATTAGAAAATTAATTTGCTAAAAAACTGTAATAATGTAAATATAAAATAGATGTACTAACAAAATGCCTTGTTGAATAAAAATGTCTTAAGTTTCTGTGGCGCCGCCACCGTGAAGGATCGATCCCCCATGGTAACTTTTGTAAAACGCTTTGGGGTGCTCAGAAGAATTCCGTTGTTATTTCGTCGTAAATCGTAACGGGATGGTGGTAAGACGGAAATTAAATCAATTAGATATTTAGGAGCTGAGCCCTGGAATACTTTAAAGGTGATCAAAAGGATTTTGAACTCGATACGTAGTCGGATAGGCAACCAGTGAAGTTGTTGAAGGAGCGGCGTAATATGACAGTGTTTAGGCGCGCAGAAGATCAATCGCGCACTAGCGTTCATGACACGTTGGGAGTTTTTGCATATGATGGTCAGGAACTCCATAAAGAAGACTGTTGCAGTAGTCTAACCTACTGGTTATAAATGCATGAATCAGTTTCTCAGTACATTCACTAGTGAGGTATTTTCGTATGTGTCGAATATTATACAGATAGAAGAATGCACTACCGCAGGTCTTTGTTATATGTGTTGCCATATCCATGTGCGAGTCGAACCAGGAACCCAGATTTTTTGTCGAGTGTACGGGGATTACATCAACATCGCCGACCCTAATACTACTGACAGACACTTTTGATAGCTGCTTTCTCGTTCCGATCACCAGAAACTCAGTCTTATCATCGTTTAACATCAACCTATCATTAATCATCCAAGAACGAACATCTGCGATGCAGTTCTCCATAGCAACTAGCGCCTCAGCTTCACACGTACCCTCTAATGGGCGAAATGACAAGTATAATTGAGTATCGTCTGCATACGAGTGTGCAGACGGCAGGTGAGATTATACCGAAAAGTTTGCTAGTATAGATAGTAAAACGTAGGGGACCAAGGCATGAACCTTGAGGCACCCCACATTGTAGGCCAAACTTTTTGGAAAGAGCACCATTAATTGTAACTTGTTGCGATCGACCTTTCAAATAGGATCGAAACCATTGAAGAGCTGACCCACGTAGGCCGAGCAGTGACTGAAGTCTATGAATAAGAATACCATGGTCCACGGTATCAAAGGCGGCGGAAAGGTCCAAAAGAACTAGGGGTGTCACATGACCCGTATCCATATTCATAACAATATCATTCTTGACTTTCAGTAACGCTGTCTCAGTAGAGTGATGCTCACGATACGCACTCTGCATTTCCGGGAACAAGCCACTTTCCAACATGTGGGTCTGCAACTGGATAGCAACTGCTTTCTCAGTAAGCTTAGAAGTAAACTGTAGGTTGCTTATTGGGCGGAAGTTCTTGTTTACCAGTTCTAGTCCAGGTTTCTTAAGCAATGGGTGCACCAAGGCATTTTACCACTCATCAGCGAACCGACCAGTCTTAAGTGATAAGTTAATCATCTTTGTGATGATAGGGAGTAGATGGTCCAGATGTATAGACAGTATGGAAGATGGAAGTGGATCAAGGTCACATGATTTCTTACAGGCTAGTGCTAAATTCTTTACATCCTCCTCAGTGAGTGACGCGAATTCAGAAAAGGAAGGGTCCATAGTCATTTCCAAGGCGGTAGTAGAATCAGATTCTTGGACAGCACTGGGAGAGGCCTGAGTGCTGGCCATCATCTTGGATCTTATTGCAGTAATCTTACGAACAAAGTAGTCCCCCATATCATTGGCGAGCTTAACAGCATCCGTGTGAGGCGGGAGAGTTTTGTCAGCGTGAATATTCAATAAACGCTTGCTCTCCCGAAATAGCTTAGACTGATTTGAGCTGTTTTCCTCAATAAATTGGCTATAATATGTTCTTCTCGCATTGTTCATAATATATATTACATAATTTCTCTTGGATTTGAACGCTAGAAGGTCTGAGGCCAGTCCAGTTCTCCTCCACCGTTTCTCAGCTTTCCGCCTGTCACGCCTTGCTTGCATAATCTCATCATTAAACCAAGGCGGCCTGGACCTATTTCTTATTTTCCGTGATTGTATCGGGGCATGCTTGTTAAGTAGTGATGACAGCGTCATGTTGTAGCAATTAACTAGTTTGTCCAAGTCGTCAGGGGGATCTATATACAAAACAGAATTGCGAATGTCCTCAGTGAATAGTTCAGAATCAATAGACTTCAACTTTCTATATTCAGCGTGCTTTAGTTCTACGACTGGTCTACGTGTCCTTAAACTACATATCACGGCAGCATGATCGGAGATAAATCTCTCAGAAAGCGGCTCTTCAGCAACAAAGTTATCAGATTGGCGTGTAATAATGAGATCTAGGGTGTGGCCGTGTATATGGGTAGGTTGCTTCACATGTTGGACAAGACCCATCGCGTCTAGAAGATCTCTAAAGTGTATACTATTAGGATCTGTAAGTACATCCATATGGAAATTGAAATCACCAGTTATCAGTAACTTATCGCTGGACATGACGACAGATTCGAGGTATTCAGCAAACTCGTGAAAGAAAACGCCAGCAGTTATTGGATGGTCTTCTGAATACGGCGGTCTATACATAATAACAGTGCGTACGCGAGTAGGACCAAAACTGACCAGCCACTCAGAAACCTCAAACGACGTTTTCTCATCAGAATATACATTGCTGACATTGATCCCCTCTTTGACTAACAATGCAGTGCCGCCGCCCCTGCGTCCTGGTCGCGGACAATGTACAAGTGTTCTATATCCGGGCGGAGTAAGCTCGCTCAAAACCGCAGAATGATGATCTTTAAGCCAAGTCTCACATATGGTGAACAAATCCGCTCTTACATCGCACACTAAGTCCAAAAAAGCAGCTGATTTATTATTCAACGACCTCGCATTAAGAGTACACAAGGTCAGCTGTTGATCACTGGGAAACAAACGAACACGATCAGGTGTTATTAGATTTCCAGTGTTTCGCGTTGATCTAGAGCATTGGATATTTTGTTTCAGACCATTGAGGCGTGATGAAGTGTGAGCAGGTCCTGGGTTTAGCTTAAACACTAAATCGCCTAGCAACAGTGGACGGAATGTAGCAGTGGTGTTAAAATAGTATATGCACGGGCGTCTCTGTCTCTTGGCACCAGAGCGTCTCAAGAATGCAAGTCGAAGTGTGCCTTTGCGTAGATCGATGTTGATTACTCTTTCACAATGATTCGCGATCCATGACCCGGTGAACAATGCGCTGGGTTCAGCTAATGAGGCGATATTGTTCACGATGCAAATTTTGCTCTTCTGCCATCCAAGACCACAAGTCGAAGGAGATCCAAATATCGATAATTCTGGCACCAATACATTTCTGGTGAGCTCAAAACTCGAAGTGAAGATTCTAAACTGCCTTAGACATATATCTTCATAATGTGTTCTCCGAGGAGGGGCCGCAGAGAGGAGAAAAAAGGACCCAGAACACGGAGGCAAACATAGCGTGCCGCTTACTTAGTGACAACTTTTACCGCTATGACGGCCCGATGGCAACAGCTTGCGTTTTCGCGCCATTAATCTGTAAATAATTTAATCGGAACCATCTTGATAGGACGCTAAGGTCAGAGTTAACAACACACTGCAGAACCGTCGGTGAGACATCGGAGGCATATTCCGTCGTGTCATCAGCATGCAGCCTTAAGGACGTATTGGAAACAAAGTAATTAAGATCATTAACGTAAATATTAAATAAGAGTGGATATAACAAGGATCCCTGTGGTACTCCGGTTGTAATAGTTCTCCCTCTTTGTCTTCTACCTAAAAGACAGGAGTACCCAACGACCTTTTCTGAGAATTTTTATCGTACGATGTACTAAACACTAGCTGAGGGTCCCCCTGCCAATCTTCGTCAATATTTAAATTTCCTGGGAAAAAAATAACCGCTCTTCAATGCCTGCGAGCAAAACTTTTGACAAATAAAAATCCCAGCCAGCTACGAGCGTGTCGTTTCTCAACGAGCCAGAAAAGTTGAAAATGCCACAAAACACGAAATGCCAGCCAGCACGGGTGGAATCTTTCCAGTTTGCCAGCCAGCAGTCGCGTAAGGAAGAAAAATACCCAGCCAGCTAAGTATTGATTTTAACTTAATTTTTGGGGAAAATATGTCAAATGGTTTATTTCGGATGTCAGATCGTTCCCAAGACGGGCAGTAGGCTTCTATCTGTATCCCGTGTTGTTTACTTTTAGCTTTTTCCCCGAAGTCCTATCTTCTCGCAGATAAAAATCCAACAAAATACGAAGCCAACTGACAGCACATGCTATTCAATATGTTGAGACTTTTGAAAGTTGCGTTACGAGCCCAAGATATTAAAACGGTTTGTTTTTCATTAACTTTATTTTCAATCTCACGCAGAGAAAAGTGCGCCCTCAGTACTCTCAGCCAGCATGAAGACTGAAATAAGACAACTGCCAGAAATGACGTGTTTTGATTCCTGTCAGCCAGTAAGACTCATTACGGACACAAATGCTAGCAAGATTTCGTTAAAATAACACTGCCAGCAAGATTTTTATTTCAGCAAACATTTTGCCAGCCAGCCCAAAATCGGCCTGCAGAGCGGTTATTTTGCAGATCGGCTCCATCGAGCACTCCTGAAAAGATAGGCAGTCATAAGTTCCAAAGCATCATCTGTAAAACCATACGCTTTCAGTTTGGCCAGCAAAATTGGGTGACAAACAGAATCAACTGCCTTACTCAAGTCAACAGCCACTACGGCATGTGCTAAAACCCAGACGATGGATTCTGGACGATAGACGATGGCCGATGGACGATATGCCGGTGTCGATTTTGTGGCAAAACGGGGCATGAACACGAAATTCAAATTCGTCACACAATCGCGGGCAAAATAAATAGACGAAGGACGATGGATGCCAGACAAGCTAAGGGCAAAATTTGTCACATAATCTTTGCGAATATCAGTTGTCACATAATCTTTAGGGTTATCAGTTGTCACATAATGTCACATAAGTTATTAGAGACTACACGCAGTCCGTAGTAGTATGAGGCATGCATGACGCGGTAGAACTCTATCCCATACGGCAAACACATGTTATGTACGGCTGGTAATCCAGGCTATGTGGCCCGTAGGCCGGCCCGTAGGTTGGTTGCTACAAGCGATCATACCTTAGTTTTTGAGCTGTTTTGGTCTAACGTTTCCACAAGCGCGCTGCCCTGCCACAAGTATCCCACACAAAAAATGGTTCTTGTGAAATAATGAAGAGTGTACCGGCGCTCAGAATTGCGTCATAAGTTTGATTTCCAGTGTAACGAAATAAATGAGTGAATCTCACTTGTTCTGTCAGAGATTCTATTCTATTTCACAGTTTTTTCCTTTTTATTGCGTGAAATTTAGATGCCAACATGTCAATACCGCCGTCATAACACATATCTGACCATACTCTACTAACTATGCCGGATCTGACATTGCAGACATTCATTTATTAGTTTTTACCCGCGATTTGACAAATTTCGTGTTAATGTGATGTTCCGTCACAAACTCGACAATGGCATATCGTCTATCGTCTAATGTCTAATGTCATCCGATTGTAAGTCCGATAATGCTAATGTTGAGGCCGAGATTCAAAACAAAATATAAGATGAAAATAGAACATTCTCAGGCTTAGCCAAATTGTACGTGTTCTTATAAAAATGAGTGTATTTTTACAATGGAGCATCGAAGGAAAAAATGAAATGTTACTCCCGGCCCGTGGAAAGCGAAAGCTTAACCAAGACAGCTCAAAAACTAAGGTGGGACCCCTTGTAGCCACCTTCCTACGGGCCACATAGGCTTGATTACCAGCCGTTCATAACATGTGTTTGCCTTATGGGGTACGGTTCTACCGCGTCATGCATGCTTACTACGGACTGCGTACAGTCTCTAATAACTCATGTGACATTGTGTGATAACTGATATCCTTAAAGATTGAGTGACCAATTTTGCCCTCGTCTGGCATCCATCATCTTTCGTCTATTTATTTTTGGAATATACATGTAATATTTTGCCCGAATTATAATTTCCTGTTCACGTCACGTTTTGCCACAAAATCGACACTGGAATATCGTCCATCGTCTATCGACCAAAATCCATCGTCTGGGTTTTAGCACATGCCAGCCACTACTGCAACAGTCACTGCCACTACCAAAACACTGGAGTAGTTTCTATTCGAGTTTAACTCTATAACCAAGGTAATCACCTATTTCAAAAGCATAATCTGAACTCACATCAACGTCAAAATGACATCTGTATGCAGGAGAATGTCAGAGTATTAGGAAACTGATTTTGATTTGATAAATTGGTTTGTAATTTCGGCCTCCGTAATTTTCCACAGAAAAGCAGCCTTCAAGCCCAATGACCTTAACCACTTAACCTGGTCTTTAATGATTGTCATAACATAAGTGGATGGAGAGACAACCACGACTAAAGATAAATTATTTTAAACTGGATTTTCTCAGGCCACTTCAAGGTCTCTCTCGAAATTGAGCTGAGCTGAGCTCAGGGGGAATACGGGATGGAGTGGGGTCTTTGGTCTGAAATGCAAATTGTGTCAAACCTCCCCAACCTTGGGTAAATTTTCGAGTTCAAAGCTCCCTACGGTAGGGATTACGATCCAAGAGGTTGACCTCTTAAATGCTTAAACAAAACACACACTCCGGGTTTAAATATCAGTTTTTTTCTTTTAACAATGGGAATGAAAGAACACTGGAAGAAACCGATGGCTTATCGGTAACAATAGTGATTAGATTGGGCATGTTTTCGTAACCTTTCTTTCCTCCATCTTGTCCGTGCCTCACGGGGACTTATGGGTATTTTCATGATGGAAGTCACTCGTATGAGTCGTATCCAGGCTTTGCTTTGTCGACCAGTTTCAAGAAGGCAGTATCGCAGCGTGTAGTGTATCATGGCAAAGTCCAAGCCCGGGAAACGGTCTTTTATTAATATTTCAAGTTTCAGTTTTCAAGTCTGATCCAACTTTCCCACCCTGGGGCCACCATTCTCCCCAAGTTGTCAAAATTCCCCACCCGGGCCAGGACATGTCGATCAAAGTCCCCACCTCATCCCATTGTTTCCATTAATGTGATATTCACCCAGATCGTTAAATCGTTTCAACTCTTTTAAATAGTGTTCAGTACGGTGCCGATATTGGTTATACCGGGCATAGAGTCCCTAGTTTTATATGCAATTTTCCAATGGCACTAGAACAACCAAATTTAGTCAATGAGAATTTAATGAAAGAGGTTGCTTTGAGTCGAGTGACAGGTCCATTTCTCACTCCACCATTCCCTAACTTTTCCGGTATCTCCCATTGGATTAGTCCCAAGAAGCATTCGGACAAAGTCAGGACCATCTTTCATCTACCTTTTTCCAAACATCTGAGACTATTTCATTATTGAACCTGCTTCAGCTCTCCCTACACCCAGTCAGGGATGTAAGCAAAGCCTGTCTAGCATGTTGCTTCCCCTTACGAATTTAGGTCTCCCTATTGCGGTCGACAAGACTCACGGGCCCTGTACCTCTTACAATTGATGGGTATTACGCTCGATTCAGCTAGAATGGAGGCTCGACTCTCTCCTGACAAGAAGCGATATATTAGATCTCCAAAACCCTTAAATCTAGATGTTTCACAGAAATTACTGGGAGAAATTTTTCCCTAACCTAATTTTAGTTTGGTTGTTATTCGTTATGGGGAATATACTTTGTGTATCTGAGGCGATAAAGTGCTCCATACAGGTCGCCCTTAGCCCCATAGAGTCATATGGTCTGCTGTCTTGGTAGAATATGGGACCCTAGGATAGCTGTGTTTCCATGGTAACAATGCGTTCCTGCACATGGCAAGAAATGAGGGACATGAGGGGGCGGAGTCACTTCAGAGCAGTCTAGAGAGCTGTCAATTACTTTCTTTCTTTCGCGAGATGCTATTGGATGATCGTTGCTATATAAATTTGCAGGCCCTTCATAATAATAATAAAAAAAGATGGCGGCCCTGTCGAGTAATCTACGGTTGTCTGCAACAGCAAAGAAATAAAGATAATAGAGAATGTTTGTTATCTGGAAAATTTCCACTAATAAGTAAATCGATTATTGGCTGTTTTAGTGAAATATCGGACATTCTTGGCTTATGAAAGTGTACATTACTTCGAACGATCACGGCGAATTGATAACTTGATTTCCTCCTGTTTAATTTTCCCGCTATCTCGCTGCAAGGATTTGTTGTCTTTCTCAGTCTTTTACCGAGGATTTCTATCCGTTAAAAGCCTGGGAAAGAGAAGAATGATTTAACAAAATGGCCGGCGCTACTAACTTGTGAAGCGTTCACAGCACTCATGGCGCTTCTATGAAGACTTACCTTCATCCAAGTAGACTTGAAAAAAGTCCATCTTCAATGCTGATTACCGTGGTGGACCGAAACTGTGATAGAAAAACAGTTCCATCGACGTCAACTACATTGTTTTGGAACAATATTTCTGATTGAAACCAGGCAATTCGTTCCGGCACGGGCTTGCAAAGTTAGATTTTTCGAAGGCGATTCGCAGCTGGAAAAGGCATTCCGCCATACTTTTCTTACCAAAGAAGAAAGCTCTACTTCAAAGTTCAAAACCGTGGCGGATAAAGCTGGAAAGTGACCAATTATTGTGTCAAAGAACGACTATCGATGTCAATAAACAGGATCAGATTGCAACCAGTGGAAAAGTAAAAAGCTTAGAGAGGTATGTCAAAAAGTTTAATTTTCTTCACTCAAGTCTCTCTATTTATGCTCGCCATGTTTTCAGCGTGATTTTTTTAAGTGTCGCTACAAACTGCGCACGCGCGTCCCTTATTTCTTGCCATGTAAGTCTTCAAGAGGATTAAGAGCAAGTGCACAGGAAAATCGAGCAAAAGGCGGCCACAGTCGAAAACCTAACCTACCCTCATTTTAAGTCTATAGAGAGGTACTGACGAGTTTACAAACCTCCTGGGGTTTATTTTCCGAAATACGGTCGATTTTTGGAATTATTTGAGATTTTTGATTTCGCCCGTCTGACGCTTGAAATTAGCCGCCTCACAAGGGAATATAGACCGGCCGAAATAACTGCTTCGCGTAACCAAACATGTCAACCTATCGGCAATCTAACACTTAATTTCTGTAAAATGGACATCTAGCATCCTATTTACGACAGATTTCCGATTCTGAAGTGTAAAATCAACGCTTGTTAACCGCTTTCTAAATGGCCAGTTGACAAGAGCTCACGAATGCGAAAAATTATAGGCAAAACTGAAATCGAGCTCCTGGTTATGGGAATTCTCCGAATTGCCCAAAATTTTAGTTTTGAAGTCTCGAGATATAGTGTTTTAACGTACATTAAAATTTTGGTTGGGTTTTTCAGCGAGCGCTTGAGACTAAGTCGACCAATTTGAAGAAATTTTGCGCTAAGTGACCTCACACTGACCTCAGAGTGTTTGTTTACATTGACTAGTCGCATCGGTTACATTGAAATGAGCGCTCCATATTAACTAATATTCTCATTCCATATTTCATTTGAGAATGAATTTGACTTACCATTGTATCATAGCGTTGAATAGTAGCGTGTGTTGTCTTGAAGCGGCAGAATGAAGCCGATAGAGGCTGCAATCGGGTTCAGTTGTTGTCCAAACTGTTGTAGATCTGATATAAAACTCTCAGAAACTCCTTCGTCGAATTTGCCTAGTATTATATCTGATCGTAAGAAACGCTGCAGTTTATCAACCATATCCCTGGGTAAGTTTTTGAGACATCTGGGACACATTTAGATCTGTTTAGTGTTGGTACTGGAGCTGATAAGAAGTCATTATGGAGCTGATTAGACCCGAACATTGTTGATTGCGTGACAGATTTTGAAACACCCCTCGGGCGAAATCCTTGGCACTTTCGAAAACCCGGTTGTTCCCTTGGTAAATCAAATGGAACGGATTTTTCCACCGGAATTTGTTCACAACATATAAGGAATACCATCTGAGGTATTCCTCTTTCTTCTTTTTGTCGGAATGATCCTAAAATCCTGTAACATCTGCGGCGTTCCACTAGTTCCATGCTCCTTGGGCGACTTAGTGTTGTTTTTGTTAGTACCTAGTTTCTTAAAGAGTACACCCTCAGTGTAAAAAGAACACTCTATTCCAGTTCTATTTTGATTGAGAAAAATTGTTCCGTTCCTTAAGTCAGAAAATTCTCCCCGGTTTTTCCGTTGAAACGAAAAATGCTTCTTGAGTCTCCGAAAATCCTTACCACAGCCTCCCATCGCTTTTCCAATGGTCTATCCCTAAAAATAAAGTAGCCAAAAAAAAAAAATACCCTCGGGTGCAGTCGATTGGCAAATTTGGATTCAGATCTTAAAATCTGGATATTTCGGATTTCACTGCAGTCAAACACAAAATCCGAAAACGGATTTCGCGACGGATTTTGATGATTGAAATCCATGTCGGGGAAAGATTCCTATTAACAAAATCCGCCGCGAAATCCGGATTTAGTGTTCGATCGGAAATTCGGATCCACATTTCCCAATCGACTCGGCACTTCTACTTAGCTGAATTCCAGGTTGCGCAAATAGTGTTTGCGTGTCTTTGCCAAAGACACGACCAATCCCCACGGTCAGGGTTTTGCACTAGAGTGCGGAAATCATGTTTTTACTCTATGGAAGGTGAAACTTGATCATTTCAAGAGATCGTTGGCGGGCAATGTGGTTTCAGTAGCAAGGATAATGTCTGTCAAAGTCATGCATGCCATTGCTCAACTGCAGCCGTACTATAGATAAGCATGAGTACTATAGATAAGTTGAGCTTATTCTCGCAAGAGAATAAGCTCCTCCAGCCCCTCCCTCTGTGCGGTCCCTGATTTAGCGTCTTCTCTTTACGCGCGCCAAATGCGAGGCTTAAAACAGTGCAAAGCCACCAATGTTTTAAAAACTCTCTTTAACAAGAGTTTGATCTGAATTCGTTTCGGTAGTTCCGGTGGTTCCGTTCGTTCTTTTCCGACAGTTTCGGTTGGTTCGCAGGTTTCGGTGGTTTCGGTCCGGTGGTTCCGGTTGTTTCGGTGGTTCCGTTCCGGTGATTTTGTTCCGGTGTTCCTGGTTTTAGCACATGCCGATTTTTAGAGCTAAATCCAATGAGCTGCCACTCGATTGCACCTGAGGGACTGTTTCTCGACCCGGAATAACATAAATAATTCGTTTAACCTACCGAAAAATAAAGAAACGAATAGGCAGGCATACCCAGGCATTTGGTTGATGAGCTGCAGCGTTTCTTACATTCACATATAATTATAGGCAAATTTGACAAAGGAATTTCTGAAACTTTTACATCGGATCTAGTTTGGACAACAACTCGGCTTCATTCTGCCGCTTCAAGACAATCCTTACACCTATTCGACTCCATTATATAGTGGTTAGTCAAATTCATCATCAAATGAAATATGGAATATTAGTTAATATGGTGCGCTCATTTCAATGTAACCGATGCGACTAGTCAATGTAAAAAAACACTCTGAGGTCAATTTGAGGTAACTTAGCGCAAAATTTCTTCAAATTGGTCGACTTATTCTCAAGCGCTCGCTAGAAAACCCAACCAAAATTTTAATGTATGTTAAAACACTATATCTCGAGACTTCAAAACTACAATTTTGGGCAATTCGGAGAATTCCAATAACCAGGAGCTCGAATTCAGTTTTGCCTATAAACTTTCGCATTCGTGAGCTCTTGTCAACTTGCCATTTAGAAAGCGGTTAACAAGCGTTGATTTTACACTTCAGAATCGGAAATCTGTCGTAAATAGGATGCTAGATGTCCATTTTACAGAAATTAAATGTTAGATTGCCGATAGGTTGACATGTTTGGTTACGCGAAGCAGTTATTTCGGCCGGTCTCTTTTTCCTTGTGAGGCGGCTAATTTCAGGCGTCAGACGGGCGAAATCAAAAATCTCAAATAATTCCAAAAATCGGCCGTATTTCGGAAAATAAACCCCAGGAGGTTTGTAAACTCGTCAGTACCTCTCTATAGACTTAAAATGAGGGTAGGTTAGGTTTTCGTCTGTGGCCACGAATTTTCCGTTTTGCTCGATTTTCCTGTGCATTCTCTCTTAAGACCTCTAAATGGCCTGGGGATTAGGACCCTCTGAGGGGATTTGGACCTCTCAGTGACCTGGTGGTTGGGCCCTAGAGAGGATTAGGACCTCTCAATGGTTTGGGGATTAGGACCTCACAACAGGCTGAACACTCTCGTTGCCTAGCAACTCGAGCGGTATGAACCTTTATAGAGCAATTCCAGTACTTCATCCCGCTACCCCTTTTTCCCACATAATTTGTTGTTGTGTCTGACTTCATGGGATGGGAGCATTAACCATTGTTATTCGTGTGTTGTCACAAGGACGATCTTGAAAAGCGTTACTGATTCTTGGTCCTTTTGCTTTAAATCTTCTTCACGCCTTCGCCGATCTTTAGATATTTGTTTAGAAGAGGCGATGGAGCTAGTTCTGATATTAAATTTGACCGAGCCGCAGAGGGATCTTGGGTCTTAACGATCTTTCCCTTCTTCAAGCCAAATTGGTAAATTGTCGTTTATTATATTCTTATATTCTTCGTTGGCAAGTAGTGACGTATTCAATTTCCAGTAACCAGGGCCTTGAGTATTTTCATTGATTTCTTCAAGTTCCAGAAAAATTGCGGAGTGATCCGATTTCATTGAAGGTAAAATATCTACTTTTGTCAATAAATCATGAAATTTATCCGAAATCAACCAATAATCCAGTCTGCAAGATACAAGCTTTGTTGATTTGGGTTTTTATACGCCAAATGTCGTGGGGACTAAATTCATCTTGAAAATCTTCAATGGATTTTATTACATACCTTCGAGGATTCTGGGTGCTACCTTTTTTATCAATTAAAATCACCACCTATAATGATGTTTTCTTCATTCCCCAAATCATCATTTCTTGATAGATTTGCCAGATTATAACAAAATTTAACGGCATCAGCATCCTTGTTTGGTCCGTATATGTTTGCAATGGTATACGTTTCGCCTGTTATCACCGCTTTAAGCAATATGAATCTACGCATCGAGTCTCTCTGAGACAACGGAATATCGATATCAAAACCGTCCTTAATTAGCACCGCAACACAACTGGCATTTGCGTTCCCATTTGAAAACAATAAGCGTATGCCCCGTTTGTCTGAAGTAGAAATGCAGAATCAGATGGTCTGTTTTTAATCAAAACGCTCTATATTGAAAAGCTGGCTCGGCACCATTCTCGGTCAAACTTAGACATTCTGAAAATCGTACGCCGTTCCATTTGGAAGAAATTCGAAAGAGTGGTGTACAACCCAGACACTTACGTCATTAGAAAACGGTATTCCTGTCCTTTGTTCCGGTTTACAACCAGCCAGCCAAATCAGCCCTTTTTGGTTTTTAATTTTAACATTTTTTATTGAATATAAATCAGATAACATATTCAAACAAAAAGGTAGTGCATAAATAACAGTTATGGTATAAAAAGAAAACAAGGAAGGGAGAGCTCAGTCAATACAATATCTACAACTTTGACATTTTCTCAGTCAGTGCCATCTACTAAACATGATTCCACAATTTTCGAATTTCCATTGCAAATAAATCTTGTTAATAAAATCATTAAGATCAAGATTATTTTCTTTTTTCTTGGGAAGTCTTTCGAAAAAGGGATTCCCTAACTTCAGGATCACTAGTCAGAAGTAAGTTTTCATTCTTGCAGTTGCAATATAAGTACTTTGGAGATCTTCCAGGAGTACTGTACCGATAAAATTCATCTCCCTGTTCTAAATACAGCGACTCGTTAAACAGGAACTTGGCATCTGACGTGTGTTCCCTCTGTGAATTAAATAAAACGAGATTTATTGCATTGACAATTAGGAGCAAGGATGAACGCGTATACCTCAGTTGTAGTTTTCAAATTTTGACACAACAGTCTAACAGAATATCCCTTGAACACAGCAAAAATAATCTCAAGACTGCCGGGCAACCTTAAAATAAGAAGGTGATTTGTAAATCATTAATACTTGGAATTGGTAAAGGTACCTTGTGGCTATATAAAGGTGTATAGTTGGGCGTTAGAGGTGTAATTATTTAGTGGAAAGGGAGTAGGCTTAAGAGAAAATAGAACTGAACTCGGTTTACTCACCTTAAAAACCACTTTCTTACCGCGTACCCTCAGTGCGTATGTGTTATTAAACTGGATCATGTAAAAGACTCCACTCTCTTTAGTTCTCTTTACAAGCTGAAAATCTTCAAGTGAAAACAAAGAAAATTAATTGTCATTGCTTCATTCATTTAATGTATACTTCTAGCCAAGCCTAAAGGCGGAGCTTCATGGTTATTATTTTATTTACTGGTATTGAGCAACTTCGCTTGGGTTTCCTTGTACCAATATTTTATGTTTAGAGCACTCAAAAGGAATTGACTGTGGTTCAAAAAACTCAAAACATTGAAACAAAACAAAAAGAATACACGCGCATATGTATATTCGAACATTCTTGGAGAAGGTGAAAACGCAGGCAAGTAAGCCTCTAATAAGTAGTCGAAAAATTACTAAGAAGATTTAACATAAATGTCCGTGGAAAAGAAAGAGGAGTACCAACCTAGCTGATAGTTTAGAGCAGTCAATAGGAACTGTCTGTAGTCGGTTCGAAAACCACAAATTAACAAAACATTTCAAGGAAACAAAGTACGATGCGAACGTTTCATCGAAAAAAAAAAAAAACTTGGCGAAGGGTGAGAAATTGGACAAGTACCAAAAGATTTCTTACAGTAAGTTCCAAAACTTGCAAAATTTTGACTGACATAGCCTTCCGTAGAGTATGAACCTGATCGTTTAGAGCAGTCAACAGAAATTCACAGCAATTCACAAACAACATTACAAGAAAGCAAATTACGATGCGTGGGTTTGTAGGTTTCTTAATTTGGAGAAGGTTGGAAAATAAGACAAGTAACAAACATATTTCGTAGTAAGTTAATAGAAATCAAATGAAGAATGATCCTCGCAGTTGTGAACGCAATTTATGCAATTGCGAAAAGAAGCCTGAAAAAAATTCAGGACTTCAACGGGGTAATAACCCCGTTGAAGTCCTGAATTTTTTTCAGGCTTCTTTT
>JAEMWC010000512.1:342500-392500 GCA_016490735.1 Pachyseris speciosa
CGTGACTGTCAGTATGAAGTTCTTCAGGAGCACCTAACGAGTAATTTCGGTAAAATATCTGTTTGGAAGTAAGGTGGGTTAGTTTCGAATATTCGAACCACATTATATGGTCCTTCCTAAGATTTGCGTATCCGCCGTCCCGCACTCAATTCTTTATATTCTTATATTCCTTTAGATATAAGTATTTCTGAACATTGAGAACCGAAGACATGAGGCCAATGGAATTTTAAATTTTCGCGAGTTTAGCGTAATTTCTTATGTCGGTGTATACTAGATTTAGAACTAAAAAACAAATACAAACCTGAGTGAGCCTTAGCAAAAAATTAGTGAGGGCATTTTCGGTGAACTAGGAAATATAATTTTCGATAACGGTTTACCAAAGAAACGCTGAAGTGTTTAATTGCTAACGTTGAATTATTAAATGTCATTGTTAGAAAAATCACCCAATAAATTTTTAAACTGTGATCAATAAATTTCCCTTACATACTAACTCAACCCGGCAAAACTGAATGGACGGATCATTTCAAAAATAGCAGGTTGTGTGTAAGATATGATTTGTGACTTTTCAGATTAAATGTTGCAAATTAACGTTTAAAGGGGTTATTTATTTATTTTATTCCAAAAAACGTGTTGGAAAAAAAAATAAATAAATGAATAAATAAATGCATGAATAACTGCATAAATATCAGGGCTTTTTGCAACAAATCCTTCGAATAAATCCATGTAAGTGAATATAATTAGGAATATTTTTTAAGCTATTAACTGTGGCGGAACTATGTAGACGATGTAATTAACTGCCACCCGCTTGACTCAGTTGGTAGAGCAAATGACTGTTGTCGGAATGAGGGGAATACCAGAGACAGGACCAGTAACAAGGGACCTAAAATAGCCGGCAGGATCATGGTGGCTGTGTGATCAACACATGCTTTAGTTCATTAGATGATCGAGTCATTATAGGCAGAGACATAAAGCCGCTGCCCTTGTCTACTTCACCCCTGCACGCTAAACTTGAAGGGGACGTAAAAGGACCCACTCATTGATCGAAAAGAGTATGGGACGTAGTTCCCGGTGCTGTGGTCAACCGCTCTCTCACGCATACAATACACAGAGTCCCCGATTAGTAGCCTGAAGGGCCAGCTTAAATACTTGACTATTTAAATTATGTTGTCGATTAATTGATTTGACTACATAACTAGTAGCAAAAACTGGTTTTACTTACTGAAAAAAAGTATGTAGCCTCCATCAAGTTCCAAAATTTTCCTTTCAGTAACTCGGCCGGTTCAAGCACTCTTAAAGAGACTGATAAAACTCTACAACTGTACAAGGTGATACAGCTTCATCTTTATTTATACCATTTTTGTGCCTTCAATCGGATTCAGTCATAGTCAAAGTATGCTAGGGTTATCAGAACTTTGGAATTTAGACGATTAATCAATTTCGAAACAAAAATTGTTTGTTGGTGATGAAAATTTTTTAAGCGTTCGATCAGTCGTTTCGTTAACGGAAACAATTTAGTGCTGCAGCACCGCCTTAACACGCTTTTCAAGATGTAGTAGCTTCCAACTCAAGATGGGAACCATTCACATCTTAGTCAAACTTAACCTGATTTTGATTTTGCTTTAACCTCTTGCTGTGATTATGGTTAGATGTATTTTTATTTTTTAATATCTCAAGGACTGGATCGTACTTATAATTATATCACCTTGTTTGACCAAACCCTACGGCGCTAAACGGTTCAGTAGTTATGGAGCTTCCTTATCACGCGTTCAGGTTGCTTAGTTGCACTGCGGTCACAGGAAAACTCTCCGTTTTCTCTTGATTACGAAATTGAAAGCCGAATAAAACAGGACGATTACATTCTTTAATACATACATAGACACAACACGGATTCAGTTAACGTGTTAAAACTTATAAATACTTAGTCACTCAATATGTATTGATAGGTTTAAATTACAACTGATGGGCGTACTTTAGTCGAGAAAGTTCTAGTAGAAATTTGATTGGTAAGTATGTTTGTTCGTTCCTGCGCTTTGTTTTCGTGTTTTTCTTTTCTTATTCCTTTTTCATACTTAATTTTGCTTTATTTGTTTATTGTTTTTTCTCTGCACATGGCTGCAGCACGCTACCATCGCCAATGCCTTTAATATGCTGTTTAAATTATACCGGAAGTTCTTCGTCTGTGAAAATGCGGGGCGGGGAGAGGGGCAAATATTACAAGCTGCGATTTTATCGCTTTATATTCAACTATGCGTAGTAAATACGTGAACGCTGATTTCACTGTTTAGCTGTGGCTAAAATCCTCGAATTTTAACTCACACAATGTCGCATTTATGCATTTCTGAAACCTTAAGTCGTGTGGGTTGAAAAAAGCCTATCTGGCGTCAGTACACAGTCTGGGTTGCAATTGAACAAAGCCGTCTGTACACGGTTTAGCAGTTTAACTTTTGACATGCATGAGCGTTCATCATGTTTGCTGGCCTGTCAAACACTGCTGTTAAAGTTTCTAAATTCAAAGTTATTCGATAACTAATCTTACAATAAATCTACAAAATGGTACGTTTGGTTCTATTTTTTTTTTTTTGCAATAGCATATACACAGACCGCAGACAGTTGATTCATAATCATAAATCTCCAAGAGATTTTACTTCAATCGAGTGCTCTCGGGATTGTAATGAATTCACCTCTCCTTTTTTTTTTTACGTAAAATATGTAGCGATAAGTACTGGCAAAAATAAAAGGTTTTATACTGCAAGTTAGACAAATTATTTGGGAATAACGTTTGCCATTTGCTTGATGTAACATGCTTGGTTGCCTCACGCTCAAACCTCAATTCGGTCGAAACTATATGGTGGTTTTCAAGTGACATAACTCTTGCCGGTAAATTGTTCCAACTTCCCAACTGTAATAAGATGCAAAGGCACGTAACTTCCGTTTTTACTTAGGCCTTTACTCAGTTTTTTTTCCCACTAGAAAAGCTTTGGATTATGGACTACTGTTGTCTTCTTTTATATACCACCAAAGCAGTTGTCATCATTAATGAAGTTTTTCGTACACCCAACCATTATTTGGTCCCTTACTGGCACTGTAACTGTCAATAGTTTCTCTTTGTTTTTGAGAGAGGATAGGCATTAATCCTAATCAGTTGAAACTGAAACCATGAAGAAAAACAAAAACAACACCAAAAACAAAATCACAAAAGGCTTTTCTCGAAGAAACCTTTGGCATACGAAATTGTTTGGAATTGAGAATCTAATTTCGATGAATTTGATTTCACGTCGTAAAAATGTAGCGGAACACGCCTAGAATATTCCCGGTAGATCCTTCAATATTTTGCCAGTTGCGCCATGCGAAAGGAATTACGAAAGGCCAGAACAACGCTTAACCCTTGTTAGTCTAGAATTCTCTTCCACGTGGATGCTTGTTTGAATAGCTCTTGATCAAAAAATCAGCTATTTTTAAAGCACTTGATAATATCACGCATGATAACAAAAACCTCTATTGGTCAAGGAGCGCTTGAGCTTGCGAGGCCACTGCATTAAAATAAGAGATAAGTACGTCTTCTCCAATCCCATGCCATAGCCTGGAATTAAGAAACGTAGACACCTGCTTGTATTCTTTTCGGTGAAGCCTTTGTCCGAAAAGGCGAATGAGCTTACTACTTGAGGTTCTATGCTCTTGACCGATGAAAAATGAAATTTGCAAATTGATATGCATGAAATATGTCGTTTGGTTAAAGGGGTAATAAGATAGAGGGACTCTTAAATTATGGCAGACAAATTTTGAAGTGTTGAATTCTAAAACGCTCACTTGGATGCCTCTTGAACTTGAAACGTGTTAAATGATTAAAATTCTAAAGTAAACACCTGAAATGCCAGGGAAGGCAATACGCAGACGATAAATCAGTTATAAACTGAGAAACAGACTGAGTCGGAAACATGATCGACCCACAGTGATCGAAAACTGTCAGCGCCCCATAGTGGAAATGATTGCTTATTCGTGTTAATGTATGTTTATACATGAATGTGCAAAAATGGTTAATGAATTTGCAAACAACGAAAATGAATGACCATTCGTCAAAATGAATGTATTTTGACGTTAATAAACCTGATACCTGCCTTATTGAAAGCACATTTTCTGGTAATGGCCAGCAAAAGGTTGAGAGATTATTTTGAAAAACTCAAGCGCTTTATTTGTAAAAGGCTAGGGTAAGTAAACTACACAAAACACTTATCGCAAGGATTTTTAATTTCAAACTTGTTATCGGAAATTAAAATTTTGACCGATCCGACATGCAAAGTTGTCAAATAAGAAAGCTTTAAGCGAAGGAAAATATCACTGCTGTTGGAAAAAAGGCGTTTTGACTTTATTTTAGTTCTTCTATGCGTGGAATATTTTTGGTCTTTCACTTTTTTGCTTGTTGTTTTTCCGTTCAGACAAACAGCTTCTCGCTGTTATTTTCCCACAAACATGGGTTTGGTTGGAAAATATTTTTTTTACCCGTTGTAATCAATGGCAAAGATCTATCTGTATGTAATAGCGTTAAAATCTTAGGCGTTACAATTTCCTCAAACTAGAAATGGAACGATCACATCTTAGAATGTATAAAGAAAGCCAACAAGCGCATTTACACCGCTATTAGACTAGTCTTAGTGTACTGTGCGCCTGTTTTTCACCACCTGTTTCCACAAAATAGTCTAAAAGAGAATTCTCTCTATCATCTGCCCGCAAATTTCGTATTTTGAATGTTTAGTCAGTGGTTCGGACAACATTGCACGCCAGACGCGTGGCAGTATACCATAAGCTTTTTAATTCCATTACGTCATGTCCAGAGGACAAGCTGTCAACACTGTTACCCCAAAAGAGGAATTTTAGGTATAAAATAATACGTCCCAGGACCTACGCCATGCCTCGTACGAACACAAATCGCTTCAAGAACTCTATCCATCCATCCATCCATCCACCCACCCTCCATCCGTCCATCCATCCACCCACCAGCCCAACCCTCTGTCCGTCTGTCCGTCCGTCCGTCCGTCCGTCCGTCCATCCATTCATCCATCTAAGGGCCGGGTTTAAATCTCTTACGATGAAAATTTATGTCCACATAGAAACGCATGCCTCTTTTTCTTCCTTCTTACCTTCCTTACTTTCTTTTTTCTTATTTTTGTTTTAACGAATCTTGCCTATTTACTGATTTTTGGGTTCAAAAAGTGACGAAATCTAGCCATCATCCGCGTTTGTTAGGTGTTTCGTAAGTTTTGAAAACCGTAAAAACGTCCAAAAGTGGAATAATGGCTACATGTTTTTAGAATAGGTGCAATAATTTCTATTAGGGGAAAACACATTTTTGGGTTAGGTGCATTTTCATTTTCGCTTGTTTCGTGGAATTTTGAAACAATCAGCGAAAAAAAAAAAAATTCAGTCCCTGTAAAAATAGATCAAGACGAAAGAATCCAAGAAAATATTTCTTTACTCCATCTTTGTACGGTAGATAGATTTCAGTGAAATGACCGCTGAATGCAGGAAATCTGCCACCTGCCTTTTTCATGGTGATTTGATAGCACAGGAAATCACACAGTTCGGTTGATGTTGAGTCATAATCGATCAGGATTCGCGTTATCACATTTAATGAACAAAACAGCTTTTTGTCCCTTGTTGCTCTACAAGTAGATAATTTGTCAGCGCAAAATTTATGCCAGATCAGAAATTTGTTCTCAAATTCAATTTCGCGACCATTTGTTTCCGCAAAAACATGGAGAATCCGCGAAATTAAACTCCGGGAAAAATTTGATCCTGCCCCGCAGCTTGAGTATACTATATTTTTTCTATCTAAGTAACACGTTCAGACGACTAACGACAACTTCTACTTAGAGAAATGAAGGGAGAGAGACATTAACCTAGAGGCCCGCGCCATAATTCAGAGAAAGACATTCCTACCATTGACTGCTATTCAGCACCCGCTCTGAATTAAAAATTGATGTAAAATTGGGCAACTGCCTGAGTCTCTCCATCGGCTCTCTACAAGGATCGGAGTCGTTTGAGATAGAGCGTTCAGACAACTAAAGTGGTTGTCAAAGGTGCACTTCATGTTTGGCGAACTCGAATTTCACCCTCAAATGTCGTGCTACTGCCGTGTTTAGCTGGATCGACTGTCACACGGCTGTCGCACGCCTGCATCACGCCTTAGTTTCAGACGTCGAATTTAAATTCCTTTGAATAAAACGCTGTTGTTCAATGTCGTACCCAGAGCCGTCTGGTGCCTTAACCAAAACACTGAATGAATTGAGTTCGACTCGGCAGTAGCACGACGTTTGAAACGTTTTGAAAAGTTAGTGAAAACAAGCTTCTCTAAAGGTTCAGTAATACGAGCAACAAATTCGTAACTTTCCACGCATCATTGTTGCGATACGAGTTAGAGCGATGTTGCCCGTTTTACCACTCACGCAATACTCCCAGATTTTGTTGCGCAAAGTACAATGCTGCAGCATGAAACAGCGAAATTTGTTGCGCGGCAAGTTGCTCATGTGGGTGGTAAAACGGGCAACATCGCTCTTCAACTCGCAACAATGTTGCGTGGAGAGTTGCACGACTTTGTTGGCCTTTTTACTGCACCTTAAAATATGGGCACACTAACATGATGTGTCTTTAGCTTCTTCCCTGTCTGTCGCTGTTTTCCCTTCTTTCCAGGTTCTCTCGTTTTCTTTGCGGAAAATCTCGATTATAACAGAACACGGTTGTTTTTCACCAATTAAGCCATCAAAATTCAAATTTGCCAAGTGAAAGAAGAATGAGCCGCAGTTGCTTCTTTATGGAATTCATTTGTATTTTCCCTTACATAGATTGTTTTCAGAGAAGGAAACCTGAAATCTGTTGCCCCCAAAACTAATGCCAAAGAAGGGCTAATTTATAATTTCCGGCCACTCTTTATAGTAGGACTTCCTCGAACCATTGCATTGATGCGTTCCTACAACTCAAAGAGATCTGAAATACTGACGACCCAGTAAGGGACATAAAAAAAGGGTAAGACACCTGCAAAGAAAATGGCTGGGAACTGGCTCTGTTTCGCTGTGAGTACGAGCGAGTTTTGAATTGCAATAGAAGTAAACAAAAAAGGAATCTGTTTTAAAGCGATTATATAATTAAATGGCTCTTTTGATCAAACTGCGTGACAATTCGAGGATTTAAAAAACCTCGGCAAAACAGTGAAATCAGTATTCACGTCACTGCTACTTAATTTTGGTTGCATATATACATAAGGCGATAAATAGCAATTTCAGATAAGAAATGGCTTCCCCTCTTTCTCACATACAAATGCAATAATTTAAACGGTATATGATAGATACTGGCGATGGTAGCGGATGCACCCACTGCAGACTAAAGAAGGGAATAAATGAGGAACGAACATTTTACAGGGGCACCCAACGAGAAGTTTCGGTAGATATCTGTACGGTGGAGAGTAGTTTGCATTAGGTTTTCGGCGTCGATTAAAGAGTTCACTATGATTTTCTTAACTGAAACATGGCCTGAAGGATTCGTAATGGAGAAATCATAGCCCCTGAGGTATTCAAAAAGGTCGTAATTGCTGTTTTTGGCAGTGAAAAATGCTAGCTAGAATTTTCAGCTAACATTTTCTCAAGTTTGTTTCTTAACATTTTCAGGCAGTTAAAATTTCAGCTAAGGAATCCTAATAGACCAAACTCTTCTAGCTAACGCAAACAGAACCTTAAACAGACTTCAAACTCCACAAGTTACTTGAAAATGCCTTTCGACAGATTTTAGTTGATTTGACTTTTTGGGTGCCCCTGACTGTCTGAAACATGAATTTCCCTTACCACTACTTCATAGCAACCTGAACGCCCGATAGAAAACTACGTACATAACTAGGAAACCGTTTAGTGCAATAGGGTTTCTTCAAACAAGCTTACGACCCAGCTTCCTTATGTAAGCACTTAACTTTACCGAGAGATGACATGACAGGCGGAATTCTTTATTAATAAAGAAGTGACGGACATTCTGGAAACCTTAAGGTTACCGTGTACCTTCAGGGGTGTTTCTAATCTAATAATTGTAGCGACTCTCAATTACTGCCCAGATACCATAAACCCTACATTAACTTAAAGATAATTGAACTGGCTATTTGAATATTTCATTCTTTTTCGAGAGAAAATGAATTAATGAACGTTCCGTCGAGTCTAAACACAAAGGTCGAAATCATCTTTTGAAAGCTACAACTAAAGGTAATTTTTGTAATTAGCGAACTTTATATTTTTCTGAAAGTCTGGAACCCAGAGGCTAAAAAACCGCGTTGGGGTTTTCGTTTATTCGACTGCGTTGAAACGTTACAGAGCATCGAACAAATCGCCCTTGAATTATAACTCTACAAGGTGTCATCTTCAAGTCAGAAATAAACTTTGTGAAAACAGCACTGGAAAAAATTCTTCACTACACAAACAAACACCGCGCGCAAACGCCTCTATCGACGATCGGCCAATTAATTTACGCTAACTTTTCTTTCGGTCACCTAATGTGGAAATTTTCCGCGTAATTATATCTCCACGCAAACTCTCGTGCTACAAACAGTTCCACTTGTTTATCATTTTGTCACATATTCTCCGGCTTTGACTAAGTTTAGTTGAACCATCACCATAGTCGAAAAAGTAAAAGCGCACCACCTTTATGAAGAAAATCACAGTTTTCGCATTTTATATTTTCCAGGCAAACCTCTTCGGTTGGCCGCATTCGCATTAACATACTGTCAACGTTTACATCCGGTGCAGGAAGGGTTTTTTTTTTCCAATTTCTCGGCGACTATTTACTCCTTTTCATTTTTTTTTTGCTTGTAGGTGTTTACCCGCTTTTTATGTCCTTTACTGGGTCGTCAATATTTCAGATCTCCTTCAGTTATAGAAATACATCATAATATAGGATGGGCTAATAGATAGGGTAGGTCGTGCAAAAACATCTGTGACAAAAGGCAAAAACATCTGTGACCGTTTGTTCGAGCGTAACGGAATCAGTTTCTCGGGTAATTAGTTGTAACCATTTGATTTCTATCAACTGACTAAATCTCGCTTATCTTACACGCTCCATAACTTACAAGTGGAGTTACCTTATGAAAAGAGCGCTATATGGGCTATATCTATACGTTATAATCAGTTTATATAATCGGTTGCCTTTGTGAGCACTTGCACTTAGGAATACCTTAAGCTCTTACCCAACATTGAGTTTCCATTTCTAACTATTGAGTTTGTCTCACGAATCATGGAAAATGGAGAAGAGGTATACTTTAAATGTACACTTGAATAATAATGATGATGATGATGATGATGATGATGATGATGATGATGATGATGATGATGATGATGATGATGAGAATGGAAATACAAAAGATGTGGAATTACAGAAGTGTATCTGCTATCCCAGTTGTAGTTGGGGCACTTGGAGCAGTGACTAAAATCTTGAGGATGTGGATGGCTAAGAGGAACACCTGGAATCTTCAACCTACTCCAGAAAGCCTAGTTGTTGGGCAAAGCAAGAATTTTAAGAAGAACCTTAGACATCTAAGGCTATGGGAAATAGCCTGATAATCACATCATTTAAGTATCCATCTTTGTAGCCGTGCATAGATTCTCTTTAATTGGGGAGAATAAACCAAATGAAATCTAAATAAAGTACATGTACTGAAAAAGGATCAAATCAATCAAATGGTGGTTTAATGAGGAGAGGGGAAAACCGAAATACCCAGAAAAAATCTATTGGAGCAGATTATGAGTATGAAACAAAAGCCCACATAAATCAGTTCGGACATCAGATTTCGCAGCACTGGAGTAAAACTCCAAAACTGTTTGTAGGTTGTCGGAAAAAAAAAAAATGAAGGTGGTGCGATAGCAGACCAAGAAATGCAACTACTTTGCCTACTTTAAGGTGGGGATTAATTTTCTGTAGAGGGCTGTATTTTTTTTATCAGTCGCTGCGTTTAATAAACCCATTATATGCAAGCGTTTAGACAGAAATGAAGACAAATGAAACGTTTCACCCGTTATAGATGGCGTTAAAGTATGGTTGGTTCAGTAATTAACGATTTCAAAATTTTTTTACTTACTGGAATAAATTGATTTGGCCCCATTTGGTCCACTGTCTTCGGTCACTCAGTATTTGAAAAACAACTGGTTAATTTCTATAGTTTTCTAATGGCGATGTCGCTTATTTATACTGATTCTGAGGGTATAATTTTTGCTGCTGTGTAATCCTCTGAATCATTTCAGTTATTCCTTCCGATTGCAATAGCGCCATAAATGGCTTTACACAAAATATTAGTACTCTGCGCCCAGGATCTTATATTGTCGTCTAATATTTTTATGCTCTTGTTTGTTATTGTTTAGCGGAGTATTCAAGGTCATCAGCTCTTCCATGTAAAACACCCAATTAACTTTCGAAGAGCGTTCACAGTCATTTGTACGATAACATCGTGACTCGAGGTGAAGCTTCTGGGCAGAATCTTCAGCGGAGATTCCATTAAAAGCTATATTGCTTTATTGCTCCTCAACAATCAAAAGTGATCTTGCTTAGGCCAGGGTTTTTAAAGTTGGAGCAATAGTTAAGAACAAACTCCTTGACTGTAAGGATGTATATCAAGCGGTAGAGAGGGCATTTAGACAAATGTATAGCGAAAACACGCTATAAATGAGTGTGGGTGATGTACATGGACAGATTTGTAAGTAAATTTAATTGCCCACAGGGTGAAACTTAATTTTCCTAGCTCTTTTAGTGTTCTTAGTGCCGTTTCCAACCAGAGTTCCTTTATGATTATAATGCAACCAGACTGCTGGTCTGTCAGTTCAGTTAATTTTCTTATAGCGTAAAACTTTAATAAGGCACACCTACATTTTTAATTCGTTTGTCAGTGAACTCGAACGGAAATGCAGAAAACAAGTTGACGTAAGCAGTGGACCGACTATGAATTTTACTTTCAGGAAGCGTTTTTGGAAAAGACATAAAAAAAAAACTTTTCTATTCAAAAGCTTCTGTTTTTAAGTCAGCCTACATGCTTAACTGGAATGTCGCTGATGTTACTAATTTGTGTGTTTTTATTGAATTATAATTGAGAAGGGCACGCCAGCTTATTTGATTACAATTTCATATGTCCTAGCCTATTCCAACTCAAGATCCCCAAGTTGGCAAGCAAGTACATGTTCACTCAAACTGATATTATTCCAATTGAATTAGCAGACCAATCAAGCCACAAGGAACCCGAGCATTTTATAGTTTTTGCTATGATAATTACAATTGCCTGTATTTAAATGAATTTACCAGCCTTTAGTAGAAGAGATTTGCATTAGAGCGAGGACGCGTTCAAGTGCCTGTATCGTTTCTCGCAGGCCGGTTGGTTGACGACTTGAGTTTAAACCTCTGACTGTCTAGTTCTTTGTCGGAAATCGAGACTGAAATCCTGACTCAAGTTTCAGACTTTTTAAGGACACCATCACAGGTATTTCAAATGAAAAGGATAAATCACCTTGCCTCAACATGCATCATCTGGCAAATGAAGCTGTTAAGTAGAAAGAAACCTTCAAAAAAAGATACTAAAGTGAAGCTTTGAATACAACACAATTTCTATGAAGGTACCACGCATGGGTAAATACCCGGGAAAGTCTTTTCTCGATCTCTTTACTTTACGGGAAGTATAACTTTTGCCATTTTTGGTGATGAGAAAGAAACATATTTCCCTTCCGAAGCTATCGTGGCAGCTGAACTGAATATTTCGCCAAAAAAATTCCCCTTGGCGAAAGTTCCGAGGAACTATGCCTTGGGAATTTTAGCGTCATCAACGGAACATTCAACGGAACATGTTCCCCGGGCCTTGGTGAGCGAGAAAAATATCTAATTAAGGTAAGGCTATTTTCTCTGCTTTTGAATCTCGCAGCTCTACCTTATCGAAACGAAAATATTTTCTCACAGAAAATGCGCCTTGCAGGCCTTTGGGCAAAGAGAAAATGTCCACGTTAATCATCATCATTATTCGTTTTGAAGCATTTTAGAAGTCCGGAATCTTAAATACTTGAATCTAATTGGCTGATCGCGCGTCCTCCAATACGTTCACCGCGCGTAAGGACCGCTGCCAACTTTGAAGCAAACTTGGGAGATAGCGAGAATTTTCATCAGAGCTGAAACAGATGTTGAGCACAGAGCCAGGATGATCTTGCCATTTGTTTTCAAGACTATGGTTTGTGGTCCGGTCTTGGGTTTCAACCTCCCGCTCAGCAGTCGTTTGCTCTACCAACAGAGTAACCGGGCGGCGGTTAGCAAAAATCGTTGGTTGGCTATAAAAGGACAAACAATGTTTCACCAAATACTGGACAAGTTGAGTTGATGATTTTTGCGTATTATGGCTGAAATTCTTTTTCTAAAAGCGAGTGAGCAGAGGAAATCGAGCCTAACAAGAACTCTGTTGGCAGGGGTGGCTAAAAGATCAAAGATTTGTCCGCAACACGGAAGTGTTGTTGAAATCAGTGTTTCATCTAAGTCAAACATGCAAAATATTCAGATGCAAATTTCAAACGGTCAAACATGTTCTTCCTACAGAAAGTTTTTTATAATAATTATATTTTTAGACATTTTTTTTATATTTTTGCAGAATTACATTATACGTTACAATAAACATTACAATACATATGTAGGATATTTATTGCAATACAGAAGTAACATAAATTACAAATTCCAACACCAAGTTGATCGAATATGTTTGATCGTTCAGACGGGGCTTAACATTTATTAGCTCATGATTTACTGCGTTTCGTGCGATGAAGAATTTTGCTCTCACCCAAGCCGTATTCAAATGACTCTGTAATTACGTCAGATTATTTGTTTGACGAACAGCTGAAAATTGCAGGCTTAGTTATTTTACACTGACATTATTAATCTGAATGCAAATGCCTGTTCAAAGATGAACTTCCGTTACTTTGACGTTACTTTGACAGTTTAAAATACGTGATGACCTTACCTTTGAGAAATTACAATTTTAATTATTAGTTTAAAAAAACAATCAGCAAACACCGGAAATGTTCTAGCCAGATGTTGTTCTTCCCATTTACCTTCACAGGTTATGTAGTTTAACGTCTTATTGATATACGACAGAAATGTTTTGTCTGAACAAAAACTTCCGGTGGTAAATTGTATTGAAAATGTGGTTTTCCGTGATGTCACTACGGATGAATAAGCCACATCCTCATCATCCGTGTCCAAAAGCTGATTTAATCAGAGTTTTATGCCTTCTCAGTTTTTTCTTTTTCATTTTGCCTCAAAAGAGTATTCACGCCTTATAACCGCAAATTCTTTGGGTGTGTGTTTAACGTCTCAAGAATCTTGTTCTTCTACGCAGTGTCTCAAAGGGCAGGGACATGAAAATATATATACTTAACCGACGAGGCCATAGGGCAAGTTCCGCTACAATCAGGCGATATTCCGAAAGATTGAGAAGGATAATTGGTTTTATTATTCCACATATTAATGAAAAGACACCATTGTCTGCGTTTATTGCAAAAAATGACTTTATAAATCAATTTGTTTGAGTGTCATTCAGGGGCACCTAATGATGAAATATCTGTTCGGAAGTAAGGTGCTGAATATTCGGAATATGGGCTGAATATTCGGATCACATTCTGACCACGTCTCTGAGGCGCACTAGGATTTTCGACCGTTTTTATCAATAGATTCTCTAGGTGTGTCGGAAAAGTAGTCAGCAAGAGTGCCCGGAAGTTTCGAAACTCTGGAAACGTAGTGAGAGTTTGAACTGTTTCGGGATAGGGCCCCTTGGACCGTGGTTGAGAACTCCGACGAGATCTCTGAGCACCTGTCTGTTACCAGTAGCGCCGGAGTTGGATCACCCAAGGGGTACCGTCTACTGGAAGACATCCCCATATACTCGGGAATTCACGGTCTACACAAGTTGTCAAACATTGTTCAGACAGTGGCCAACTGGTAGCCCCCTAGACTTTATCAGTTTTGAAACTAACATGAGAGAATTTAATTTCCCTAGGTTAGGTCTAGGTTATACTTTCTAGTATTCTCGGATAAGGTTGATAAACCGTAGGCCCCGTCTCACAACTCTTCATAATTGATTCTGTGGGACGTTAAAGAACCCACGCTCTGTTCGACAAGAGTAGGGAACGTAGTCCCCGGTGTGGTGGCCTTTCTCTACTAGAATGGGGTTATGGGGGGGAGGGATTTGCAGTAACGGGCCTACAATGATTGGTGCAAGCTGTTGTAGTGTCCCTGCCAGGCGAAGCTAATAAAATAAAATAAAATAAAACAAAATAAAATAAAATAAATATATATTAATCAGAGTGGCATTTCTTCTGGTTGTGGTTTCCCTTAAGCAAAAGTTTTTGGATGTTTCAAAACTATTTAGGCGCATCCGCTTTAGAGAGATGAATTAAAGATAAACAAAATAGCAACATACACAGGCTCTAAAGAGCGAAATGATTGTGCTGTTACATGCTATTTGCTGTATTTTCAAAGACATTTATACCCCCGTTTGGCGGAAAGATGTGAGACCAATTTTTGAAGCCATGCGGAAAGCAAAAAATGCTGAAACTTGGATTGAATCCTCATAATCGACAAATCACATCCTACGATTCATCGACAGTTGCGTTCAAATCTTGTTATTTCTCACTTTCTGCCCTTCTTATCGCTTCACGGGGCGGAGATTCGCTTCAGCAGCGACGACGGCGACGGCAACAAAAACGTCGTTTCAAAATCTAACTTTTCGTTTTTGTAACTCTTTCGCAATTATTCCACTTTGTTTAACTTGTAAAATGCTGTCGACCTATTCAGGGACTGTATTACAAAAAACGACATTAAAAATAAGGGAAAAGAAAGAAAAGTTTACCGTCATGCGCTCACGTTCTCGAGAAAACCTAAAATTTGGTTATTTCACGTTGTTGTTTTGCCGAGGACGGCAAAGAAATGTACCAAACTGTAAAACGCACGAGCAAAGCGATTGTTTTTGCTTATAAAACCCATTGTTTTGTGGCGTTTTTCGTTGCTGTTGCCGTCGTCGTTGCTAAAGCTCCCTAATGCTCCTGCACAGACGACCGCCGCCGTTGCTGCCGTACGCATGGGCGCGCAAAATTTTGCGCCGCTGCCTTGACCCCAGCACGGGACGCAGGTTTGTTTTGCGTGTCAGGTGCAGGTGTTATTTGCTTGACGCCGGCATTACTACTCAGGACATTCCTGCTTCTTACGTTAAGACCATTAACTCTGAAATCGACCAGTGGACGGCCGCCCTCACCACGTACATGAGTATTTTAATCAGAAGTTCGCTAGGCGTTCTCAGGAGTTCTTGCAGCACATGAGCTCCTAGGTAGAACAGTGGTGAGTATCTCCGCCTGTCAAGCGGGAGACCGGGATGCGATTCCCATCCGGGGAGGGCGTTTCTTTTTCATTAATGTGATATTCACCCAGAGCGTTAAATTGTTTTAACTCTTTAAATAGTCTTCAGTACGGTGCCGATATTGGTTATACCGGGCATAAAGTCCCTATTAATTTTTTTATGCAATTTGCCAACGGCACTAGAACAACCAAATGTAGTAATTGAGAATTTAATGAAAGAGGTTGCTTTGGGTCGAGTGGCAGCTCCATTTCTCACTCCACCATTCCCTAACTTTTCCGATATCTCCCATTGGATTGGTTCCAAGAAGCATTTGGACAAAGTCAGGACCATCTTCCAGCTGTCTTTTCCCAAACATCATAGACTATTTCCTTATTATTGAGCCTGCTTCATCTCTCCCTACACCCAGTCAGGGATGTAAGCAGAGCCTGTCGAGCATGTTGCCTCCTCTTACAAATTTGGGTCCCCTATTGCGGTCGACAAGACTCAAGGGCCCTGTACCTCCTAGGATGTATGGGTATTACGCTCGATTCAAGTAGAATGGAGGCTCGACTCCCTCCTGATAAGAAGCGGTATATTAGTTCTCCAAAACCCTTAATTCTAGATGTTTCACAGAAATTACTAGGACAAGTTTATCCATAACCTTATATTACTTTGGTTGTTATTCGTCATGGTGAATACTTTTTGTGTATCTGAGGCGATGAATTGCTCCATACAGGTCGCCCTTTGCCCCATGGACCAATATGGTCAGCTGTCTTGGTAGAATGGGACCCCAGGATTACTGTGTTTCCATGGTAACAACGAGTTTATGCTAGGTTTTCAAGAGGATTAGGACTTTTAAATGGCCTGGGGGTTAGGACCCCTTGAGAGGATGAGGACCTCTCAGTGGCCCGGTGGTTGGACCAGTGAGAGGATTAGGACCTCTCACTAATGGCTTGGGGATTAGGGCCTCACAACAGGCTTAACATTCGCGTCGCCTAGCAACTCGACCTGTATGAACCTTAATGGAGTAATTCGACTACTTCATCCCCCTATCCCTTTTCCTAAACAATTTGTTGTTTTGTCTGACTTCATGGGTTGAGAGCATTAACCATCGTTATTCGTGTGTTGCCACAAGGACGATCTTGAAAAGCTGCTACTGATTCTTAGTAGTTTTGAGTTAATTTTTGTTTACGCTTTTGCTGATCTTTTGGGATCTTTGGCCTTGGGTCTTAAAGATCTTTCCTTTCTTCAAGCCAAATCGGTAAATTGTTGTTTATCATATTCTTATATTCTTTGTTGGCAAGAAGTGACGTATTCAGTGTCCAGTAACCCGGGCCTCGACTACTTTCATTAATTTCTTTAGGTTCCAGAAAAATTACGGAGTGACCCAATTTCATTGAAGGTAAAATATCTACTTTTGTCACCAAATCATGCAATTTATCCGAAATCAACCAATAATCGAATCTACAAAATACAAAAGGAGAGCAGCGTCCCCAAGTAAAGCTTTCTTGATTTGGGTTTTTATACGCGAAATGTCATGGGGAATAAATTCATGTTGAATACCTTCAATGGATTTTTTTACATACCTTCGAGGATTCTAAATGCCACCTTTTTTATCCATTAAGATCTCTACTTATAATAATGTTTTCTTCATTCCCAAAATCACTATTTCTCAATAGATTTGCCAGATTGTAACAAACTTTAACGCCATCAGCATCCTTGTTTGGTCCGTATATGTTTGCGTTTATTCACGTTTGATCTGTAATCACCGCTTTAAGCAATATGAATCTACCCATTAAGTCTGTCTGAGACAACGGAATATTGATATCAAAACCATTCTTAATTAGCACCGCAACACCATTTGTTCTGTTTGTCTGAAGCAGAAATGCAGAATCAGATGGTCTGTTTGTAATTAAAACGCGCTATATTGAAAAGCTGGCGCGGCAACATTCTCGGTCAAACTTGGACATTCTGGAAATCGTACGCCGTTCCATTTGGAAGAAATTCGAAAGAGTGGTGTACAACCCAAGCACTTACGTCATTAGAAAAAGGTTTTCCTATCCTTTGTTCAAGTTTACAATCAGCCAGCCAAATCAGTCCTTGTAAGTTTTTGGTTTTTAATTTTAACATTTTATTATTGGGTATAAATTAGATATCATATTCAAACAAAAAGGTAGTGCATAAAGAACAGTTGTGGTATAAAAAGAAAACAAGGAAGGGAAAGCTCAGTCAATACAATATCCATTTCTTTGACATTTTCTCACTCCGTACCATCTACTAAACATGATGCCACAATTTTCTAATTTCCAATGCAAATAAATCTTGTTAATAAAATCATTAAGATCAAGATTATTTTCTTTTTTCTTAGGAAGTCTTTAGAAAAAGGGATTCCCTAACTTCAGGATCACTAGTCAGAGGTAAGGTGTCTTTCTTGCAGTTGCAATATAAGTACTTTGGAGTACTTCCAATAGTACTGTACCGATGATATACATATGTCTCATTTCCTTCCATGACTGGATACAGCGACTCTTCAAACAGGAACTTGTTAGTCTCAAGACTGGTAACCTTAAAATAAGAAGGTGATTTGTAGACCTTTTATACTTGCAATTAGTAAAAGTAAATTGTGTCTAGATAAAGGTGTAGTTCGGCGTTATATGTGTGATTGTTCAGTGGAAAGGGAGTAACTTTAAGAGAGAGTAGAACTACATTTCTCTTAGCCAATCAGAATCGAGAAAATTTTTCATGTATATTATTAGGCCTGAAATAGGGTATAATTTGTGCATTCTAGTCTTGTATTGGGTATGTTTTTTTAAAAGAAGCTACTTTTTCATCATTAGGCGATTAGGCCATCGACAAACTGAGCCCTCCGGTTTTGTCTTTTAATTATGTTTACGCCAACCGTGTACCTAAAATAGGTCTGAAATAGGGTATCAAGTTTTTGGTTAGGTCTGAAATAGGATAGGGAAAATTGCAGATTTTGGTCTGAAATAGGGTAAGGGTTTCAGGAAGATTCTTTGGCTTCTTTTGACGCGGCAAAAATTAAAGACAAATGCATGAGGACTTAAAAATTCCACCTGGTAAATGTTAGTACAGGTAGGAACCACAGAGTTTGACATTCAAATCACTTTGGATATTAACTTAAGTTTTCAAGTTATTTGACATCGGAGTCCCTATATAAACACTGTTGTCTATATCATTCCCAAACGATAACTTTGACCTTTGAGTTGGTGACTAACGTGGGGTATCTTAAACATACCGGGCTGAAGTTAGCTACCAATTCACTGCCAATTCACCAGCTGCCAATTCGCCGTTTAGAAGAACGCTGCCAATTCGTATCCCTTAAGGTTTTTCGGAAAAACTTTCTGTTATTCAAAGGTTCATACTTTGCTATGATGTAAAATGTAATTTGCGCACAAGCGCGTTACAAAACGCAAAATGCGCAGCGAAACCTTGTGTAGTCAGAAAGACTGTCTTGGGCTTAGTGAGTTTTCAAACAGAGCGATCAATATGCAAAATACCTGACTTAATACAATGAACTCCCCGACCTTTGGTATCTGAAATATCGTTTCGCTTTCAACCTAATGCTTATACACCGGCTAATTCATCTCTCGATATCTCAGTCTTGTCTCTTTTCATTCACTAATAATTTCAGGTTCTCCAACACAGTGAATATTTGGAAATATGTTCTCCGTTATGTCACGTCATCCACTTTTTGACCTTGAATAACTGTCTGTGGAATCCCCACCACGACAAATGGCATATGACGTTTAAGTGCCGACAACAGGCCTGTCATCTCTCGGTAACTCAGTCCGGCTTCCTTACCGTTCCTCTTACTTATGGATACCCGAACATCACTCCTTTTAAAACACAGGAACAGCGTCTTGTCACGAAATCCAGGGTTTGTATTGGAATAACTCTATTCGCAGTGTTATAACCGCGACAAATCATAAATCGTGTCAAAGTTACGTTAACATTTATGCCATCTCTCGATATAAACGCCCCGTCTCTTTGTCTTTGCACTAATAATAAAGGCGCAAATATCGTGCATATTGATTAGCGTTTCCGCCGTCAACCAGTAAAAGCTAATTTTTAAATTGAATAACTATTTTCGCGATATCTAAACCACGAATAATGGCATATACTAAAACACTGCTGATCACAGTGATTACATCTCTCCATATCTCATCCCTGTCTCCTTAGCTTTTTTAATAATTACAGGCTCTCGAACATCGCGAAAGGTAACGAAAGTTACCAGTATATGCCACATAATCGACATTTTGAACTTAAATAACTTTTCTTGTGGTATCGTAAGCGCAACAAATGAAATATTCTCTGAAAGTACATCGAATGATCATTTCATCTCTCGATATTTCAGCCCTGTCTCTGTTTTTTTTTCCCTTAATTGTTAAATCCCCAACATGGCACATATTAACTGTCCTTTAAGCACGTTTTGTAACGCAACTCACCATTAAACAATATAGCAACTTTTTAATTTGAATAACTGTGTTTATACTAAAAAGCCCGCAATAAATAGCATATTTCACAAAACTACTGAGAACAGTGATTCCATCTCTCCATATCTCATCCCTGTCTCCTTAGGTTTTCTAATAATTACAGGCTCTCTAAGATCGCGAAAGGTAACGAACGTTGCCAGTATGTGCCACATAATCGACATTTTGAACTTAAATAACTTTTTTTGTGGTATCGTCAGCGCAACAAATGAAATATCCTCTGAAAGTACAGCGAATGATCATTCCATCTCTCGATATTTCAGCCCTGTCTCTGTTTGTTTCCCTTAATTGTTGAATCCCCAACATGGCACATATTAACTGTCGTATATGGACGTTTCGTAACGTAACTCACCATTAAAAATTAAAGCAACTTTTTAATTTGAATAACTGTGGTTATACTAAGACGACCGCAGCTACTGACGTAAATTATTAAACTAATGAGAACAGTTATTCCATCTCTCCATGTCTCACTCCTGTCTCTTCATCCTTTCCTATAATTATTGGCCCATAGTGACGCGTGTTGCCGCTAGAAGTCTCGTAATGGAAATTTTTCTACAATAACTTTGCTTATGGTATCATCCGCCCAAGAAATAAAATGTCCTTTGAAAGAACAGCGGATGATCATTCCATCTCTTGATAGCTCAGTCCTGCCTTTGTTTGTTTTCCTTAAATGTCGACTCGCCAGCATGGCACACGGTGACTTCAGTTCAAGGCTTTTTTGTCACGCAACTCACAATTAAAAGAAAAATTAGAAATTGAATAACTATGTTTGTAACAAACTGACCGCGACAAATAGCGTATTTTACTAAACTACTGAGGACAGTGATCCCATCTCTTCATATCTTCCTCCTCCTTCTTTTGCTTTTCTAATAATTATGGGCTCCCTAACATCGCGTATAGTGAAGAACTGAAGTTGCCAGTATATGTCACGTAGTATCGCCAGCGCAACAAATGAAATATCCTTAGGAAAGTACAGCTAATGATCATTCCATCTCTCGATATTTACCGTCCTGTCTCTTGTTGTTTACCATTAATTATGGACTCCCCAACATGGCACATATTAACTTTCGTGTCAGGTCCGTTCTGTCACGGAACTCAACAATTGTAAAGAATGCAACATTTGAAGTTGAATAACTATGTTTGCAACGAAATGACCGCGACAAATAGCGTATTTTACTTAAATAATGAGAACAGTGATTCTATCTCTTCATATTTCATCCCTCTTCTTTAGCTTTTGTAATAATTATAGGCTCTCGAACACCGAGTATAGTGACGAAAGTTGGCAGTATATGTCACGTAATCAAAATTTGGGACTTAAATAAGCTATGCTTGTGGTATCGTCAGCGCAACAAATGACATATCATTTGAAATCACAGCGAATGATCGTTTCATCTCTCGATATCCCAGGCTTCCGTCTGTTTGTTTTCCCTTTAAAATGGTCGACTCTCTAATCATCACATATATAAACAGTCGTTTTAGGCTGTTTTGTCACGCCACTCGACAAAAGAATGAATGCAATATTTGAGGTTGAATAACTATGTTTGCAATGAAATGACCGTGACAAGTAGCGTATTTTACTGGACTACTGAAAACAGTGATTCTATCTCACCATATCTCACCCCTGTCCCTTTCAGCTTTTGTAACAATTATAGGCTGTCGAACACCACGTATTGTCACGAAAGTTGCCGGTATATGTCACGTAATCGAAATTTTGGACTTCTAACTTTGCGCGTGGTATCGCCAGCGCAACAAATGAAATATCATACGAATGTATGATCATTCCATACGTCTCCAAATTTTTTGTTTTCCCTTTATTGTTTACTCCCTAACATGGAACATGTTAACTATGACCACAACCAATAGCGTATTTTACAAAACTAGCTTTCTTGTGATACATTGCAACATTTATTAGCATTGCCACTTTTGAAATTGAATAATTGTTTTTAATAATGTGATCTTGACTGGTGACACTTGCTATAAAACTTCCCTTGCCTTTGATTCTATATACCCATATATTTATCCTGCCTCTTTTCAGGTTGACCAACGTTGTCCACCATATCATTTGCCATAATGATCTTTACAGGGTGTTCTTTTATTTGTATTAGTTTCACCGTTTATGTTCAACACATATGTTTTTCTAGGGTTTTATAGTTATCGCCTAGTTACAAGGAAAAGTACCTAGCTCATGTGTAGGCTTTTATAATGGCATTTCTTAGCAACTTCCGTTGTACATAAATTTGTTTTGCTTGTGGTAAAATGTGACTAAAATTCTGAACTGTGTTTGCAACTGTTAACGTTTCTTTAGTACTTTCTTCGGCTGTTTCTGCTTTCTTTTGCTAGTGATGTTTGGCAGTTTTTTCCTGCGAGCCTCAGCAAGCAGCCTCTGCCATTCTTCGCCGTATGGAGTTCTGGTAGGGGTGTTCAGCTCCATTCCGATTCCAGTTGCTGTCCTATAATCACAAAACTCCATGTCCATAATGAGTTTTGTGATTGCTTCATGTAAAAGCACGTGACTGACATACATGTGTGGCCCTGGAATGTGTTGAGGCAGGTCGTAATCGTATACCGGTTTTGCCGGTAATAGAGGCTGGAATTGTATCTTTTCCCCTGGTGCCCGTTTCACAGGCTTTCGCTTGAAAAGACCGTGAATTCCTTGAATCATTGCATCTATTACGGGAAAGGGAAAACACATCGTTCCAAAAACCACCGTTTCAAGATCTTTAAAGGACTTCATGTATCCACCACAGAGGAGATAGGCCTGGTGACGCTCTAAATGTGGTTGTGGCGTTGCTTCAGAGAATGGCGTTTTTGCTAGCAATGCCAGGTACTCCTTTATGCCTGCAACGCTGTGCTTTGCATCTTCCGTTGATATTGTGTAGCGATACGTCTTTTGTTCGTAGTCTGACAACTTTTTCTTCACGTTTTTCTTTTCTTCTTCAATTTCTCTCTCGAGTTTATCTAACTCTGCAAATAGTAGAGTTGTATTCTCCAATGGTGGATCTACATCGGTGACTTACAATACAATACATACATACATACTTATCCTCTCCCCGTCGGGGCTTTTCAGGGATAGTTTACATCACTGGCCGGGGGACTTGACCAGACTGCTAGTGCAGTTTACAATTAATGAAGTAACTAATGAGTGCCCCCGTAATGTAGATAACTAGGACAGACACTAGGGGTGGTCACAGCCAGAGTTTTGTTACGTCCCTAGTGGTTCTTTTACGTCCCACAGAATCAGATTAAGTGAAAGTACTGTGAGACGGGGCCTACGGTTTATCGTCCTTATCCGAGAAGACTAGAAAGTCTAACCATATGCAGATGTCATTACAAAGGCAGCACTTTCTCCTCAGTTATTTAAAAGACCCTGAGTGTTGGTCCGGCCGGGGTTAGAACCCGCGACCTCCCGCATGGTAGTCCGGTGCTCTACCACTGAGCTAACCGGTCTTGCTCTTCAGGAATATTCTGCTCTCCGACAGATGGCATTTTCACTGCAAAGAAAGGAATGATATTACAATGAGGGCCTTAAATTAGAGATAATTCGTATAATGTGTTGTACCTACCATTCTCTCCTCGTGGACATGATGGAACTGCTTTCTGTAACATTCTTTTCGTCTCTACCCTAACGTATTAAATTGAAATTATAATGTTATTAAATACCCTCTATATATACTTAGGACTCTTTTGGTTACGTACTTACATGATCTCCTGCTGCAATTTTTCATACGCCATTTGGAACCTCAGCTCGGGGATATCCATCTGTTTTAAAGAGAGATGTTTTTAGTAATTTGTGGAACAACAATCCGGACCATATTATACTTAAGTATCACTTACGACTGTTTCTCATAGCTATATATAGATTACTTAATGAGTCGTAACTGTTTCGTTGCTATATCTAGTGAATTCTACTGGTATTTTCTCGTTTCTCACCGAGGGAGAAATCTCGACATCGTAACAATCTTTATTTGGTGACTTTTGAAATCTAGTGGGCTTTTCTCAATTGAATATGAAGTGTGGTTGGTTTCGCAGTTATGTTCTCGGGACAGACTAAAATTTACAATTAAAAAAAAAAAGTCGACTGCAAGCTGTTTCCTCTTTTCTGGCCACCATGTTGAGTGATAGATAACACGAGTGGCATGATGTTTGGCAGTCTTAGTTTCCTTTGCCTGCCTCAATTTATAAGATATTTTCTAATAACTCCTACCTGGGAAAAACAAAATCCCTGTCCAGTGATGATGGACAGAACATACTGCGAAATATAGAAGGTAATTAAGAACATTTTAGTAGCGTTTTTGCAAGGTGCCATTATAGATTAACCCCATCATGTGACCAGAAACACACCTTAGGATTCAGTGATTGCGGTCAGACAGAATGTAGAAGAAAACCTACCATGCATACAAACACTCCACAATCGAAGCTATTTCTTTGTGTAGGTAATCCTTGCAATTTCTATTGAGGCAGGAGAAAGATGTCAGTGGGTTCAAGGGTGTAGGGGTGGAGGTTGTGCAATTTCTCCTTGCAACTATATTGCTTACGGTTAGACTTTCATATGTCCATGCTGCCCAGTTATTCTGTTCGCCTTCGTCAACTGCCTTTCGTTGGAAAAAGTACCTGCGAAGAACGATTTCAAAGTTTCTGTGACAACTTGCTTCGATACATATGTTCGTTGATTACTGCATTTCCTATTGAAGGTAGCTTACCTTGCAACCTCACACGTTTCTTGCGCCTTCAAACCAGTTCCTGTTGGATCAAGGTAGACCATCCTGCGATCCCTCGGACAGGTATACTGAAGATAAGCATATAAACACCTTACTTCAGTAATCAGCAAAACAGTCTACGCTCAATAAGGGTTCTAGCTCTTAATCGTCAGTGAATTCTAATTCATGAATTAGTTCAGTAACTATCATTACGATAGGCGCATTAACTACAACCTGCTCCTTCCCCTTATTACTATTATTATTATTATTATTATTATTATTATTATTGTTATTATTATATATTTTAATGCTTCTCATGTTGTTAGGAGTGTAAAAACAAACAAACAATCAATCAATCGGTAGATTACCAAAAGACACCAGTGCCCAGGATTTCCTTCGTGGTGCACACCAAAAAAGAAATGAGTAGAGTCTCCCTTGAAATCTGAAGCGACCTGGAGAGAAATGGAAATGAACCATGATTTATTCCTGTCTTCTACAGTTTCCTATCCTGCGAGCAGAGGTCCTTCGATCTTCCTAGATAAGTCGGGAAGGACCTCTGCTCGCAGGGTAACAGTTTTCTGAATTCAGTACAAACTTAATTACTACTGTTAATATTATTCATTATCACAGTTCACAACCATATCATAGGGCAATTAATGTGTAGGTTTTTGTCCGTTTGTCTTTGTCGTTGTTATTGTTTTTATCGTAAGTCACCTTATTTTCTAGCATTTCATCGTTATTTTAACTAAGTTTTCCACGCGAAAAACCTGCAATTTTTTTGTAGTTAAGTTTTCTTCATTACCTTATCAATCGCTATTTGCAGCGACTTAAAATCAGCACCACTACTTGAATTCAAGCGTTCAAAATTCTCACGTAAAACCGAGAACTTCTGGCTGCTAATCCATGTGCAGGCGTCTCTGTCGGTATCCTGCTGCAGTAAACGTTTATATAAAAGTGACATGTTTAGAATGGAGACAAATGAACAGACGTTCTTTAGATAGACATGTATATACAAACTTTATATAACCTCCCCGGACGGGACTTTTCAGAAGTAATGTAAAAAAAACATATACATATACAATATTTAAATTATACATTAAGGGATTAATATTAAGAATTACTTATAATTAATACCTATAAACAGAATCTTAATTAAAACTAAGTATTTCTATTCTAAGAATACTTTTAGGAGCTTTTGTGTATTGGCAGCAAAATAGAAGCAAAAATCAAACCTGAGTTTTATTGAATTCCTCTAAAAGAAGACCCAAATAACAGTCGATTACCTAGAGGAAACAAAAACGCGGCGTTAACGAATAAATGGATATACCAAGTAATTAAAATGGGAATAGTAAACTAATATTACGAGATAATGCCATTGAAACGGAGCTCTTACAAAGCTGCTGAGTTCTTTTGTCGATCCCAAAGTCCCAGTCAGGCGTTGCAAATCCTGAATTGTAAAGAAGCGAATTGGGATTCCAGCAAGGGAGTAAACTGTCCCAGCGTCATTTGATGCTGCACCAGCGACTTGGCTAACCTAAATAAGTTTGAACAGAAATTGCAGACAACAAATGATGCTGTGTTATTTTTTTAAACCGGTCACTTCTAAAGTTGATAACCAGAGGATTTGGATTCCCGCATTAGTAGCTGTTCTGTTGCGCTTATTCAAACTAAATTAAAAGGTTCACGGTTTTGAAGTCAATAGCGTAAATGTAACTCACGAAACCCAATTGAAAACTCAAACCGCTCTTTGAAAATGGTCTCAACAGTTACAGACGGACCACCAATGACGCTTTATTTGCGTGATTATGGCAGTTGTGGGATCACAAGCTTGGATAGCCATAAGATTCCACAGCAATTTGTTTTCCTTTTTTCTTTGGCTAGGGAAAAATTGGTTCTGCTAGTTACATAGTTACCTCATCTACAGACATACAAATACTTTTGTCGGAAGTTTATTGTCTCTGTATATTTTACGGCTGAGAATGTTAAATAAACTTACCATTGTAATCATCTCCCCTGTCACACTGGAGAAAGAGGATTTGTCGGAAGTCTTCTGTTGAGAGGAATAAGAATAAGTCATGCTTAGTAAAGTCTGAGTGGTTTGAAAGCATTCATTTATTCCGTTATCCATCCGTCCATCCGTCCATCCATCCGTCCGTCCGTTCATTCGTTCGTTTGTTCCTCCGTGCGTTCATTTGTTCGTACTTTCGTGTGTTCAATTCCACTTGTGGAAGTCCTAACTCCCTAACCTTGTGATATTCAAAATCTTCTGTATTCCTTTCAAGGTATGGAAGATTTGTCCCATTTTTCTCTGCAGTAAAAACAAATGAAACGGTTAACAATTACACTCTCGAGATACTTTTCAACAGGACCCGCTGTTTCAGTAACGTGGTTTTGCAATCGGAGCATCACGTACCAGGTTTCTCTTTCATTCCATGCAGAGATTGTGGACCGTCCATCTGGCATTCTTTCACCTCATAGAAGAGCAGGTAAGCACGTCTCTGTTTTTTTTTTTTTTTTTTTTTACGAATGGGAGGAAGAAATGCAGTCATGTTCGATCTGACAGTATTATCTATTCCCAGACAAAATTCAAATAAATACAAACACACACAAACGAACAAAAAACTGACCGCCAGTTCACTTTTCAACTTTTGCATGTCAAGAGTTGACACACTACAATCATCAAATAACTGCCATTGACTTTCTATCTTTACCAGCGCTGTGTCTAGAGTTAAGAGAAAAAAATGCAACGTAATTTCCTGGGGAAAAAATAAACATGAGTTCGACAAATAATATATACTTACAATGTCCAGAGGAAATTGATGCCCCTTTATGAAGCTGTGAACAACAATGAAATGGGTCAGCGTTAGCTTTATGATGAGTGCTTTCATAAAATATTTCAAGCATACGTAAAAGCCGGCGATGTCCTTGTGTTTTAATTCGAATGCAAAATGGTCAGTCTTACAATGGCACTCTTTAGTTCGAAGCATTGTCCATCTTTTTCCAGCTTAGCACAGAGGGGAGATAAATCAATTTTCCTGTAAAAAAGTAAAGACAAAAAGACAAAAACCGTCATTGTAGGAAGAAGTGAAAATTAGCATTCTCGCAGTTTTTTTTCCTTTTTTTTGTTAACAATTTACTGACGAACCGCTTGCTAAAACGTCCCTGTCCATAACACGACCTTCTCTATGCAGAAAGATCTAGTATGGTCATAACTTACTGTGGTACAGCGACTTTCTTTTTTATCTTGCTCCCTTTGTTATTGAACCTTTTCAGATGGATAACCAACAATCGGGGAGGTTGTACCACTGTCATCCATGTAGAGTGTTCCGTTTCTTTCGCGCACTTTTGACAGTAACTGCAAGTAACAATGGAGACAAATATTTTGAATCGGTGATAATATTCTATTGTCTAGCCTTTGCCACACAGAGAGGTTGCGACGTGTTCAGAGGACAACATTTATTCCCGAGATAGTTTTTTTTTTTTTAATTACGCCGAGGCCGTCGAGTGGCCAGTTTCTTTTGTTTTTGCGAGCGCTTCATCCACGGTGTTGCAGTCCAGGATAGGCAGACTGTTTACAAAGTGTGTCCAATCTTGCATTTCATCCTCTGTCTTGAGACACAGACACAAATAAATGAATGGCAGGCAATATGTAGCAATGACAGGTAAAAGGAAAACGGGGCGTGTCAGCTTCAACTTACTTGGGAACATTGAAGGCATTTCCGTGAATTTGTCACAAGTGCCCGTTGTGGAATCGACTGGACAGTCTAAAGTAAAAATAAAGAAATAAAAATATATAACACAAGTTGCCTTGAGAACAGCGAATATTGGGTCGATATGAAAGCGTTGAAGGTTAGACTAACCGGATCTACAAGGAAGTCTAAGAGCTTGATAAGACATTCGTGAGCGTCATGTTGCATCCCCTTTCCCAGAGGATTCATGTCGTGAAAAGAGGCCTGTCATATAGGATTAGAGAATTATGATCATTATGAAAACGCGAACAAAATTTCTAAAATTAGAATAAAAAACATTTTTCAGAGAGAAGACGAAAGTACTCACAAGAGAGAAAGTGGGGTCCAACGCCTTTTTTAACTGTTTCTTCCGAAGTTCCTCAAGAAAGCTGGATACAAGCATTGCCTCAATCGATGGACCTAGAAATTCGACTAAACAGCAGAGGGGCAAACAAACATAAATTTCCGTGTTCTACCCTGTCGACTCGATCCGCGATGTTAAAGGGAACAATAAGACGAACGCGTGAGTTGAATACTTGGATGTTCATCGCAGACCACTACTTAAGCAGTAGTGAAAAGAAACCCTTAACAAAATATATATGCCTGAATTTTTTTCCGGCTTTATTTTCACTACTGCTTAAGTAGTGCTCATAACTACGATGATCACTCACATATTCATTCTTTGATCCGCAGTTCAATTCTATTCTATTCATTCTCCCAAAGACATGAATTGTCGTGCAGTAAGTACCTCACTGTTAAGTGAATTGAGCATAAGAAACTCTCTCTCCCCAGTACATACAAACTTAGGCGTCGTTAATTGTTGGGGGGGGAACAAAATTCTTTACCTTTTAACCACTGGCCAAAATTTGTACGGGATAAGGCTTGCATGGTGGCGTTGAACCAACAGTTATTGGCAACGTTTAGCAGCCCAGGAAAACCAATTGTGCTGTGTGGCAGTTGTCTAGTCTTACTTCGCTCACCCTCATGTTTAGTTACAGGAGCGTCTTTGTTCTCTTTCGATGCCCCCTTCCGTTGTAACCTGCAACTCAAGTATTTCTGACTCAACTTCCATAACGAAAAATTGACCTTCATTGTGTAGGTGCTTGTGCAATACAAGGGTGAATGATTGATCATGAGACTTGGTATGCAGCACGCTTCATTTCTAATACCACTGACTCATTATTTGAAGTCAGGGCGACTTCAAACATAAACTGAAGGTTGTAGCTTAATGTATATAAGGTAGTATAAAAGAAATACACTTACACAGTCGTGATTTTAAGTTGCTTCTGAGGGGCCTGTTGGTATTTTCCCGTGTTGTTGCTATTTTCCTGTCGAACGCGCTTCGACCACTTTTCCTCTGCCGTGGCGGGGGAATCTGTAATGGAGACATCGCCTTCCTTGACTTTGGCCTGTTTTATAAATCAAATTAGAAAACGATAAGTTGTTGTCCCTGCTCCCAGTCTTGGTGTGGTGTATAAGCGAACTGGGAGAGTGGCATAACAGAAATGAAAAGGATATGACATGTTGTGAGATACATCCATAAAACTGTTCCTTGCTCGGTCCGCTACTGCTGCATAGTTCCCCAAAAAGGTGCCAATAAGATTAATACGCATCACTACCTTTTCTCTTGTCACATCTCGTTTGCTCATCAGAGTGTCGTTGTAAAATTTGCGTAAGCGCCCCAACTTGTTGTCTCGCATCTGCTGGATGATGGATGGCAAGTCCAGAGGCTTGGTGCCTGATATATCGTGAACCTGTACGATAGACTGCCACCCTTCCATAAGCCCTGCAGTGGAACGTGTATTCTTATCTACCTGCAATTGAAATTCCCTTGTTTTGTTAATTACCCAAGGAATCGACAGAGTAGTTGATAATCAATCAAGGCATTCATCCAAATTACACTCATCCATCCATCCATCCATCAAACAATCAATCAATCAGTCGATCAAGCGATCAATCCATTAATAAATTAGTCAACTGATAACGTAAGTAGTGTATCTCAACGATTTATTATTACTGTGTAAAGCATCTGTGCTTCATGCATGTGCGGAAAGGAAGTCCCTTGCCTCATTCCAGTACCATTTAAGTTAATTTTCTGTTTTTTTTTTTTTGTTTGGTTGGTTCACTTTAATAGAGCCTCTCATTCTTCCCTTACCTCAACAGAGTATTATCCTTAAATTATTATATTGTTCTCAGTTCCGTTCATTCGCAGCGACCGTGACAACAAAGTGACGTCTTACCTCGTTCTTCCTTGCAGTACGAATCCTTGATTGATTGCCCGTCCTGTATCGTTGCAAATCTCCTGAAATTAAAAAAATTAAAGATTTTGAGTTAATGTTGTTCGGATCTTCATTGTGCGCAAGATCGTGTACAACTGCCGCTGTACAAAACAACACAGACTCAAATCTACACGCGGCTCTGAAGTATATTTTATTGCTTACCAAGCATAATTCCGCTCCACAAAGGCGCTAGAGGAAACATGTGACTTTCCAAGTATTTCGCAAAGTCGGGGTTATGGAGGTCATTCCTGGGGCAGTCAGTGGTCGGGGATTTTTCTGCCATTTTGGCTTTTATTCTCTTGGTTACGTCTACTGCAAACGGAGACGTTTCACGAAGGGAACTGGACCTCGGTGCTGGGGCACTTGTTCCATAGTCCAAGGTCGAGTCCTCCACAGGAACTGCTTGAACGATTCCCTCGTCTAAATTTCCTTCCCTGTGTATACGGTTCATCAAGAGAAGCCTCTCCTTCTGCACTAGGGGAGCTTCGATGGGCGACATAAGTACAACAACCAAGGCAGATGCTATATTCAGCCATTCGTTCCAGTCCACACAGTTAACAAGTACACCCATAGCATACATAGCAAATTCCTTCACAGCTGGCTTTATAGATCTGAAATTGCAAGGTTTAAGGAAATGATAATGTTAATTCTAATAGTAAAATAGGTATGTAGTAAAGATTGTTGTTGAATTGTTGTTGTTGTTGTGATAAGGGCAAGATAGGATTACCTGGCTTAGTTTGCACCGTAATCTATTGTTTATGTCGTAGGTACTTACCTGCGTCAAAAAAACTGCTACAGTAGTTGTTTCTATTTATTGTTGATATCGCTTAGATAAAACCATGCATATATGTATATGGGTTGCAGTTCTCTCCAGAGACAACTCACACAAAAGTATGGTATTATTATCAACACTCGTGGTGAACTAACTACAAAAATAATAGCAGGAGCAGCATGGTTGCGGTACTGATAATGCAAATGGAAATGTGAACAATAGCACGATACCAAACAAGATGATAATAATAATCGTCGGACCAAAGATCCTTCTTTACAGGTACAATATTTCTGCTAATAAAAACTTACAGACTTCCTAGTTTTCGTCGTATGGTGTTCATAACATGGCTTGTGCAGAAATGGACGACGGTTCCCACTGCATCTGAGGAGTCCGCTGTTCCATCTACAAGTCGCCAACACCTTTGGAGGTATGAAGCAAGTTCCATGCCTAGAAAACCCCTTAAGACGCTGTGGAGAATAGCCCAGCTTTGATCGATTTCTATATGACATGGCGTGACAGTTCTACCTCTATACAATTTGGCAGTGTCGTGCATGAAGGAGGTTATGAAATATGTCAGAGTACTAACGCTCTGACTTGATGAAAACAATTCAGCAACAGCTATGGGTGGCTTTCCTTTGTTGGGATGTGGAACCACCAGTGCATAGTACAGGAGCTTGCCAGTGTCTTCAAACATTTTTCGCGCCAGGTTACCAGTTGCGTCGAAATAAACAGGCATATAAGGACTGAGATCATGGAAAAGGCGGAGGTCTGCCTCACTCCACATCATGACAACTGTGGGGTAGAGCGACACGTTTTGGATGAATCCAAACAGATGTGGTTTAGAGGGATCCAGATGCTGGGGATTTTTTCGTTGGTCTTCTTCTATGAATTGCCGTCGTTTCGCAATGATGCTGTGCATGAGATCAACATAAGGTCTTCCTCGCAGGTTTTGCTCACTGGAAATCTTCTGCAGCACCTTCTCATTGGCAACACCATCCCTGTTCCCGGAAGCATAGACCTTGGGGTCCATAGAGGCAAGTAGTTGGTGGTGAACCTTGCTGGGGTGTTCGTGACGCAAGGTTGCCCTCATGTTTTCTCTCTCCGCTCCTTTTATACGTCTTCCGTGTTGCACGTCTCCCCTGTGATACACTTTTCCAAAATATGTCGTTTGCAACATCCGGGAATCTTCCTTCTCAATGTTTAGGAGGGCTGTTACGTGGCAACCCGGGAACGAGCATTGCAGGGAACCACGAAAGAAAGGGCAGACTTTCTTTCGCGAGTGCCTTCTCTTCACTCGATTTTGGATACATCTAAACACACAATATGGGTTATCTTTCTTCAGATAACTCAAGATTACCGAATCCCAGCCTGAAGGTAACGCGCGTCGCCCGTTCGCTCTGCATTTAGGGCGTAACTTAAGGAAGTCCCCTTCCGATAGCGTATACGTTGCGCATTTTGGAAGGGAGTAAGTAAATACGCCGTCTCGTAGGACATCAGCCATCGCGACTGCTTTTTTCGTTCTCTTTCCAATGGTGTCCTATGATCAAACAGAAATTTTGGAGGGGTCAAGAAAAGATACTGGAATTTGTTTTTTATTATTATTATTTTTATTTTTATTGAAAAGATAGTGAAAACACATGGTGGCCCCAGTTTTAAGTTGAGATTTTCAACTATTATAGAACTGGCCACGGTAATAAACAGGATAAAAAAGAAAATCGCGAGAGGGCTAGGGCTGTGTGCGCGGCTTACTGGTTTCATGTGAAAGGATAGGTGACTACCTGACGGGAAGAACTACCTGAGAAATACGGTATCACAGCAGAGGCAACAATATGACTTGCTTCTCAAAGAAGACGTACGTATTTATAGTCACTGCACTTTTTTTACACACCACTATTGTTTCCACTATCAGCTTAGCCTAAAACACCTTACCTGTTCCACTGATTGTTTCGCTTCTTTCGTTACCTCTTTATTATCCTTGTCAGTTTGCTTTATCGGTGTTTCATCTTTACCAATGTGACACTGTTGATAGGAGCAATGAAAGAATACGTATTGCTTGCACAAGAAAAATATAACCATATCATAAGCGGACTGGCAAACACACCTGTTCCTTACTTGATTCCAACACCTCTGACTTTTTACTTTCACTTGCAAACGTAGGCTTCAGCAATTCCTCGTCCTCAGAGTGAAATAGGTGATGCTTCAGTGAGTTTACCTTTCAGTGGTATACACCGTACTTAGTGTTAAGAAAGGAAGTGTTATAGAAACTTACCGACATGTCATCGGAATCTTCACATGGCACTTGCTCGTTGTCCAAACAGTCGGGACAGAAGAAATATGGCTTTTTTAACACTACATCGAGATCCGTGTCAGTGAGTCCGATACATTCCGGGTGAAAAAACTGTGAGCACACGTCGCATGAAATATAAAGTCTGGAGAACACGGCGAAAAACAAATATAAGAATAAAAGAAAGCAATCTAAAAGTTGACTTCCATTTAAGAGTGGTCAGGCTCCCATTCCAACTTAACGCGCAAAAAAACACGATACACGATTCATTATTCATTGTTTAATTTATGGGCTGATTCACTAACAAGATAATAAAGGTGTTTTGTGATGAAGGGAAACAGAAATACTAACATTCAGGCAATTAATCGTTTTCATTAATTTAACTTTGATTCGTTGTACCTGTTGTCTTCGGGCTTTCGACACACGCAGTACAATACTTCCTCGTTCAGCTGAAAACAAGCAACCCAAACATCATCCGTCAGGGTTTAAAAATCTCACTGAAAAAAAAAAAAAAAAAAAAAAAAAAAAAAAAAAAAAAAAGGTATACTCACGCGCGCATGCTTCGATTTTCTTTTATGCTTTGTTCCCAGAATGAAATCCTTCAAAATAACAGGCGTCTGTAAAGAAAAAGGCGAAAGGCAGGAAGGAGGATATTGCTCCTGCTCGACAATGAAAAGACTAAACAAAGCGTTGCATATGTAGCAAAACAAGTAAGAGTTTACTGAGGCTCAGCGAAGAGTAAATGTGCTACGGCTAAGTGAGTCGAGAATGTTTTATATGGTCTTCCAATGGACGTGAACTGAAACCGGAGTGAGTATTCGAGAAGTATTTTACCTTGGTCGCTTTTCGTAAACGATAACGAGGAGAGATAACCTTCGGGGTGAGAACTTTCTTTTGAGGAAGATGGGAAACGCGAGTTCTCTCAGGCGAAATAATCTGAAAAGTAACAAGACGTATCTTCACTCCTATAGAGGAATAAAGCATTAAACATAAAAGAAGCTGTCAAGGGTCTGGGGCGGGTCATTCCAAAAAACGTACCTTATCTTTCGGCTTATTATCTTGCGAGGAATGACTCTCTTTTGGGTAAACAAATTCAACCTCCGAAAGTACACTGGAAGGCCGTCTTCTCTTAGGTGGGACCATCTGTAAAGCGTAAAGCAAAGTTCCCAGTCACACGCAAAGAAAATACGAACACTCGCTAATAATCGAGAAGTTACTCATAACACTTACAAATATTTCATCATCGTCATCATCGGACGAGGAGACCATCTCTGTTCCATTACATTCGGCACCATCAACTTTATACTGGAATTAACCAAAAAAGCGACAAAATATAAAAATGCGATGTCATCTGAGTTTGGTACCAGCAAATGTGACATACAGTCACACAAATCATGATCAGTATGATGCATCTATGTACCAGTCAATTCCAAAAGCGCCCCTCCCCTCCCGGGCACACCCCGGGTATTTGATCCAAAATTTGTCCCGCACGGTGGGGCATTTGACTATCGGCTAAACATTGGGCGCTTATGGAATTGACTGATACATTAGTAATCAAACCGGCAAATTGTCTTTCAACGCTACGCCGTCCAACACACAAATATCTTGTGCGACATTTCCTTGAACAGAACTCTGAAAGAGAAAAAAGCGAAACTGCGAATTGAAACAAACTACAAGAAAACCCGCCAAGAAAACAGCATAGCCAACAACGAAAGAAACTAAGTGAACACATGATTAAAATGTATTCAAGACAACTCATCCAACCTCCACAAGCTCGCGAACTTTTGGTATCGCCAGAGATTGCAAACTGCTTTTACGAATTTAGCTTTCGGTGCTTCACCATGGAGATATTTTTTACTGACGGCGTGCCAGTATGAACCATCCTTCACACCAGGGGGAAGTGTAGCGCTTCCTGGAAGACCAACTTCTTTTATAACTTCTGCTAGTTGATGGTGATTTAGCGCGTGGTTTTTTCTCGATTTCTAAGTCAAAACAGAACAGTCAGAACAGAACAGCACGCACAAGTTAAAGGTTTAACCGAGGAACATACAGGTGACATTCATAATTCAAAATGCTGGAAATCATCTTACCTGGCGAGGCATACTTGGACCTCCGAGACAATTGATCGGTTGGTCCAGCGATGTCGCTCAACACTATACGAATTTGGCGTCCGTGTTAGTGCTACATGTATATCTCTGCCGGTATAATCTTGGTGGTCTCTATTACAGAGCCTCTGACCGTTTGAACGAGACGTAAATTTTCAGAACATAATGATGGTTTAGAGACGTCATAACTTGACGTTAGTGCAAACTATGATGTTGCGAAATTGTTTTGCGCACTTGTGAAGGGGATTACTGAAAGGTAATTAGATTGTGGCTGTTCAGCATTTTATCACGAAAGGTGACGTGTTTCATTTTCAGTGTTTAGTATGGATAAGGCTCAACCCACTGTGAGATAAGTGGCCATACCAAGTACATTTGCGGCTCGGTTGAAGTGAGTGATGATCGAAGTCGGCAATGGCTATGTCATTAGTTGTAACGCTCACATTACCCTGGAATGTACACGATCGTTATCACAACCACTGACAAATGGCGAAACGAAGATGTGCAAAAATCTTTTCTTTGGATAGTATTATTTTATGTTGCTAAAGTAATTTGCGCTTTCCTGATTTTTTTACTCTTTATTGTAAGGTTGAAGTAATGAGAACATATACACGAAAACGTGTAAATGATCTCAGACTTGATGGAGATAACCGCTTTGACCTCAATTGCAAAGTCGCTTGCTACGCAACGACTTTTCATGACGTTAAGAAATGGTTGCAATGGTGGCTTCATTAACAGTGATAAGATGTAATGAGATAAAACCCTGCGAGCGATAGGGCGAAGCAACAAAAGAGAGACAGAATCGATAGCAGTAACGTTTCCTGTTAAAGAATATGTGAGATACCGTGGCCGTGCCATGCAAAAATGGGAAGCTAAGAAATGATGCAAAAAAATTATAGTCAAAAGATTTCACAAGTTGACGCTCTTCTAAACATGGCAGTGCGTGTGCAATCGAATGAGACACCCTTTTTCGCAATATGCATGATGTTCGGGAGACTGTTATATTACAACAGGTACAGGTACAAGGACAGGGTTGAGATATTATTACTTGCAGTCATTTTATCATCAACATAGATATTCAATTTCAAATGTTGCCTTACGGTATTTTCAAATTAATTGCGTAACAAATCGCCATTACACTACAGTCACTTTGTACAGTGTGGACGAATCAGAAATTGAAGACAAATAAAAAGAGTCAGGGCTAAGTTATCAGGAGATGGAATCACTATTGAATAACATTTTGAAAAATACACTATTATTTGTGGTTAATTTATCTTAAACATACTAATTAAACGTCCAAACATTGCTTTATTTCAAACATTTTAAATGACAATTATTAGAAAAGGTAAAGAGACAGTACTGATATATGGAGAGATGGAATCACTGTTATCAGTAGTTTAATAATATAGCCTATTAGTTGCGGTCGTTTTATTGTAAGCACATTTATTAAATTTAAAAGTTGATTTACTTTCAATGTTGAATTGCGTGACAAAACATCCTAGAACGACTGTTATATATATATATATATATATATATATATATATATATATATATATATATATATATATATATATATATATATATATATATATATATATATATATATCTTCTGTAAAGATTTCCAGACTTCATAAGTGATTCATAATCACTTTATTGCAACAGCTCTGTTTCGTATAGCCAAATACCGACTACACTCATCAGGCAATAGCGACGATGACGATGATGATTGGGGAGTCAACAGTCGCAGGCCTGGGATATCGAGAGATGAAACGATCATTCACTGTGATTTCATATGACATTTCATTTGCCGCGCTGACGATACCACAAGCAAAGTTATTTAATTCCCAAATTGGGATTACGTGAGATATACTGGGTCACTATAGTTGATGTTCGAGAACCTATAATTATTACAAAAGCTACAGAAGAGGGATGAGGTATGGAGAGATGGAATCACTGTTCTCATTACTGTAATAAATTACGCCATTTGTCCCGGTTATTTAATTACAGACATAGTTATTCAACTTCAAATGTTGCATTCTTTATAATTGTTGAGTTCCGTGACATAACGGCCCTGACACGATAGTTAATATGTGCCCTGTTGGGGAGTCCATAATTAATGGTAAACAACAAGAGACAGGACAGTAAATATCGAGAGATGGAATGATCATTTGCTGTACTTTCCTAAGGATATTTCATTTGTTGCGCTGGCGATACCACAAGCAAAGTTATTTCAGTCAAAAATTTTGATTACGTGACATATACTGGCAACTTCAGTTCTTCACTATACGCGATGTTAGGGAGCCCATAATTATTAGAAAAGCAAAAGAGGGAGGAGGAAGATATGAAGAGATGGGATCACTGTCCTCAGTAGTTTAGTAAAATACGCTATTTGTCGCGGTCAGTTTGTTACAAACATAGTTATTCAATTTCTAATTTTTCTTTTAATTGTGAGTTGCGTGACAAAACGTCTTTAAACAACAGTTAATATGTGCCATGTTGGGGATTCAACAATTAAGGGAAAAAAAAACAGAGACAGGGCTGAAAAAAACAAGAGATGGAATGATCATTCGCTGTACTTTCAGAGGATATTTCATTTGTTGCGCTGACGATACCACAAGAAAAGTTATTTAAGTTCAAAATGTCGATTATGTGGCATATACTGACAACTTTCGTTACCTTTCGCGATGTTCGAGAGCTTGTAATTATTAAAAAGCGAAGGAGACAGGGATGAGATATGGAGAGATGGAATCAATGTGATCAGCAGTTTCTCAGTATATGTCATTATTCGTGGTTTAGATATCGTGAAAATAGTTATTCAATTTAAAAATTAGCTTTTACTGGTTGACGGCGGAAACGCTAATCAATATGCACGATATTTGCGCCTTTATTATTAGTGCAAAGACAAAGAGACGGGGCGTTTATATCGAGAGATGGCATAAATGTTAACGTAACTTTGACAAAATTTATGATTTGTCGCGGTTATAACACTGCAAATATAGTTATTCCAATACAAACCCTGGATTTCGTGACAAGACGCTGTTCCTGTGTTTTAAAAGGAGTGATGTTCGGGTACCCATAAGTAAGAGGAACGGTAAGGAAGCCGGACTGAGTTACCGAGAGATGACATGCCTGTTGTCGGCACTTTAACGTCATATGCCATTTGTCATGGTGGGGATTCCACAGACATAGTTATTCAAGGTCAAAAAGTGGATGACGTGACATAACGGAGAACACATTTCCAAATATTCACTGTGTTGGAGAACCTGAAATTATTAGTTAATGAAAAGAGACAAGACTGAGATATCGAGAGATGAACTAGCCGGTGTATAAGCATTAGGGTGAAAGCGAAACGATATTTCAGATTCCAAAGGTCGGGGAGTTATTAAGTCAGGTATTTTGCATATTGATCGCTCTGTTTGAAAACTCACTAAGCCCAAGACAGTCTTTCTGACTACACGAGGTTTCGCTGCGCATTTTGCGTTTTGTAACGCGCTTGTGCGCAAATTACATTTTACATCATAGCAAAGTATGAACCTTTGAATAACAGAAAGTTTTTCCGAAAAACCTTAAGGGATACGAATTGGCAGCGTTCTTCTAAACGGCGAATTGGCAGCTGGTGAATTGGCAGTGAATTGGCAGCTAACTTCAGCCCGGTCTTAAACATATTGTTTGTGTAACACAACAACATCCGCTAAGAACCCGGCAAATGTTTCTTTTTTCCCCTGCTCGGCTTGCTGTCGGCCCCTTTCAGTGGATCTGTTTGGTTTGAGCAAAAAAGCGCCTTTTAATTTCCGGGCAAACAATACGTTTTTGAAATAAAGCTAACACAGAAACTACCAATTGCCTCATGAGAGAACATCATTCAACCTTTCCTGCTTGAAACCATGCCAGCCTGCATTTTACGCATCTGTGCTAATTATTGCCAGGGCAAAAGTTGAGGATTGAAAGTTCTGAAAGCTTATCTTTACATGTATATTATAACCTCACATTCATCTTCCCGCCCTAATTAAATATTGTATTACGAACAATGATTATCAAGCAGTTGCACGAGGAGGGGCGGAAATGACCTTTACACGATTAAACCAAAGAAAAAATTTAAATAAATTAATTAAATGAATAAAATAAAACAAGATTAACCTTTCTAAATTACAATTCATCACGTCTATTTAAACCATGGGCCTCTAAACTTCCCGCGAAATCTATAAGAAATGACTCTCTGGCTTTTCTGATTGAATCACGATTGAATTTATTACGTTGTACAAACCTTGCAGTCGTCTTTGGACTTCTAACCGTCTATTTTTCAAGTTTGGTTGATTAGATCTTCGTTCTCGATCTTTTCAGTTTTTCAAGTTAATAATTAAAAACGGTTTTTAGGCACTTTTAAGCTTAATTCCACTGTTAGAAGTGTTTTTGCCTAATTTTGAGCTTAATGTATCTGAGACGAAAAAAATTTTTTCCGTCAAGGTCAAGGACACCTCATACTCGTCGGTTAATTAAGAATTGTTTCATGATTAGTGTGCGTTAACTAAGAGGTTCCGTCCTTTTAACGCGAAAATGGCTATGAAATTTCCCAATTGCAGGTATGAGGCTGATGTCACTCGTATGTCATGATAACCATAATATTTCTTACAGGTGCTTATCCTGGCAATTTCAACACGAACTAGATATAATTTGGCTAGTTGACCGTTCGCCGCGGGTGGAAGCCGGATGCTCCAGATTAATTATGATAATATGTAGTATAAACACTGTCAACATATTTTTCAAGTAGGCTAGCAGCATGGTTCTCTGAGATATCGTCACCCGGTACTTATTTATTTGTTACTTAGAAGAACTCAACGGTTTAATTCGCTCAGTTATCAACTCACAACTTCGCCATGCATCTGACTGTCTTTGGTTTAAAGTGGTATTCCATGTTTGATTCAGATCAAGCACTTTCATCCAAAATTTGGCGTTGCGAACAAATGTTTATTATTTTTACGTTCGCGGCATAAACGGAGTGGTTGCTAGCCGAGTTTTCGAATGTCGGCTCTTTACTCGAAACATATATTTTTTTAACTGTTATTATGTTCTATTCTAAAAGGGGAAGTTTCTCCTTAAGAAGTGAACCAATTCACCAGCATATTGTTATCACAGCTTACCCCATTCATTTTACAGCCTTAGTCATATAAGGGAAATTTCATTTTGTCTCTCAATGTCGAACGCATTTCAATTGTACAACGTACTTGCAACTAAACAAAGGTAACTTCCTTCCACTTAATTTTAAACAAATTAAGCGCACATACATGAAAATTTATATTCGTTCGTTTTGTAGATTAATAATTAATCCGAACAGTATCTGTTCAACGAAAGTTCTTTCCATTTGAAGCTACGTACTGTTAGAACATCGCACCGGTAATCGCGAGGTCACGGGTTCAAATCCCGTTGAAGTCCTGAAATTTTTTCAGGCTTCTTTTCGCAATTGCATAAATTGCGTTCACAACTGCGAGGATCATTCTTCATATGAAAAGACGGATCGAAACGCACCAATCACGGTTTACAGTCTTCACAGGGTTTACAGTCTTAAACCGCCGACCGGTTAGCTCAGTGGTAGAGCACCGGACTACCGTGCGGGAGGTCGCGGGTTCAAACCCCGGCCGGACCAACACTCAGGGTCTTTAAATAATTGAGGAGAAAGTGCTGCCTTTGTAATGACATCTACAAACGGTTAGACTTTCTACTCTTCTCGGATAAGGACGATAAACCGTAGGCCCCGTCTCACAACTCTTCATAATTATCTGATTCTGTGGGACGTAAAAGAACCACTAGGGACGTAAGAAAACTCTGGCAGTGACCACCCCTAGTGTCTGTCTTTATTTGATATTGACATTACGGGGGCACTCATAACTCAACTTCATTAATTGTAAACTGCGTTATAAGCAGTCTGGCAAAGTCCCCCGGGCAGTGTTGTAATGCGCATTTGAATATTGCATAGAAAATGTGCAATATAAATGTGATATATTATTATTATTATTATTATTATTATTATTATTATTACAGCCAATAACATCACAGCTTAACTGACAGACAACCAATAACATCACGACTTCGTTGACCAATCACATCAACGACCAGAGTACTTATACCATCTCCCGGCGTCACTCCAATCACTTGACTCTGATGATGATTTCCGCTCAGGTTGTCGAAACGTCAGTCAATGTCACCACAAACAGTAGTCCTTCTCAGGACTACACTCACCCGGACGATCGTGCTTCACTTAGTTATGATATGACTCCTGGGTTCAAACCATTTACAATTAACTAAGAATAAACAAATGTGGTCAAGTTCCCTCATTGGTTGGTAATTTGAGTCAAACACTTGCTTCATGCCAAATTTCAGCAGTTTACCATAAATGGTTTTGATGCTATGAGTATTAGTAATGACCTATATTATTGATGGTTTCAAACAGAGGTCCCCTTTAAATATACATCTCCGCGTTCTTATTATAAACAGACCATTCTGGCTTTCTGTGTCTGTCAAACGGGATACGCGCAAAGCCGGTGAAGATTTGACATTCGACTTTATCCACGTCCTGATAGAATCCACTGAAACACTGTTCACTTTGATATTTTCAGTTGCTTTTGTCTTACAATTTTTATTAGCGAGAGAGATGAAAATCAACCTTTAAACAAATGGGCCCAGCATTTCACTTCTTACTTTTAACCTTACAGAATTTCATCATTGCATTTTATTTCATTGGTCGATTTAAGTCCCATATTGAGCTAAAATATTGCCCTCGGTTCAGGAAAAAACAAAAAACAATTAAAAAAGCAATAAACAAAAAACAAAAACAAAAAACATTGATTCATTATTTGCATGTACAGTTGATGTTGTATGCTAAGAAGTCCACTATGTGGCTGTACATAACTTGTTTGTTGATATTTTGTATACTCAATAATTCATTTTTGCCCGCTGTTATATTGGAAGGACCCTTTTGCTCTTAATTTTACACAACTAAAGGTTTGTTATTCTTGTAATTCAGTTCTTGTGTACTAATGTAAAACGTCCATGCCGTAGCTGGAGATTTTCTTCCTCGTGAAAAATTAGGCTTCAGTGTTATCTGTTTAATGTACGTAATGGCACACTGGAAAGGAACAAAGAATCCTTGACTTTATTAAGGCCCACGTGAAATTTGCAAAGTTCTCTTTAGTTAGAACAAAGTTCATGTGCATTAATCACAAAGAAAATGTTCTACTGTGTATATAACGCTTTTCAATAAACGGTCACAGGTTGTTCAAAGTAAATTATTGTGTCCTTTTATCGTTGCACCCGCGGGCTAACGTACTTGTGGGGCCATTGAAAACGGGACTTTGTCGGCTTTTTGGGTTACATAGAAAATTGTTTGAACCAAATATATAATGTTAGTAAGGGTAAACATCCGCAAACGAACACTTGGTAATGAATTGCACTGCGGCGGAAAGCCAAAAAGCCTTACAGAATACTAAACTTCCGTTAAGCTTCAACTTTCGTAGGTTGTTCATTAGTTTAGAGCCACAGCACGATCAGGGAAATTTACAAATCACGATTGTGGAACTGGCATTTTCAATTTTCTCTACTTTAGACAAAGAAACCAAATTTAGAATCAGCTTCAAAAGTCGTATTCATTTATTTATATGATCTTTTTTTTTTTTTTCATGATTAAACGGGATATTAAAACAAAATGTCCCCAATACTTGAAGCATGAGTTCCAACGGGCAATGTTTGAAATACTACCCCCACCCCCACCCAACGACTCACATAAATATTAATCGCCTCTCCCTAGAATAATCGTCCCCTTTTGGTGCGAACAACGAAAAATCGCTCTTCCTATAAATTATTCGAGGAAATTCAGTTTTGCATTTCGCGACGGCTGGATAGCAAATGATCACCCCATGAACTTGCAGCTACCTGCTTTCGTTGGTTAGCCATCATTTCATGATATTCAGCCATCACTATTTATTAGCTTCATTGCGACTCAACAACGAAAGGAATTTTATAAGAAACGATGCAATGTTAACGAAAGGGAAAAATATTGCCTAGCCCAAAGCTTGGGTTCATATTTCGACAACATTCGCAAACGAAAATTAGTGTTGATTAATTAAGAGACAGTTGCGAATGTGATAAATCGTGCCCCTCAGGACCAAACAACTACGCGGCAAAGCATTCATAATTAATTCATGCAAAAACTTTCGTTTCCAAAACGACATTGTCAGTGAAGTCTTCCTGATAACATTTTGCCTCCGTAGCTTATTTCTGCTGTTTTCCGTGGGGTGTAAAGTAAGTTTCGATTTCGCGTTTTCCCAATCAACGTCGAGGGTAGCTTAAACGAAGTCCCATATGACAAGGGTTAGGGTTTGGGTCCACAACGAAGCAGAATTCGCGCTATATGAATGTTAATCACAAGTGATCGCGACGTGAACCAAAAAAGCCCTGTGGATAAGCCGAAGACTCGGACGGATTGGTGGTAAGCTTGAGATATCTTCTGAATTGAATCGCAATTAAGACTTTAATGCCGAATTTAACAAAATTGCGAAGTTTCGACAATGATGCATTGCTTTGGTTACATACATCAGATGAGATGGTCTTCAAGGGAACCCTAACTCTTAAAAATAATTATTCCTTATTGTTTGAACTAATGATTGGATTCCAAAGTTTACTTTGAAACGTGGAAATAACGTTTCAATATACTAAAAATAAGGATATCATGATCACTACTTTCGCGTTTAAATGTCCTGTATACCGCCATTTTGGATTTTATAACGTCATTTGGTTAATTTGTCAATGCAAAATATTTTCTCTGCTTCATTTGCTTTTCGACAACAGGCGCGACCAATTGACGTCATGAATCCAAAATAGTGTCGAACAGACAATTTAAAAGTAAAATAGGTCATTAATGAAACCCATTTTTTTGTACACTTCCTCACGTTTTAAACTAGATCTTGGAATCTAGTAATTATTTCCAACATTTGGGGCCAATTTGTTGTAAGAGTGCAGGTTCCCTTTTGCGGTATTTACTAATTCATGGAAGTTTATTTCATTATTTATTGCCATGACGAACGTCGATTATTGATCATTAATTCAAGAAACGTTTTGCTTTTTTCTATTGATTTTGATATTTTTTAGGCTCCTGGTGGGAACTGATGTGGGCATGTTATTTATCCCTTGGTCAGAATACCCTCAGATGTTCGTGGAATGACCTTCGCTTGCAGCCACTGCTAGCTACTTGTAAAATAAGGTAAGCAATATTCTGATTCACTGGGATGAAGGTGTAGTCTCTTAGTTTCATTTAAAACATGTGATGAGACTCACTCATGCAAGATGACTAAAACTTCATTAATTTGTGTTACTAAGAGTGCAGAAACTCACGTTCATCTGATTGTTTTTTAGGCCGTACGTTTGTTGGGTGTGTGGGTGGGGCTGGCTGGGGTGAAGTGGTCCTTTTGCAGTCCAAGAAAATACAATTGGTATCATCAGGAGCCCATAACTGGTAAAGAGTGATGGACTCCTGGTATCATCCCTGCAAATGGTTACTCATGAAAATAAAATAATCGAGCAAACGTATCTCAAGTAAAACTTTTATTACTTGAACTCGTTAATAGTGCTTTCCAAGACCTGAAGACTCATTATAACTTCTTTTCGTTTGGTTTTACAGTGGGGCCCCGTTAATACGACCACCTTCAGGCCATGGATAATTGCAACCCGCTTTAAACATGTACTGCACATGATACCTTTAATTCCGGCCGCTATATAAATCAAACCTTTTTACAGTTATTTATGTAGAAACATTCAAAGCAGATACTGAAACGAATTGTTTACATTTGACCTTTTTGCAAGTATGAAGCTCAGCCACAAAGGCTGTATAATTTTTTTGGATAGCGATGCTTTGAGAGAGACAAAATAACCCGCCGAATTCACCTTGCTGAGCGCAAAATCATCCGCCATCTTGGCGTGATCAAAGCGCAGTGGTGACGTCACTGGTTCTATACTTAGTATTACTTTGTGAAAAACCCAAGGGCATAGAGTGAGATCAGAGCAGAATGAAGTCCAAGAAAAAGTATGTAGGGAAACTACTTTGATAGGATCCCTGGAAATGTAAGTTGTAAGAGCAATTTGGAAACCCAGGGCGGAATGCAAATTTTCCCGAGTAACGAAGGTGGACTTGATTCGTTAACAAACAGGCGCGAAGTGACTGCAGTCGAAAACGTCCACTTTGTGTTCAGGTGTGTCCTGTGCATTTTGAGGCGGCTCGTTATGAATAACGAATGGATCTTAATGTAGAAAAGAGAGATTAGGAAGCACAAGGATGGTTTAGGAAAGATGTAACAGTCCATACGATAAATTACGTTGAGCTTATCACTTCCATGGAACAGACTTCGCGTGAACGCAGAATGGAGAGGACAGAGTTGTGGAGAATTTCATTTATGCTGGCTTGGTAAACCGATTTCGCGGTCCTCTTACGCTTTTTATGCTTCCCTTATATTGTTGCATATCCTTGGAAATGTAATTAAACCAGACGAGATTCAACTGAATTCTAACACGAGCGTCGTGTTAATAATAAATGAGGAGGAAATTGTTGACGATCTCAAGAAATGCCAACTGAGCATAAGAGCGCGGAAATTCCCAGATTTCCAGAGCCGGATGAAAATATGGTTTCGCTTGATTCGTTAGGCCGCTCCCGAGCGGTAGTTCATTTATCCAAACATCATTAGCGAGAGGTGAAATGGGCATCTACTTCGCATGGAGCAAGTGAAAGACTCCTACAGGAAACTCAAACAAAGGCACGCCGTGCTTCAAATGGAAACCAAACACTCCAAGAAGACAAAAAAATGCCCTTCAAAGTGTATGAAAGTGATTTCTTTTAATGTTTGTTTAGCAAAACAATCAAATATTCACAAAATATTTCAAAGCTTGATCGTGGGAAGTGCAAAACCGGACAACATCATCGCCACTGATACATTTTTCTGACAGCGAGTATCATCCCACTTCGTTTCATCTGCATTACTTCTGCGCTTGTAATGTCAAGAGCTTCGTGGGGACACGAACTGCCGGGTTCAAAACAGTTCGGTTTGTCAACGCCGAGAAGGCTGCATTTTCAGTTTCTTGAATGGGTTAAAGAATCTTGAGTGTAGTCGAAAGATCTCACCATCCATCACCTTCCATCATTCTCGTGCCTCGTTCCATGTTTTTTTTTTTTTTTTTTTTTTGGTGTGTGTTTTTGCTTTCGGTGTTACGACTCATCCCACTTAGTCATTATGAGAGGACTTCAAAGCACGTACTAAGAAGAGAACAAATTTGTAATGACCGTATAAGTCACGTTTATAAAGATGTCATCTTCCAAAAGATACGCACTGTATACAAACAGCACTGAAATCCTATAAAAAAAATTACTTAGAAGGAGCAAGAAACGCCACCACGTTGGTAGTTGTACATGCAGTAACATACTCATAAGAAAAATATTCCACAAAGCTGGTGGAATAATTTGGGCATCAACCCGATACTGATGTGTACGGTGTTTCGGTGGACGATCAAAGGAGTAAGAGTAAGTAGTCAGCCCTTGTTTAATAATTAAAAAATACCATGTGCCGCCACAGCCTTCTATTTGATTGGTCGAAACATTGTGGAGTGCTGAATGTTGGGCGGATCTTACGAGCTTTTAAATGAAGGAAAATGACATATTATACGTTTTCATCATAATCAGTCCAGTTTTTGTGTAACCTGCGTGCAGACGTCTCCTATTTTCCGTTTTTGCATGCGGAAAAGGGACGTTACCATAAACAGCCTTCAAACAATAACTCCAAAGTATCCTAATAAAACACATTTTAATTCAAGTTGTTCAGGAAAATACACTAACGCGATTTAGTGTTATAGTAAGGTCTAACCGATCTTAATAAAGATCATATTTACTTAGCTACCTGCCGTAAATGTAACTTGCAATATGATGGTTCGACATCGACTGAATTCAAAATTAGATTTCGCAACCACAAATCTAGTATGCTTAAGAATAGAAGAACATGTGAATTGGGGGTCCACTTAAATAGCTCCCAACATGAATTTTCTGATATAAATTTTATTATCATCGTACAAATTAATTTTTCTCAAACCACTGCACATTTAGACCAATTACTGCTTACCAGAGAAGCATATTGGATGACGAAATTATTCATGCTTAACCCACATGGCCTTAACAAGAGGCGTGAATTTCGCTCTAAAAATCGCATCAATTACAACAAACGACTTGTCCATTTCACATGTTCTTGCTTGGTTAATGAATTGCTTCTTGTCCAGTTCCTTTTGTATTCCTTAATTTGTTATAAATAGTTTCAGAGGTTATGTAATTTCTTTTGCGTTCAGGGGCTCCGTTGGGGGATTCTGTTATTTTTGTTTGAATTTTGCCATTCAGGGGCCCTCAGTAGGGAACTTATTACATTGTTTAAGGGCCCTGCCTTGGGAATTTGTTATGACACTAATCATGATTGTTCAGAGGCCTCTTGCAGGAAATTTGTTACTTTTGTCACTAACCTTTTTTGTATTTGTTAATCACCTGACTTATATAAGCTAGGACCACAGACTAGCACAACCATTGTAAATAGTTTTTAGTTCTTAGTTTTTAAACCTTTTAATCTGAAGAAGGCTTAACAGCCGAAACGCTATTACATCCGTCAGATCAGCTAGAAGTTCGCCCCACTGTCCTTATCTCTTATTTATCTACAAAGTCACGTGGTGGCATAGTATCCTTCGGATCTTTCTGCTGGGAGTTCATTGTTTGTGTAAACCTCCTTATTCTGCCTCTATATATATGGTCAGAACAGGTGTTCCAAACGCACGTAATTTGTTGATGGTTTATAATGGCATTATGCGCGCGGGGAGGAGACTACTGTCCCTCCTGATGTCCCTCCTCGGGGAGGACTACTGTCCCTCCTGATGTTTGAGTGGATTTGGCTAGGTTGGTGCTCACTAACAACAACCTTACTTTTAATGGTAGACATTTCCTACAGGTCCTGGGGACAGCAATAGGGACAAAAATGGCGCCGTCTTATGCCAATATCTTTATGGGTAAACTAGAATCGGACCTATTTGAACAAGCACCAATAACGCCGCTGTTCTGGCGTAGATTTATAGATGACATCTTTTTTATTTGGACGGAGGGAGAGGAGAGACTCAAAGAGTTTATGGGGCTTATGAACTCGTTTCATAATACTATTAAATTCACTTTTAGCTGGTTGTCTGAGCAAGTCAACTTTTTAAATGTTAGTGTTTTGTTAAACGAGGGAGTAATTTCCACAGATTTATATCGTAAGCCTACGGACAAACACCAATATTTGTTTCATTCCTCTTGTCACCCTAATTCATGTAAGAAAGGTATCTCTTATGGTCAGGCCCTTAGAATAAGACGTATATGTTCCACGTATGCTTTGTTTGATAAACGGTCTGAGGAATTGTGTAGTTACTTAGTTAAAAGGGGTTATAACAGGGAGCATGTGGAGGGGCCAATAGATCGAGCACGTAGGATTCCCAGGGAACAAACCCTTAGGGATAAGCAGCCTGTTTGTAATAAACGTATTCCTTTTGTGGTCACATTTCATCCGGCACTCCCTTGTATTTATAAAATATTACACAGGCTTCATCCTGTTTTGCAATCTTCTAGGCGTTGCCAGCTGGCCTTAGAACAGGTGCCCATGGTGGCTTTCCGGCGGCCTAAATGCCTTAAGGACATTCTGTTACATTCCGAACTAAAGACACCAGTTACTGTTAAGGGTTGTGGTAGATGTGGGGATAGACGATGCAGGGTTTGTGATTTCTTGGATGAGGGCATTTGTTTCAAAAGTAGAGTTACTGGGAGAGATTTTGTGATTAATTTTAAGCTGGATTGTAATTCAGATCACGTAGTCTACCTATTGTCTTGTGCTATGTGTCAAATGCAATATGTGGGATCTACTATTAACAAATTTAGGACTAGATTTAATAACCACAAGTCTAGGATTAATGCGCACAGAGGACTATCCTCTGATAATAAACTTAAAGACGATGTTATATACAGGCATTTCAATGAGGCAGACCATCATGGTTTGAGTGATGTTAGAATACAGTTAATAGTCAAGTGTTCAAGTGTGGAATATCTTAGGGATAGGGAGGCCCAGTGGGCATACCGTCTTCGATGTATTTATCCACTAGGTCTTAATAGTGATGATTTTTTCTGTAGTAGGAATCCTCGAAGGAATTTATTTTACTATCGCCCTCATTGCTT
>JAEMWC010000512.1:400000-417500 GCA_016490735.1 Pachyseris speciosa
GATACAGCGATCGAAATATGGCTGACAGCAGATTGGACGTTTGACCCTCGGTATAAGAAGTCACGAAAGGAGTGCGATATATAAGCTGATCGCCGATTGGGCAGAAAATAATTCCTTGCCAGAAAATTTGCGCGCAATCAGGAAACTGTATTTCAATGGCTTCTGGAACTAGTCCGATAAAAAATGTTCCCAGGGGCTCTCCTGTCCGTCTTGTAAACTGTCGCTCGTCCTGAATCATTGTCCCAACCCTACTCTCTGCCTCTTGGTCTCCGAGAATGGGCGTTCTCAGGAGTTCCTGCAGCACGTGAGCTCCTCGGTACAACAGTGATGAGTATCCCAGCTTGTCACGCGGGAGACCGGGGTTCGATTCCCCGCCGGGGAGGGCGTTTGCTTCCATTAATGTGATATTCACCCAGATCGTGAAATTGTTTCAACTCTTTTAAATAGTCTTCAGTACGGTGCCGATATTGGTTATACCGGGCATAGAGTCCCTATTTTTTTTTTTTTTTTTTTTTATAAAATTTTCCAATGGCACTAGAACAACCAAATGTAGTCACTTGAATTTAATGAAAGAGGTTACTTTGAGTCGAGTGACAGGTCCATTTCTCACTCCACCATTCCCTAACTTTTCTGGTATCTCCCATTGGATTAGTCCCAAGAGGCATTCGGACAAAGTCAGGACCGTCTTTCATCTGCCTTTTCCCAAGCATCTTAGACTATTTCATTATTGGACCTGCTTCAGCTCTCCCTACACCCATTTAGGGATGTAAGCAAAGCCTGTCTAGCATGTTACTTCTCCTTACGAATTTATGTCTCCATATTGCGGTCGACAACAGCCACGGGCCCTGTACCTCCTAGAATTGATGGTATTACGCTCGATTCAGCTAGAATGGAGGCTCGACTCTCTCCTGACAAGGAGCGATATCTTAGATCTCCAAAACCCTTAATTCTAGATGTTTCACAGAAATTACTGGGACAAATTTTTCCGTAACCTAATTTTAGTTTGGTTGTTATTCGTTATGGGGAATATACTTTGTGTATCTGAGACGATAAAGTGCTCCATACAGGTCGCCCTTTGCCCCATAGACTTATATGGTCAGCTGTCTTGGTAGAATATGGGACCCTAGGATAGCTTTGTTTCCATGGTAACAATGCGTTCCTGCTAAGTCTTCAAGAGGATTAAGACCTTTAAATGGCCTGGGGATTAGGACCCCGTGAGAGGATGAGGACCTCTCAGTGACCTGGTGATTGGGCCTCAGAAAGGATTAGGACCTCTCAATGGTTTGGGGATTAGGACCTAACAACAGGCTTAACACTCTCGTTGCCTAGCAACTCGAGCGGTATGAACCTTTATAGAGCAATTCGAGTACTTCATCCCCTACACCTTTCTCCCACATAATTTGTTGTTGTGTCTGACTTCATGGGATGGGAGCATTAACCATCGTTATTCGTGTGTTGTCACAAGGACGATCTTGAAAAGCTGCTACTGATTCTTGGTACTTTTGATTTAGTTCTTCTTTACGCTTTCACTGATCTTTTGATATTTGTTTAGGAAAGGCGATGGAGCTAGTTCTGATATTAAATTTGACGGAGTCCCAGAGGGATCTTAGGTCTTAAAGATCTTTCCCCTCTTTAAGCCAAATTGGTAAATTGTCGTTTATCATATTCTTCGTTGGCAAGTAGTGGCGTATTCAGTTTCCAGTAACCAGGGCCTCGAGTATTTTGATTAATTTCTTCAAGTTCCAGAAAAATTGCGGAGTGATCCGATTTCATTGATGGGAAAATATCTACTTTTGTCAATAAATCATGCAATTTATCCGAAATCAACCAATAATCCAGTCTGCAAGATACAAAAGAAGAGCAGCGTCCCCAAGTAAAGCTTTGTTGATTTGGGTTTTTTTATACGCCATATGCCGTGGGGACTAAATTCGTCTTGAATATCTTCAATGGATTTTATTACATTACATACCTTCGAGAATTCTTAGTGCCACCTTTTTTATCAATTAAAATCACCGCCTATAATGATGTTTTCTTCATTTCCCAAATCATCAGTTCTCAATAGATTTGCCAGATTGTAACAAAATTTAACGGTATCAGCATCCTTGTTTGGTCCATATATCAGTTTGCGTTGGTATACGTTTGACCTGTTATCACCGCTTTAAGCAATATGAATCTAACCATTGAGTCTGTCTGAGACGGAATATCGAGATCAAAACCGTTCTTAATTAGCACCGCAACACCCCTGGCATTTGTGCTCCAATGAGAAAACACTTAGCGTATGTCCCTTTTCTCAGAGGCAGAAATGCAGAATCAGATGGTCTGTTTGTAATTAAAACGCGCTATATTGAAAAGCTGGCTAGGCAACATTCTCGCTCAAACTTGGACATTTTGAAAATCGTACGCCGTTCCATTTGGAAGAAATTTTAAAGAGTGGTGTACAACCCAGACACTTACGTCATTAGAAAACAGTATTCCTGTCCTTTGTTCCGGATTAAAACCAGCCAGCCAAATCAGTCCTTGTAAGTTTTTGGTTTTTAATTTTAACACTTTTTATTGGATATAAATTAGATAACATATTCAAACAAAAAGGTAGTGCATAAATAACAGTTGTGGTATAAAAAGAAAAAAAGGAAGGGAGGGCTCAGTCAATACAATTTCTATTACTTTGACATTTTCTCAGTTAGTGCCATCTACTAAACATGATGCCACAATTTTAGGTTTAGCTAGGTTTAAAAACCTGGCAAGGTTTTCTTTGTTTTATGGGGTATTGTTTAGCTGTACGACATTGTTGAGAATGTTTTGTTTTCTTTGTTTTACGTCATTCGTGAGTTTCACAGGTTTTTACACTGAGGTAGAGCCACAATTTTCTATTTTCCATTGCAAATGAATCTTGTTAATAAAATCATTAAGATCAAGATTCTTTTCTTTTTTCTTAGGCAGTCGGCAAACGGCATTCTCTATCATTAGGATGACTAGTCAGAAGTAAGGTGTCTTTCTTGCAGTTGCAATATAAGTACTTTGGAGTACTTCCAGAAGTTCTGAACCGATAAAATTCATAACCATCTTCGGTGAAATTTTGCCACTGTTTAAACAAGAACTTGTCAGCTGACTCTGCCTGTTTCTGTGAATTAAATAAAACGAGACTTATTGCATTGACAATTTTAGGAGCCAGGATCAACGCGTACCTTAGTTGTAGTTTTCAAATTTTGACACGACAGTCTAACAGAATATCCCTTGAACACAGCAAAAATAATCTCAATACTGGTAACCTTACAATAAAAGGGTGATCTGTAAATCCTTAATACTAGCAATTGGTAGAAGTAAATTGTGCCAAATAAAGGAGAAGTTGGGCGTTATAGGTGCAATTGTTCAGTGGGAAGGGAGTAACTTTAAGAGAGAATAGAACATAACTCTGTTTACTCACCTTAAAAACCACTTTCGTCCCCTTGGCCATCAGTGCGTATGTGTTATTAAACTGAATCTTAACAAATCCATTTAGTTCCTCAATATGAAAATCTTCGAATGAAAACAAATGAAATTAATCGTCATTGCCTCACTTATAAACTGTGTTCATCTTTTGCCGGTCGTTTTCCAATTTTTTTTTTCGTTAATTGTTTTTAATTATTCATTTAATGGCGGCTGATCTGCTGTTTTAAAAAAAATATATCGAAAAATAAATGTTTTAGTTGTAGCTGTCCGTTTTATGTCATTCTTTTATGTGGTTGTTTATTCATCCCTTGTTTGAATTCACTGGCGACTCTTTTCACACACAAAAAAAGTCTCCGTTCACAAAGTAAACTGATACCACAATGTCGATCAGTTTTTGACTTACTTGTCCTTGGATCAGTTGTGTTGGGTCCGTTGCACATCGCATCGCACTCGTTCTTATTTGAATTATTGCAATGTATCCAAATAACATTGCCATAGTACTCCTGCTTCCTTTCTCTCAAGGATGATCTAAAAGTGTTATGGTCGGAGTGGACTTTTACACACGTCAGCGACAACATGACCACAATCTGAAAGTGAAGCGGGATCACATGAATGCTCGTTGATTGCTTGTAACGGCTGCTCACGTTCTTACTGGACCCTTAGACAAATTGTCACAAAGTGTTCGCAGACTCTATTCGTCTATCAATTTTATTATGGGACAATCCTAATTCCATGCTTTCATTGAATTATGCAAATATAATCTACCAGTCATTGACATCTTTCCTCTAGTCTAAATCGTTCAATTACTTTTAAATGTTTGAAAACAAAGCCTAGCAGCATCGTGTTTGGCAACTGGTGTCTTCTGAGATTTTCGCTATCAATAACACTGCAAAAGCTTCTCGTGACTGTCAGTATGAAATCCTTCAGGGCCACCTAACGAGTAATTTCGGTAAAATATTTGTTCGGAAGTAAGGTAAGTTAGAAGTTTCGAATATTCGGACCATTGTATATGGTCCTTCCTAAGATTTGCGTATCCGCCGGCCCGCAGTCCATTCTTTTTATTCTTACATATAATTATTTCTGTTGAGAACCGAAGACACGGGGCCAATGGAGTTTTAAACTTTCGCGAGTTTAGCGTAATTTCGTAATTCGGTTTACTAGATTTAGTACTCAAAAACAAAGACAAACCTGAAGCTTAGAAATAAAATTAGTGAAGGCATTTTCGGTGAACTAGGAAACATAATTTTCGCTTAAAGGTTTATCAAGGAAATGCTGTGGTGTTTAAGTGCAAACGTTAAATTATTAAATGCCATTGTTGGAAAAATCAGCCAATGAATTTTTAAACTGTCATCAATAAATTTCCCTTCCATACTAACTTAACCGGGAAAACTGAATGGACGGAACCTTTCAAAAATAGCAGGTTGTGTGTAAAATATGTTTTGTGACTTTTCAGATTGAATGTTGCAAAATAATAAATAAATAAGTTAATAACTAAATGCATAAATAAATGAATAAATAACAGGGCTTTTTGCAACAATTCTTCGAATAAATCCATGTAAGTGAATATAATTGGTACGATTTTTAAAGCTATTAACAGTGGCTGAAGCATGTAGACGATATAATTAACTGTCGCCCAGTTGACTCAGTTGATAGAGCAAAGGACTGAGCAAAGCGGAATACCAGAGACTGGACCAGTAACAAGGGACCTAAAATAGCCCGGGCAGGATTATGGTTGCTGTGTGATCAATACATGCTTCAGTTCATTAGGTGATCGAATCATGATAGGGAATGACTTTAAGCCGCTGGCCTTGTCTACTTCACCCCTACTAGTCCAGCTGTTATCAAACCCTAGGCACTAAACGGTTCAGTAGTCATTGAGCTTCCTTATCACGCGTTCAGGCTGCTTAGATGTCATAGGAAAACTCTCCGTTTTCTCTTGATTACGAAATAGAAAGCCGAATAAAACAGGACAATTATATCCTTTAATACGTACACAGACACAACTCGGATTCATTTTACGTGTTAAAACTTATAAATACTTGGTTACTTAATATGTACTGACAGTTTTAAATTATAACTGATGGGCGTACTTCAGTCGAGAAAGTTCTAGTTGAAATTTGATTGGTATGCATGTTCGTTCGTTCCTACGGTTTGTTTTCGTGCGTTTCTTTTCTTACTCCTTTTTCATACTTAATTTCCCTTTATTCGTTTATTGCTTTTTTTCTGCACATGGCTGCACCACGCTACCATCGCCAATATCTTTAATATGCTGTTTAAATTATACCGGAAGTTCTTCGTCTGTGAAAATGCGGAGGCGGGGAGAGGGGCAATTATTACAAGCTGCGATTTTATCGCTTTATATTCAACCATGCGCAGCAAATACGTGAACACTGAACTCACTGTTTAGCTGAAGTTAAAATCCTCGAATTTTAACTCACTCAAATTGTCGCACTTATACATTTCTGAAACCTTAAGTCGTGTTTGTTGAACAAAGCCTATCTGGCGTCATTATACGGTCAGGGTTGCAATTGAATAAAGCCGTCTGTACACGGTTCAGCAGTTTAACTTATGGCATGCATGAGCGTTCATGTTTGCTGGCCTGTAAAAAACACAGTTGGTACATTTTTTAAATTCAAAGTTATTCGATAACTTATCTTACAATAAATCTACAAAATGGTATGTTTGGTTCTATTTTTTTGCGATAGCATATACACAGACCGCAGATCGACAGTTGATTCATAATCATAAATCTCCAAGAGATTTTTCTTCAATCGAGTGCTCTCGGGATTGTAATCAATTCACCTCACATGCTTTATTTTTACTTAAAATATGTAGCGATAAGCACTGGCAAAAATGAAAGGTTTTATGTTTATGTGCAAGCTAGACAAATTATTTGGGAATAAGGTTTGTCATTTGCTTGATATGACATGCTTGGTTGCCTCACGCTGAAACGTCAATTATGTCGAAACTATATGTTGGTTTTCAAGTGACATTACTCTTGCCAGTAAATTGGTCCAACTTCCCAACTCTAATAAGATGCCAAGGCGCGTAACTTTCGTTTTTAGTTAGGGCTTTACTCGCGTTTTTTTTTTTTAATCATTTTTTTCCACTAGAAAAGCTTTGGATTATGGACTATTATTGTCTTCTTTTATATTCCACCAGAGCAGTTGTTATCATTGATGAAGTTCTTCGTACTCTAAACCATTATTTGGTCCCTTACTGGCACTGTAACTGTTAGCAGTTTCTCTGTTGTTTTTGAGAGGGGATAGGCATCAATCCTAATCAGTTCAAATTGAAACCATGAAAAAACAAACAAACAAAAATAAAACCAAAAATCACAAAAGATAAACCTTTGGTGTATGAAATTGTCTCGAATGGATATTCTGATATCCATGAATTTGATTTCACACTGTAAAAATGTAGTGGAAACACCCTTAAAACATTTCCGGCATATCCTTCAATATTTTCAGGTTCCGCCATGCGAAAGGGATCACGAAAGGCCAGAACAACGCTTAACCCTTGTCCTCTTGTTCCCTTGTCCCAGTAATTTCTGTGATACATCTAGAAATAAGTGCTTTGGAGATCTGATGTACTACTCCTTGTTAGGAGGGTGACAAGCCTCTATTCTCGCTGAACAGAGCGTAATACCCATAAATTCTATCTGAGTCGATTGAAAATATCTCACCTCAAGATGGGGAATAGATAAATGCGTTTCTGTCACGCGCGCATTACGTGACCGCCATACGTTACTGTCACGCGTGACATTGCTTGTGGGGGGAGGTGCTCGGTGGCTGTTCTTGCCTAGCCCCGGCTAGGACTTTTTCCCGCCGCTGGCAAGGCGGCTGCCACTTCCGTTTTTACTACTGGGACTGTGGTTGAGAACTCCGACGAGATTTCTGAGCACCGCCTTGTTAGCAGTAGCACCGCATCGGGCTCACCCAAGTGGTACCGTCCATTGGGAGACATCCCAATATACTCCGTAATTCACCGTCTACACATGTCGTCAAACAGGGTTCAGACAGTGGCCAACTGGCGGCCCCCTAGACTTCACCAGAGTTTGCAACTAACATAAGAAAATTTAATTTTCCTAGATCTATATTAATCAGGTCGCAATTTCTTCCCGTTGTGGTTGCACGTAAGCAAAAGTTTTTGGATGTTTCAAAACTATTCGGGCGCATGGTCCGCTTTAGAGAGCTGAATTAAAGAAAAACAGAATAACAACATACACAGGCTCTAAAGAATGAAATGATTGTGCTGTTACATGCTATTTGCTGTATTTTCACCGAACTTTTACGCCCGTTTGGCAGAAAGATGTGAGACAAATCACTTACCAATTTGTTAAAGCCATGCGGGAAGGAAAAAATGCTGAAACTTGGATTGAATCCTCATAATTGGCAAATCACATCCTACGATCGATCGACAGTTGCGATCAGATCTTGTTATTTCTTCTCAGACTATTTCCTTATTATTGAACCTGCTTCAGCTCTCCCTACACTCTGTCAGGAATGTAAGCAGAGCCTGTCAAGCATGTTGCTTCCCCGTACACATTTTGGTCTTCCTATTGCGGTCGACAAGACTCAAGGGCCCTGTACCTAATATATGGGTATTACGCTCAATTCAGCTGGAATGGAGGCTCGACTCCCTCGTGACAAGGAGCGGTACATTAGTTCTCCAAAACCCTTAATTCTAGATCTTTCACAGAAATTACTGGGACAAGTTTATCCCTAACCTTATATTAGTTTGGTTGTTATGCGTCATGTGTATCTGAGGCGATGAAGTGCTCCATATAGGTCGCCCTTTGCCCCATAGACTCATACTGTCAGCTGTCTTGGTAGAATGGGACCCCAGGATAATAGTGTTTCAATAGTAACAACGAGTTTATGCTAAGTCGTCAAGAGGATAGGACCTCTAAATGGCCTGGGGGTTAGGACCCCGTGAGAGGATGAGGACCTCTCAGTGGCCTGGTGGTTGGACCTTAGAGAGAATAAGGACCTCTCAATGGCTTGAGGATTAGGACCTCACGACAGGCTTAACACTCTCGTTGGCTAGCAACTCGACCTGTTTGAACCATTATAGAGCAATTCGAGTACTTCAGTTTCAGTATATTTTGTGCCACTTATTGTTATTTTAAATTACAAGATAAATATGTATTTAACTACAAGAGATATTAAATAATCGATAAGAGAAAAGCATTAGACGAGGATGCCCATATAGAAACCATTAGGGCTTATTCGGGCTACAGGCACCCCAAGAAAAGACAACTATAAAATGATAATTTAGGCGTGTCTTAATTAATTTGTAAGCACTTTTAGGTTAAAAAGCAAGAACACAGACAAACAAACAAAATGAACAAAATAAGGGAAAGGCAGTTCAGGAGAAAAACTGTCAGCATTCTGAATTTCTGTTTTGAAATTAATTAAGCAATTTAGGTCCTTGAAAGCGTATTCCAAATTGTTGGATATTCGTTCTACAAGAAAATAAGTAAAAGGCATTGGAGTTTCTAGTATTATAATGATGAATTTGATTAGTCAGCAAAAACATTTCATTGAAAGCATAAGGAAGGAGGCCTTTCTTAAAAGAAAACATAAACTTGCCAATTTCAGATCAATAAATATCACTGAGTTTCAGAATTTTCACCTGCTTAAATATTGGTTCAGTATGAGCATCGAATCATTTGATATGATTCTTAAAACCTTTTTCTGAAGTAAAAAAAAAATGCGATTTAGATTAGAAGGATAGGTCGATCCCCATACTGATATGCAGTAAACAAGGCAAGGATAAACTAAGCTAAAATATAAGGTGCACAAAGAGGAGGTGGGAAGGCAAAAACTTGCTTTATAAATTATGCCAATAGATTTTGATATTTTTCTAGCCACATTAGCAATGTGTGGTTTCCACGTTAAATTTTCGTCAAGAGTAACACCTCAAAACACGGTTTCTTTTACTCGTCCATTGTCACATCGACTAATCTCTAGATTGCCTGGGTTTAAATACCATAAAATTAGTTTTTTTTTATTTATGGGAAGCTTATTGGATTGGCACCAGTCTGTTAGGTTAGGTAATTCTTCATTCAAAATTTTTTTCAATTATATTTACATTTTTGTGTGAAAAGAAGATATTAGTATCGTCAGCGAATAGAATGAAGTCTAAAACTTTTGACACATCACACATATCATTAATGTAAATTAGGAAAAGAAGAGGACCAAGAATGGAGCCTTGAGGGACACCACACTTAATAAAATGATGTGAAGAATGACAGCTATTAAATTGGACAATTAGATAATTAGAAATTAGATAATCAGAAAACCAATTAAATGCAATGCCACGAATACCATAGTGGTGCAACTTATCTAAAAGTGTTTGATGATTAACAGTGTCGAAAGCTTTAGACAGATCAATAATTATTTCTACTGTAACCTCATTATTATCGATAGCAGAAGAAATTTTATCATATAATAGAGCTAATGCATATTCAGTTGAATGATGTTTACGAAAACCAAATTGTTTGTTCGAAAGTATCTTGAATTTACTTAAGTAATCAATAAGACGATTATGAACGAGTTGTTGCAATATTTTAGAGAATGAAGGTAGAACAGAAATAGGTCTGTAATTGGAAAATATTGATTTATGACCAGCTTTGAACAAAGGCACCATACGAGCGATCTTTAGCTCTACTGAGACAATTCCAGAGGTGTTGGATAGATTAAAAATATGGGTCAAAGGGCTACTAATTGAAATAATACTTTCTTTGATTAGACCCAAGGGGACATTATCAAAACCCGTAGCTCCCCCAGCACGCAACGAACTGCATAAATTGATAACTTCTTGTTCGGAAGTCTCTTCAAAGAATAAGGAATTCAAAAAATTTCCAGAAAGGAAGGAACGATAGGACTTTTGAGATAGGGAAATATTATTGGCTAAACTGGGACCAATATTAGTGAAATATTTACAAAACCGTTCAGCAATTTGTCCTGGATCAGAAAGCTCCTGGTTACTTAGATTTAATTACAGATGGTAAGTTCTGTTTCGAAGACTTCTTATTCAAGACCTCATTGGGCAACCTCCAAGTGCTTTTAACGTTAGATTTTGCTTCTTCAATCTTATCCCCGTAATAAAGACGTTTAGCAACTCTTAATGAATGATTGAGTTTATTTTTGTAGCACTTGTAGAGAAACTCTGTTTGAGCGGTAGGGTTATTAAGAAAACGTTTAGATAATACATTCTTTTTTTTAATTGATTTCAAAAGTGCTTTAGTAAGCCAGGGTTTATAAAGTGTACAACCTTTAGCCTTGACTTTTTTCAACGGAAAGCAGCGATTGTAAATAGCTGTATACTTCTTGAGAAAACTTCCATACGCCTGGGAAGGATCACTATAACCTGGCAACTCCGCCCAGTTGACATTTTCAATCTCTGACTTAAACTTAGTTAAATTTTGCTGATTTTTGGAGCAAAAGGTAAAATACTTATTTCTATCGAAAGCCTGTTCATACCCTGATATAACATCGGAAATGGGAAGATGATCAGAAATGTCATTTAAAAAAATACCGCTAATAGATTGATTAAGCGGTTCATTGGTGAAAATGTTGTCAATAAGCGATGCTTCTGCATTCGACATTGGCTATCTATTCTGTTTCATTTTGAGGGAGCTCATAGCTTATAAGCCCAGTGGTTTCTCTATGAGTTTCCTCGCCATATATATCCAAATTATGAAATTAATTGTTTAAGGGCCCTCTTTAGGGATTTTGTTTTGATACTGACAGGTATGATGATTCAGAGGCCCTTGATGGGGAACCTGTTGCGCTGCTACAATTACATAACATTTATCACTAGTTCTATTATTGTTGTTTTTCCGCATCCTGTTAATTTATCGTAGTTGTTTCATACTTTTTGTACACCTATTATTTTTCGTTTCATTGTCTGAGTTACGTAAACCGTATGTAATTTGTAACCATTGTTGTAAAATCATATTTAAGTTGTAGGTTTTTAACATTCTGTTTGTAACTGACGAAGGTCGAGAGACCGAAACGTTTTTTATTCCTAAATTTTTAAATTTTTATCTTTTTTGAACCAAAAATTGTCCATTTTCGGTCTTTTTAACTGTTATATACATACAATTGAAATGGCAAAATAAACTGAAATGAACTGAACTGAACGGAAGGCCTTGTGTGAAGTTATTCCAGTAGGCCTAGGGCGGGTAATCAAAGGAAGAAACATTCTGGAAAACATTATGGTTCATTAAATTTAGATTCCAGTCGCCCATCAGAAACACGGTTTTATTCTCTTTAGAAACAGCGCTAACTAATTGTTCTAGTTCAAAAATGAAATCTCTCAACTTACGGTCGGGTGGTCTATAAATAACTCCGATCACTATGTTTTTTCCCTTTGTTCTATTGATTTCAACAAACAAAGACTCAGCACAATCTTCGGAAAATACTAAGTCAGCACGGTGTTTAAACTCTAAATAATCAGCGAGATAAAGGCCGACACCTCCACCAGTCCTACCAGCCCTATGATTATGAATAAAATTGAAACCAGGGATATCAGACGAATGACTGGAATCATCTAGCCATGTTTCAGAAATACCGATAACAGAAAATCTAAACACAACACTTCCTAAAAAATTTGAAAATTTATCCAACATATGGGAAGTACTATGAATGTTTAGGTGAAGAAGTGCTAGGTTTCCCCTATTTTTAGTATTAATATTCAGATCAGTGAAACGATTATTAAAGCTACCTTCGGAATAATATTCACAATCTTGGGATTGAGAGTAAAAATTAGAATCCCGATCTTGATCTTTGCACAGACTAAAATTTCCGTACGAAGTAGACAATAGCGGGTTGAATTTTTAAGTATCAAGCCTCTCGGGATCAAAATTTATGGAGCCATTGTTCAGATCAAACAGCGTTAGTCGAAAGTTTTCATCACCTAAGTGATTAAAAGGTAATGAAGCTAATGTATTACTCATCTGACTCAAGTCGTCGGTTTATCTCGAATGACCAAGCGATCCAGAGCAAAGTAAGCGACCTTTCCAGCCTCTTTGGCAGCTTTCAACTTCGGTATTAAGAGTAGCCAGCGCTAAATCTTCGCTGATATGAATGCCACTTGGTTTCTCTTTGCGAGCTTTGCGTAGCACTTGTTCTCTCTGCTTCCAATCGCGCAATCTACATACGATAGTACGTGACTGACTTGACTCTTTCCTTGTCTGTGCTTTCGTTCGACTCTGTGAGCCCTCGCAATGTCGATGTCGATACCGAGCTTGGTTTTAACTGCATCTTTCACTTTCTCCTCCGCCTCTTCCCAAGTTTCACGTGAAGACTCCGGGATTCCATTAACCCTGATGTTATCAGGGGTACCCAACGACAAGTTTCGGTAGATATCTGTTCGGTGAAGGGTAATTCGTCTTGTGCTTTCGGCGTCGATTAAAGCGTGCACTCAGATTTTCGTACCTAAAACGTGGCCTAAAAGATTCGCAATTGGGAAATCATAGCCCCTAAGGTTTTCGAAAGGGTTTTAATAGCTGTTTTTGGCAGTCAAAAACGTCAACTAGCTTATTCGGAAAGAAAATAGTTCCCTAGAAAGTTCGTGGAAAGTTCACTTCAGCTTCCATTTTCTCAAAGGAAGATTATGTTCCCTAACATTTTCGGGCAATTAAAATTTCAGCTAGCTAACAGACGAACTTCTTCTAGCGAATGAAATCATCACTTCAAACAGAATTCAAACACGATAAGGCACTCAAAAAATCCTTTCTACAGCTTTTGGTTGATTTGGCTCGTTGGGTGCCCCTGTGTTATTACGACGACTTTGGTTTTCCATATATTCCAGCGAAAGCAACTGGGACGATAAGTCCGTGTTAAGCCGTTCGATTTCTTTATGGGTCTCGATTAACTCCGCTCGAACTGGCTTTAGTTCCTCCATGTTCTTTAGTGTGAATTCCAAGCTAGTCTTTATCGACGGAACAGACTTCACATCAACCTCGTCTACTCTCGTAGAAAGCGACTGCACTACCCCTAACCCTTTTTCCCACATAATTTGTTGTTGTGTCTGACTTCATGGGTTTGGAGCATTAACCATCGTTATTCGTGTGTTGTCACAAGGACGATCTTGAAAAGCTGCTACTGATTCTTGATACTTTTGATGTAATTCTTCTTTACGCTTTCGCTGATCTTTTGATATTTGTTTAGAATAGGCGATGGAGCTATCTAGTTCTGATATTAAATTTGACCCAGAGGCATCTTGGGCCTTAAAGATCTTTCCCTTCTTCAAGCCAAATTAGTAAGTTGTCGTTTATCATATTCTTATATTCTTCGTTGGCAAGCAGTGACGTATTCAGTTTCCAGTAACCAGGGCCTCGAGTATTTTCATTAATCTCTTCAAGTTCCAGAAAATTATGGAGTGATCCGATTTCATTGAAGGTAAAATATCTACTTTTGTCACTGAATAATGCAATTTATCCGAAATCAGCCAATAATCCAGTTTGCAAAATACAAAAGGAGAGCAGCGTCCCCAAGTAAGGCTTTGTTGATTTTTTTTTATACGCCAAATGTCGTGGGGACTAAATTCATCTTGAATATCTTCAATGGATTATCACTCCCCGCCGCCGATGCCAAGCTAGAGGCTTGATTTTAGTGCGCGCACCAGGAGAGCGTATTTCTATGGTGACAGTCACGAAAAGCGACGCATTGCGGTCAGGCACTGATGAGTTAATTAGTTTTCACACATGCCTTTGCACACCTCAAGTGTGTTCATTAATCCGAATCTGTCTGTTACTTTGTTACTGTTGTCGATTTCAGTGGAACGAAAAAAACAGACTTTAATAGTTAATATCTAGCAAAGGTAAATTTGATCAGTCTATTTTCGGTAACTCTTCGCTTTGTTCAGTGTTGGAAAATCATGGCAATCGTGGCAACAGAGCTACACTTTTGCTGGCCCAATCTCGTTGCTCGCGTCAAAAGACTTGGTACGCGTAAACAATCGTTTGTGCACCAAATATTTAAGCGAAAATATTCAGTTCATTTCGTGATGGAATCCGCCGTGTAAATATCACCGATCTTCATGATGGAAATGGAGGCCCATTTTGGAAACAATGGTTCAAGGATGTTGATGTGGCGATCGACTGTATTTAGTTTCGTGCTTGCCGGTAATAAGCTTATGAGCCTCACAAATGCCTCTGTACCGGACATCTTGCGAGCAGATGCTTTCGCCTCTCTGAAAAGCGTCATAAACAGCCATTAAATATACTAACCAGTGATGGACCCAAATCAAAGTCATCAAACTTAACATCACTGTGATATAAACCATTTGACGCAGAATCAAACGATGGACGTACAAATCAAGAAAACCATTCAACAAACATCGGGAGAAACGAAAGAAAAGAAAAGCCCGCCAAGATTCAGAAAGCGCGCCAAAACAAGATAAGTACAAGCAGAATAATTAAGAGCTTTATAAATAACCAGTAAGCTAATTCATGAATAAATTACTTTGAATCAATTACTTTAAATTGAACTAACATTTCCTGCAAAGTGAACCATCTTAGTGCTCATCTTAGATTGGTGGGTACGCATAGTGGCTTCTGCTGTCTGGCTGCCTTGTGTATTGGGGGTGTGTTCCCCTATCTTTTATTTAATTCGTCTAATTTAAATTATCTAGACTGTTTAACTTTTTGAATTTTATATTCATGTTTCGACTGCTGCTTATATGTTTTCCCTATATTGTCTGTTTGTTTGTTCTATTTGATTGTAATAATTTTATATATTGATGTTATTTTATATATTAATGATATTTTAAGACTATATTTTTAATATTTTTACATATACTTATATTGTATTCATTTTATTTATTTATAGTGTCCACAATTAGCTTTTAGCTAAATACCTTAACACTTGAATAAAGTTTATGTATGTATGTATGTATGTATGTATGTATGTATGTATGTATGTATGTATGAAATGTCCGTAGAAATAACAGCTCTTTAATTACAACATTTCAAATCTAATAGCTTAATACTGTAAGGGTTTCCGCTCCCTCTTAAGTTTACAGGCGGCGCGCCCATACTTTTGAGGTGATGAGATCCATCCCTGGCAAAATATTCCAAATTATTACTCTTTAAATTCAACATTTCTATTCTAATGACTTAGAATTGTAAGGGTTTCCGCTCCCTCTTAAGTTTCCAGGCGGCGCGCCCATACTTTTGAGGTGACGAGATCCATCCCTAGCTAAATTTTATAAATAATTGTTCTTTAAATTCAACATTTTAAATCTAATGACTTAGAATTGTAAGGGTTTCCGCTCCCTCTTAAGTTTACAGGCGGCGCGCCCATACTTTTGAGTTGACGAGATCCATCCCTAGCTAAACTGAGTTTTATAAATTATTGTTCTTTAAATTTCAACATTTTAAATCTAATGACTTAGAATTGTAAGGGTTTCCGCTCCCTCTTAAGTTTACAGGCGGCGCGCCCATACTTTTGAGGTGATGAGATCCATCCCTAGCTAAATTTTATAAATTATTGTTCTTTAAATTCAACATTTTAAATCTAATGACTTAGAATTGTAAGGGTTTGCGCTCCCTCTTAAGTTTACAGGCGGCGCGCCCATACTTTTGAGGTGATGAGATCCATCCCTAGCTAAATTTTATAAATAATTGCTCTTTAAATTCAACATTTTAAATCTAATGACTTAAAACTGTAAAGGTTTTCGCTCCCTCTTAAGTTTACAGGCGGCGCGCCCATACTTTTGAGGTGATGAGATCCATCCCTAGCTAAAAATTTTCCAATTAGGATCGTAAGGGTTTCCGCTCCCTCTTAAGTTCATTTACAGATGGAAACTAAGAACGGAAACCACGCGCTTTTAAGTGTGAAATAACTTCCCCTGGCTTCTTGTTTTTCTGCATACCTCCCAATTGCCCTTAACTAAAGCAAAAGCAGCATTAAAAAGAAAGATGATCCTTGCAGTTGTGATCGCAATTTATGTCCCACTCTCGCTCATCTGTAAATTCCCAAGCAATTTTCAATAAGTTGTTGTTCTGATGTTAGCCGGAAGTTCAGAGAATTGGCGAATTGTACTTAGATCTCATGAAGCGTATACCATCCGAAGTCAACCGCGCATTTTGGTTAAGTGTGCGCGCGAAGAAAGCACCATTTTGCTAGGTTCTGCAAGCCCACGCTGTTGAAGCCTTCGGTGGCTACCTCTATAGGAATCATGATCATCAGCAACGATGCACACGAGCGAAACTCCAGTGGAATCTTTACTAATGGAAAACAATATGGCCAAAGTGACAGGATCGTGATTATAGGCTTTGGAAAAAGTATCCAAATCTCTCATCGCGGCAAAAGACAAACGACCTTAGTGTGCTGCAAGACATAGCTATAGCTAAAAATTAAGTCATTTTTTTAATTCGGAATGAAGTGGCAATTTCTTCGTGATTTACGATGTACAGTCGTTTGAACCATTCATAACTGTATCTTATCTGTTGCCCGGCGTTCTGATCTCTGTTGTTGAGCCTCGTGTTTGAGAGATAGATCTGTTTTCGAGTCGAGCACTATAGCAAACTACGCCACTACTAGCAAACTACGCCAGTGGTCAACCCGATTGCGCAGCAAACCGATTTGGTGGTTTTAAGATTTGAAGGTGTGTTCCGTGACAGGACGGGACGGAAACCAGGAAACTTTCGTCGATGATACAGCTCTGTAAAATTGTATAAATCTTAATGCACTCTAATTATGTGTGGTACTTGCATTTTAACCCAATTTCTCTGACGGGCCGTTTTGTTCTCTTCTTTTGTAAATGCTACTTACAAAAACCCGGAGTTCCTTTTAAACACTTCCGATTTCTGTTTTTGGAAACCGTGCTGGGTTAATAGATAGTGTCAAGAGATGGGAATCCCGAACCATCGAGTTTGGATTCGAGTTCGAGTTCGAGTTGGACTTCTAGTTGGACTTCGAGTTGGAGTTCGAGTTAAAGTTTACTATAAAAATACCAAAAGAAAAATAGAGGAGGGGTAAGGAAGGGGCCCTCAAAACCAGAGCCCGCCAATATACTTACATTTCTCGAAGTACCGCTTATGACCGAGCAT